>VZTI01002497.1:1165208-1188626 GCA_013397865.1 Struthidea cinerea
GGTGCGGGGCGCAGGAGGGGGAGGAGGAGGGAGGAGGAGGAGGAGGAGGAGAGGCTGGCTCGCAGCTGGCTGCTGAACACAATGCAGACTTGCAGAATGGCCCGTGATTACAATTTGAAGGGCTTCTATGCACTGAAAGGGAACTGATTCAATTGTGCCGCAACTCCTGAGAAGCTGTCGGCAATCAAGGCATTCTCCCGGCTACAATCACCGGAGGCAGGGCGGAGAAAGCAGGAAAGCGTCGCTTAGGTGATGGCTTAGGTACAGCAGCGAGGGTCATTCGCAGCTGTGATTTCCCTCCCATCAGCTCCACCGCAGGGAGCAGCGGGGACAGCGTGGGGACAGAGGAGATGCTGGTTCAGGAAATGCTCCTCTGGTGAATGCTGGATGGCCAGGGAGTCACCAAACCGTGACTGGAGGAGTAGGCGATGCTGAAGGGGATGAATTTGGGGTGAATCTTTCGTGACCACTGGCTCCTGTGAGCTCCCCTGCGTGCACCACATCGCCCTGGGCTGCCAGTGGGCACAGGCAGAGTGCAGGAAGCCAGTCATCCTGCTCACAGGCACATTCTGCATCCCAGTTCCTGTCCCTGGATGCAGGTAATGGGCAAAATTCCAGCCCAGCCTCCCTCCCTATGCAGACCACTGGAAACAGCTCCAAGCCCAGCACCCATCCTTTCCCTTGGAAATCAGAAGGAATGGCCTCGCAGCTGCCAGCTTTCCCTCCACCAATTTCAGAGCCAAGTGCCAAAACCCATTTCTAACACCTTGCTGCAAACCTCAGACAGGCCAATAAAACTTTTACACAGACAAGTGAGGAACAAACCTCCCCCTGGCCCCTGCTCTTCGTGTGCACCCGCTCTTCCCAGGGAGAGTGAATATTCACAGGGAGCATTCCAGGGGAAGGTGACAGATGCTGCAGAGCTGTGGGCACCAAAGCCAATGACAACGACAACCTCTGCCTGTGCACCAGCTCCCTGCAGCCCCCAGCAGCACCAGCAGCTGGAGTTGAACACTGCTGTTCAAGCCCAAAACTCAACATGCAGAGCCGGGAAGCCACTCGGACAATGTTTCAGGTTTCGGGGCTGCAGGAGATCGGAGTTCCCTTTAAAAAGGCAGCACCATGCCAGAAACTCTTGCTTTGCCACAGGCTCCACTCAGCCACTAATCCCAAAACCCAGCCACCACTGAGCACATAATTTCAGAGTTTATCCCCTGGCCATGGACAAACCCTTCCCAGAAAAAAGCAACTCCTATTAGCTTCAGCACCAGGACACATGTCCAGCTCCGCTGGGCACTGCCCAGGCTCCCCAGGGAATGGTCAGAGCCCCAAGGCTGCCAGAGCTCCAGGAGTGTTTGGAAAACGTTCTCAGGAATGCACAGGGTGGGATTGCTGGGCTGTCTGTGCAGGCCCAGGAGTTGGACTCTCTGAACCTTGTGGGCCCCTTCCAACTCAGAATATTCTGTGGTTCTAGGATTCTCCCTCCTCACCCAGCTGAAGGGTTTTTCCAGCTTTGCAGAACTACCACTAAAGAAAACTCAGCTCTCCCAATCTTCCTAAAATCAGCAGAATGCATTACATGCATGTTGGTAGGTAGAAGCTATCCTATTATCCAAGTAGATTATAATTACCTCATTTGCCTATTAAAAGGATACTGTGACAATATTTAAGTTAGAATGCTTTGGTTATTTGCTTAAAAATTATGTGGTGGCAATCAAGCGAAAATTGAGGCTGTAACACGGCCGCAGCAATATTGCCAGTAGTTTGTGGAACCAATAACGATGATTTTTAATGTATCATATGCTTTTTGATATACACACACATATGTATGTGTACACACACACACTGATGGGCAGCATGGGCTCCATCTCTCTCCACTTTCTGAAAACTGAGACCTACGAAGCTTCTCTCTTTGAAGCACCACACGCTGCCAAATGGATGCAGGAGGTGAAGTCCCCCATCAGCTGATGGCAACCTGTATGATCAGGGCAGAAGAACTCCCCGAGTCCCACAGGAAAGGAGACTGGGGGTGGGAGGATGGGGGACGACAAAATTTTCCCTTCTCCACAAGCCCATCCTGGGATCAGTAGCTCTTCCACCCTGGGTTTGCCAAGGAAAACGTCCTGGATTCTTTCTCACAAGGATTCTGTAGCCCTGCTCCATGTCTTTAACCTCTATTTGTAATGTAGAGCCCACCCTGTGTGCAGGGCACGAGGTTTTGTTATTTCTAAACAATAATAAAAAAAGGAAATAGACTCATACATTTTCACTTGGCATTGCCCTCGGAAAATGGAAATCTGATTACTTATTCCTTAGAATCCCAAATTGCCCCTGCCAGACCAGACACAGTGAATAAATCCTTGCTTTTAGAGACATCCTCTCCATTACAAGTGCATAATGGGACCAGTATCCCATTGACCTGAGGACACCAGGAGCACCAGCTGCAACCCCCTGGGTCTGTGTCACTGCCTCCCAGGCACCAAGCAATCCCAGGAGGGATTAGCAGGAGAGCCCAGAGGGATGAGGCATTTCCCCAGCTGAGAGCAGCCTTTGGGAGCACAGACACTGAAACTCAATTTCCTTCTCTGCTGTGGCATTTAACCTTGCAGAGAGGAGCAGAGGATGGGGGAGAAGGAGGGGGGATGCGAGGGAGGATGGATGTTTCCATTCAGAGACATCCCTCCCGCGCCCCACCCTTCCTGAGAAGCCCGGGAAGAATCTTGTTTAATTTGTAGAAAGCATTAAAAAAGAGCAATATGCCAGTCTGTTGAAGCCTCCAGCGTTCTGAGCCTGCGAGGGAGCAGCCACCTGAGCAGTTCAGTACTTCCAGAATCCAGCTGTTCCCAAAGACAGGATCGATCACAGCAATCCCACAGCACAACCTCCCGCCCCACAGCGGCCACTTAATTTCATCTGGGGATTGGAGCTTCGTTTTCCGCCTGAATTTATCTAATTGCAGCTTCCAGCAGTAGGATACAGCTCTGCCCGAGCCTGCAGAGCGGGGGCTTTGCTCTGAGCAGCCTGATTTTCCCAAATACAGAAAGCTGCTCAGGCAGTGTGATTGTCCCCCAAGCTTTCACACCAGGCAAAAGGCCACGGCCACGTGCCTTGAGAATGGGCTACTTTTACCATGCAGGGTAGAAAATAGTAATTCCCTACAGCGGTGCTGGGCTGTGCTGCAGCCTCCCTCTGCACAGGAGGACTGACCCAAGGCTGCTGTCCGTGGGCAAACAGCCCATCCACAGCTCTCCCTGTCTTCAGGGGTCAGCACCTCCTGGAAAAAAAGCCCCTCCGAGTCAAATGAGGCATGAACTACCAAAAAAGCTACACCAGAGGTGTTGGGCACTCCAGGCAAGGCTGGATGGGGCATGGAGCAACCTGGGATAGTGGAAGGTGTCCCTGTCCATGGCACAGGGTTGAAATGAGATAAGCTTTCAAGTCCCTTCCATCTCAAACCATTCTAGGATTATGTCTACTTAGCCAAACTTGTGCATCCTGGCTGCCAAGCTAATTTCACTCCTACACATCTGAAAAGCCTTCTCAGCTCAGGTACAGAGTTGCATCAAACTCTAATACAATTCCTGCAATATCTGCCAAGCCCTGGGTGCTTTTCCTAAAAGCTGTGCAAACAGTGAAACAGCTGCAGCACTGGTTTTTTAAATTATTGCTATTTTGTTTTTAAAAAGCAGCAGGCCGTGGCTCCAGAACCAAAGAACTAAACACCAAACTTCAGGAGCCCAAGAACTTCACTCGGAGTCTAATTAGGGGTCAGCCAGTGTAGAAGGCAGCAAAGTGGAATCTGAGCAAGGTCAAGACAACTTCCTGAAGGAAGGGTGGAGAAGAGGTGTGCTAAGCAACCTGGCGGTATTATCAGCAAAAGCGAGCCTTTAAAATAAATGAAGGTGATTTAGAGGGTCTCATTTCAGCGGATTTTCAGAGAGCTTATGATAAAAGTACTTCATGAAAGATTAAGGAAAATAAACGGCTACCCAGGAAGGGGCACGCCAGGCAGGGATTACAGCTGGCGAGGCGAAAGGAAACAAAGACAGCGCTTCCCAAATTGAAAAGAGGTTCCTGGGGGACAACTGCGTTATGGGAACGCTGCAAGACGCAGGGAGCAAGTCGCAGTCTGAGCAGCATCTTGAGGAGCTCGGGTTTGCTGCGGCTACAGGGGCCGAGCATCTCCGGCTGGATTCATTACACACCACGGGAGGTGGACGATGAAATTTTGTTTAGGCGAGTAAATGAACATGTTCTGCCAGCAGAACCACGCACCAGGGAAGGGGGATGCACTGAATCACCATGCTGAGCCTGTGTTTTATTTGATTTACCTCCCATACTACCAATAAAGGAGGCTCCGAAGGTGGATGATGAGGCTGCATCCCTGCGGTGGGATGTATCAAGAGCCCTGGACAAGAGGGAATGGTTTCAAACTGACAGAGGGCAAGGTTAGATTGGATATCAGGAAGAATTTTTTCCCTGTGAGGGTAGTGAGATGTTGGCACAGAGAAGCTGTGGCTGCCCCATCTCTGGAAGTGTCCAGGGCCAGGCTGGATGGGGCTTGGAGCCACCTGGGATAGTGGAAGGTGTCCTTGCCCATGGCAGGGGGTGGAACGGGATGAGCTTTAAGGTCCCCTCCAACCCAAACCATTCTGGGATTCTCTGACACATTCTGGAAGGTGTTTGGAGGGGGCTGCCAGCTCAGACAAATTAAACTGAAGACAAGCTGGTTCAGTGCTTTTCGTTAACAACCCTCCAAGGGAGATGGGGAATGTAATTCCCAAGTTTCAGGTAAAAATGATAAAAAAATAACCAACAGTTTTGCTCACAGGATGCTACCACAGAGTGAATCAATCAAACCCTGCTCCCCCATGACAGGGGAGGATGCGCCACTGAGCAACACTCATCGCTCCTCGCTGCTGAGAGACATCCTGAGAGGTGGCCCTAGGGCTGTGCAGGAAATGCACCTCCCTGCCCCATCCCACAGGCATTGCAGAATACCTGAGGCACTTCACTGACAACACCACGAGACACAAATCAGTCCCTGGGCAACTTCAGACCTTGCCATTTTTCCAGGCACCCAGGAGGGTGCCACATTAGCAGCCTCTGCTCACCTGTGGAGAAGCTGCTCAGCTACAACTTCTGGCGAAATCCAGAGACAGAAAGTGTCCAGCTTCCCAGGGGTTTTTCAGTAGGGAGTACTAATGACAGCAATCAGAAAGCCAGTTGAGCTTCATACACCCACTACCCTGTGGCACTTCTTCATCAGCCTCTCTAGCAGCATTCGACAGCAGGAACACGCTTCCAGCAGATCCCAAGCGAGGCACTTCAAGTCCTGCCTACAGGAAAACATGGGGGCTGAGACGTCTGATGCCCCAGCACAGCCATTTGGCCAAGGAGGGACCAAATACACGCCAAAGGCCACCTCCACAAGCCCCTGGTGACCCACGTGGTCTGCACAGCACCAGGGACCTCCTGCTCGAACACCCAGAGCCAAAAAAGTTCAGGCTTTTGGCTGTGCACTGGAGACTGAGCAGGTAAAGCCAGCACTGCCACATCTCCATGTACAAAATCTCTTTACAAGCACTTGCCAATAAAGGCAAATTCCCAAGTAACCCTTCAAATGGGACAAAGTGGTGCAGAGACAAGGAAACGTCCCCCCCCTGCACTCTTCTTGCTGCAGGTGCATCCCCAAGGCTCTGCGGCAGAGATGCTTCTAAAAAAAGCACAGAGGTTATACGGGACAAAAGCGTTTGCATTCAGTCTGAGTGGGGACTCGAGGCTCTGCTTTACACCCCAGAGGCACCGCTGGGTACCGGCACAGAGCCCTGGGGTGGGGACTGGGAAGAGACAGTCACAGGATCTAACAGGAAGAGGGAGGAAAAGTCACTGCTCCACAGGGGCCCATCCACAGGAGCACCCCAGGAGCAAGTGTGTCAATCCCAGCTGGCCCCACATCCCCAGCCCACACTTCAGCCCAACGGAGACACAACCGAAAGGGAACGTGCCTGACATCTCCCCAGATCCCCCTCTCGGCCAGAGCCAGCAAACGACGGATTGGTCACGTTTACGCCTCCATGCATGTCCAGCATCACTGTCTGTGGAAACACTGCTAGGGAAAACCCCTTCAAATGGGATTTCTCCCCACTGGGGCTTTTTCCTCCAGTACAAATCTATTTGAAAAGAAGATAAAGCATCTACAGTTGGACTGAGGTTTTATTCAGAGAAAGCTCTGGCTCAGAAATAATTGCCGTTTGCTATAATTGGTGAGATGCAGGAAGGGACTAGATACAAGTGGAGTCTGGTGCAATTTTGGGAGATTTGTTACGCTTAGCTCGCTTCTATCAATTTCAGTGGCTCAGACGCTTATGACCTGTTGCTCGGCTTATTGTGAAAATGGCTTTTATTTACTGCACTTCCATTAAAAGATGAAATCCATGCATAGGGCTCACAGGGCAGAAAATCACAGTTTACGTCTCAGCTTATCTCCCTTCAGCGGCCTCAGCTCATTTTTGCCCTGGCTCACTCCCAGCTGCTATACAGAAGTATTTCCGAGCACTCTTTGGAGTAGCCAAGGCCCCGTCCAGAGCCCACAGGGCAAGAGGCATGTTCAGGCTTTAAGGGAGTGCTCGGTGCTGCAGCTGCAGGTCAGGTGAAATGGGGAGGATGTGGGATGGGGAGCAGGATGTGGGATGGGGAGCAGGATGAGGGATGGGGAGCAGGATGTGGGATGGGGGAGCAGGATGAGGGATGGGGGTGCTGCAGTGGGACGGGGATGCTGTGGCACATCCATGCTCTCAGCTCCCAGGGCACAGGACATCCACAAGCACCCTCCAAGCCCCAGCACTGCTCTGCTGCCAGGCCACCAGCTCCCTCTGCCTGCAAACTAAGCAGAGGGACTATCCCAGGGCATGCCCCACACCGTGCTCCTGGAGGGCAGGCTCCTGCTCTCCTGCAGGTCCAGAGCTCCTCCTGATGCAGCTCCAAGACCCCACTCCCTGCAGCACAGGTTACAACAGGCAGCAGTAGGCTCAGCACCTTCTTCTGCACCAGTTCCCTCCCAGTACCGCACCAGTACCGCACCAGTACTTCTCCCCGGAGCTGTGGCAGGTAGAATGCCCAGCCTGTGCATCCACAAGAACAGAGCAAGCAGTGAAGGGACATCAGTGCCTCCTGCTCTCCATGACAGGCACCAGCAGCCACGGGAGCGCTGCCGGGGAGGGAGGACGGCGTGCAGGCATCCCGAGCCCTGCCGTCCTGGGAGAGCCCATCTCAACACCACACACACCATCTCAAGGTGTTTCTAAGCTGGTCCCCAGCAGCAGCGTGGAGTTGCTAAGGTTACCTCCTCAGCTGCCTAATTAGAGGAGCTGTCACTGTCTCACAGAGATCAGGAGACACGGGTGCACGTGAGGGAGCTTTCAACCACACAGATCATTTTTAGCACATTAAAGCAGGGAGAAAACCCCATCTCCTCACAGGACAGCCACGGGCAGACACAGCCACGTGCCGCTGTCCCGCTGTCCAGCCACTTGCTGAGCCTTGGGAAGAGCTGCTGGATGGAGAAGTGCATGGGCAAGGGGCTTCCCCAGCTCAGAGAAGCAGCAGTCCTGGTCTGCCGAGTCCACTCACCCATTTCTTTCACTTCTGGCTCTGCACTTCCCCTGATCTCCTCTCCTCAGCCCTCTGCACCACCAGCCTGCAGGCAGCGTGGCAGGAAGGGAGCCAAGACGGTCTGTCCCTCCCTCCCTCCCACCTCCACATGGGAATTTCACACCACCTCAGTAATGCAAAGCAGGAGCCCCTCCAGGCTCCTGCAAACAGTGGGTAAGACAGAGGTGCAGGAGCTGTGCTCACGCGGTCAAAGTCATTTCATGAGTAAATAGCAAAGCCAAGAGGAGAACCCCAGAAGGACCCAGAAGCGCTGGATTTTCCACCAGATGAATCCACACCCTCCCGGGTGCTGCCTTTAACTGCAGCACCGGAAGATCTCAGAGGGAAGCTCTTTGCCCCCGTCTCCAGCACAGTTAAGTGATCGCTTTCACCTCCTGAAAACCGGATCCCAAATCCCATAGACAAGGCCAGGAACCAAGCTGGGAGCATGGAACAAGACACAACAAGAAATAATCACCCGAAGAGGCTCAGGAGAGCATCTCCTTTTGGGAATCACACAAGTACAGCACACACATCCGGTGTACAGCAGCCAGCTCCGAGCACCTTCCTGCCCACCCTCAAGAGCAGAGGGGCCCTCTTCATGATGTAGAGGAGGTAAAACCATCCCCATCCACAGATTTGGGAGTGCTGGGCAGGGGAAGTCCAGGACCGCCCCAGCCAGCAGCACGCAGTGGCTGGCACCCTTGGGAGGAGCCCCGACCCAGGGCAGTCCCTGTGACCCGACCTTCGAGGAATGGGAGCAGAGGTATTCCTGGATGGCAGCGCTGCTGGGGCTGACTTTGCTGGTTCAGAAAAGTTTAAGAGCAGCAGGATTAAAAGGAGATGCAGCCAAAAACACAAAGAGATCCTGAAGCTGAAGCACTTGCCAAGTTTCTCCCTTACACTTCAAGACACCCACTCATCCTCCCCAAGGGCTTGTCAGACTCACATGGCAAAAAATACATGCTCTGCACCTACCCAAGCCCAAAAGAAAAGACCCTGAAATAAACCTGGAATCCAGGGCTGGCAGGAAGACAAAGCTGGGGGCGGAAGAGGAATTTTTGGTGTCTCTTTTCTAAGGAAGGAACTGCCTGACAGCTCTGCTGCAGGAGACCACGGCGCACGGCCCCGTAGCTCACACAGCCCCCTCAGACATGGCAGTAGATTGCTTTTAATTACAGGGCACCCACTCAGAGGCCCCTGGGTGTCCAAGGGACTGTAATGGAAACTATAGAGCTTTATGGGAATTAAAAAAAAAACCCATCACAACAAGCTGCTGCATTCAAGTGCTCGTGGAAGAGAAAATCCCAAGAAAAAGTGGTCAGTGTGTAACCAATGCTGCCATTTGCTAACCCTGACAAGAGGAACTGCAGGCAGCTGCAAAGGGGAGGTGGGCTCAGAACAGCTGCCCCAGGCACCCTGGGCACCTTCTGGTGTGCCACCTCCATGGGCAGGGGCATTGGAAGGAGATGATCTCTAAGGCCCCTTCCAACTCAGGCCATTTTATGATTCCTAGAGGTTGCTCAGCTCAGGCAGCAGCGAGAGGGAGGCTGGGTTAGGCTGGGACTGCAGCTCCAGCTGGCAAGGTGCAACAGGGGCATGGGGAGCCAGTCACTGGATGGAGCCCAAGCTGCTGCACGTCCCCAGACAGCCCAGGCCGTTCCCTCTCGTGCCAGCAGTGTGTCACAGCAGCCCAGCTTCTGCAGTGCCACTGGGTGAGCTGAAATGGCACGCACTGGGCAGTCCTGTGGCACAGCCAAGGGCAGAAGCAGCCCTGAGCTGCTGCCAGCCAGGGGCAGCTGCAGCCTCCCCTTCGCTCCGCACCGACAGGGTGATGTTTGCCGAAGCCATTAACAGAAGCTTGCTAAACACGTGGGAAATCTGTTTTCACAGACCAACTCAAAAGCACAGTGAGTGCTGTGGGGTCAGAAGTGGTGAGGGCACGGCTGGGGCAGCAAGGATGGGATTGGAACATGTGTCCATGCTTCATCCACATCTTGTCATCTCTGTGCCCTCCTCCTGCAGCTCTGTTGGTCCATCAGCCCAGCAGGGCAGGACGCACTCGCTGCTCCCTCCATCAGGGCTGTGCGGATCCCACCCTGCCCACCACACACCAGTAACACCAATAAAAAACACTCCCCCGTGCTGGGCACAGGGTCACCAGTGTGACAGCCACAGCCAGCAGCACCTCCAAGTGCCTTCAGGGACAGTCACACCTGATTGTGGCCAGGGAAAGTCTTGTTGAGAGATGTCTTTCATGAAAACTTTCTTTTTCTTTTCTTTTTCTTATAAAAATGTGTCAGTTTAAGATTGTAAAAACACTTTCATCTTCAAAACAGTGTCACAACTCCCCTTCAGCATTTTCATAACAATGCTGCCATTCTGGCTTCAAAATCTTCCCAAACTTATTGTTCACACATTCACTAAACTTTAAAGCTCAGAACTGAGGGACTGCGATGAAACTGGAACAAGCTGCTCTTTGAATAAAGACAAGTTTTCCTTTCATCTAGTGCTAATTAACAGAAGCATCCTTCCCTCTGCGCCGGCCCCTGGTCAGCACTCAGCACATCCCTCAGACCTCAAAGGAAAACCTCCCTCTTCCCTTACTGCATCCCGTCTGTGCAGGCACAGTGCAGCATCCCGGGGATCAGAGGGGCTTCCCAGAGAGGCCAGCGCTAGGGAGATGCAGGGGAGAGATGCAGGAGCCCCTCAGGAGCTGCTGTGGGACCCTTTACACTCAGTCAGGACAGGCATTATTGCAGCAGGAACGCAGGAGCAACCAAAGGGCAGCAGCATCCCTGGGGCTGGCAGCACCTCCAGCTCACGGAGCCTCCATCCTGCCCAAATCCCAGCTCTTGAGGCCACAGCATGCTAAGGAACAGCTCCAGGGGTGCTCCAGAGAGCTGTGCCCTGTTCCTCACCTTCTGCCACCACAGCAGAGACTGCTGGACAAGGTAGATCTTGCTGCCCCACTGTGAGACCACTCTCTCAGCCCAACCTTTCCCTCTAATTCAGTTCATGCCACGAATAAAAATGTCCCTGGGCAGTCCCGTAACTGCTGCAAGTATTTGCAGAGAGTTGGGCGAAGGAGAGCGCGGAGAAGAGCAGGGAAGCTGCAGAGCCATCAGCCCAAGGCTGCCGCCCGCTCCCAGCCAGCTCCAGCGCTGCTCTCCTCTCGCCGGGTCTCGGCTCCCTCCAGCTGCCACGGCTGAGAGGAGCACTGTTCCAACCAACAGCTCTCCTGCAATCTAAATTCCTTCCCCCACCCACCAACAGCAAAAGGAGCGGAATATTAACGTTAACACCTGCTTGTTTGCCCTGAGGCACATCCAGAGCAGTTTAGTAGAGAGATGATCAAAACAAGCAGCGATTAAAACCCACGGCCCCGAACCCACAGAACTGCCTTTGCCTTTTGAGCCACAACAGAAACATCATCTTCCTTCCCAGCCCAAACCCCTCTGCTTCCAGGGGCACGGAGCTGCTGTCGCACAGCAGGGCCCTGGAGAGCAGGGCTGCAGGACAAGGGGTGCTTTGGAATGCCCTTCCCAGGAGGTGACCCAGACCTGCTTTCGCTGTGGGCAAGGTATCCATGAATAAATCTGCACCTTTTCTGCTGGCGAGAGGCTTTGGAGACTGCAGTCTACTAAAATGTTGGGTTTACATGACTTAAAGCCAGTCCTCAAACCAGAGAAGCCTTTGAGCAGTGGGAAACACGATTTTGGGGAGCAAATGCAGGTGGGAGATGCCACAGGAGAAACACCAATGGATTGTTTAGCAAAGAACAGGCTCTCACGAGGCTCAACTTCCCTGCAGCATCCCCGACAAACACCCCATGTCTCACACCACGTCAGCTCAGCTGGGAGGAGTGTTGCAAACAGGATTTTTTCCTCCTGTTTTGCCTTTAAGTGGCTCATTGCAACACACTGTAAAACCCTTCATCACCAAGGAGGGAAAAGGTTTTACAACAGTCTTTAAAAAGCAAGCCCAGGCAGCAGAGGAAACTTCCCTGAGCACACCCAGTTTTGGGCAGCACACGGGATTTCAGGCAGCACTCCTGGGGAGCAGAATCCAAGCCGGCAGAATCCCTGAGGCCGGCAGCATCCTCCCACCTCCAGCTCACGGAGCCCCCATCCTGCCCAAATCCCAGCTCCTGTCCCTGTCCCTAAGCACCGCTGGGCCACGGCACGTTAAGGAACAGCTTGTCAGCCAAGCAGCACAGGCAGCTGCTACAAAAGCAGAATAAAATCGAGTACAACGAGGAGCAGCGTGTCTGCCGTGCAAACTGCTGCTCCAGCAAGACCCCAAGCTGGCTGCGAGCAGCCCCTACAGGCAGCGTCTCCGACCTCCCTCCCAGCTGCCATTCCCCCGGATAATGGATTTCCTCCCGCGACGCAGCAGAACCAGGAACACAGCGAGGACAACTGCGCTGCTCGGCTGGGAGAGCGGCGGACACGAGAGGAGGACACGGCAAGGGCTGTGAGATGTAAAGCAGTGCAGTGGAGTTCGTGTCTTCAAGCAGCTCCGGCTTCTGGAATCGCGTTAAAAGGCAAGGCTGTTGCTGCTTGATTAATGCACTTCCAGCCCTTCTGATCACGCTCAGGAAAATCAAAGCAAGAAGCACACGGTTGTTGATCCAGTACAAGGCATGCGACTGCAATGGCTACAGTGAGAACAGCCACAAACCTCTAATGCCTGTTTGAAACTCCATCCATTTTGAAGGTTCTCAACGTCCAGGATCTGTGAATGATGCTGGCAAGAGCACATCCCATTCCTGGTGGCCTGAGGAACGCCCTCAGTGGGGCTCAGGGAAGGAAGCAAAGCTAAAGGAGCAGCAGGAGGCAACATCTGCACTCCTCGGGGATGAGCTTGGGAAGGTTTTGGAGCAAGAGCAAATGGAAAAGGGCTGGTGTGGTTCTGAGATATCCCTGCTCCATCCCAGCAGTGCCTACAGCAATTCCCATACTCAAACCTGACAGAATAACCTCCCTCACTGGTGCGTCGTCTCCTCCTGAAGCGGGGACCCGAGGCTGGCAGGCACCACGCACCCTGCCTCTCCTGTGACGCGTTTGATGGGAACACGGAGAGGCTGCTTTTGATTTTACAGTTTGTTTATAGCACACATTTGGGGAGCTACACAGAATGGGAAAATACATCCCATAAACAAACTGCTAAACAAAGCAGGCTAAATGTGTACCACTCCAAACCAAAATAGATTCCAGCTACCCGCCGTGCTTCAAGCATATGCCTCTGACAACAGCTTCGCCTGGTGCCCCTGATCCCACGTTCAGTTCTGATTTTTAGGCTCTGTCACCACTGACAGCACCTTCAGATGCCTCCCACAGCTCCAGGTAAGTCAGGAGCAGTGAAAATACACCCAGCTGGAGGTGGAGACCAGCAAGGGTGATGGAGGCATCACCCTTCCCTGCCCCCACCCCACAGACAGATGTTACCAAGCCCAGATGTTACCAAAGGCTGCAGGACGTGGACCTGAGCCATCAGCTGGCTCGGGGACTGACTGCAGAGACAGAAGGGGACATTAGGTGACAGAAGACTCACACACCAAGTATTTCAGGCAGACATTTAGAGTCTGCCTCCCAAGAACTGTCCCGCCAGCTGAACTCTACCACCCTGCTAATGCCCAGAAGCAATTCCTCAGGCGTTTAAACTTTATCATCCCCTCGCTGGGGCTGCACAGAGGGCACATTCCCCTGCGAATGCCTCTTCTGTCAAGATGCAAAGCTGTTGAAGCTGTGTGAAAGTAATTCCCACCCACTCCTACTGCCCCAGGAAAAATATTTCTTTGGTGGTTTTGCATAACAAACAGCTACACGGTTTGCCTGTTTCTCCTGAGAAACACGGGCTTAGAGGAAAACACCATCGCAGCGCTACTCTGAGACCAGACTTCATAAAGTTCCCCTGCAAGGGGGGGAAACACTACCACCGAGATTAGACTGCCGCTGCTCCTGATAACATTCAGTCACCCTGGCAGGCTGCAGCACACCGAGTTTGTAAAGCTCCTTGGGAATCCTTCAAGATGAAAGGTACAGTATGATATGGATGTATTATATCCATGGGCTTTGTTACAGCACACATTTCCTAGCACGGTTTTATTGCTGGAACACAAAGTTCAGCCGAAGCCCAGGGGCTCTTCAGGTGACAAATGCACCCCTGCAGCCCTGCCGCCCCTCTGTGGGGGAGGAAAAATGCCAAAGCCCCCGATGGGAACACGGCAGCCAGAGCAGCCACCGCCCTGCCAGCGACAGCGGGCAAGGACCTGCCTGCACAGATAAGGCCAACGTCACCTCTGCTGGATGTGCTTTCAGCCTGCAACACGTCTGACTCCCAGATATACCTGTCAGCTTCCCAAAGTGCCACTGCTGTGACTGGCTCCTCTACAGCATCCCTTCTTCTCTGCTGGACCAGCCTCCTGTCCCACCCACCCCCAGGAAGGGCCAGGAGGCTCCATCAGTTGAGCCAACCTTAAATAAGTGGTGCCCAGCACTGGTATCCCCTTAAAGACCCCGAGCTGCCCACCCCGAACATCTGCTCCAGACCGAAGACAACGGGAGATGTTTGCTGTGGACACAGCCTGACCATGGGCTGTGCAGTTTGGATGGCATGGAAGGGAGGGTGGGGAATACGGATCCTTTTGGATCACCTGCCCAACACATTGCTCTGCCTGGGCACCTCTCTCTGATCAGATTTCCCAGGATATTACAGATATTACAAGGAGCATGATTCCAACAAGAAGGCTGGGAGGAATTCCCTGGGCAGGGCAGGAAAAAAAGAGTTTAAACCCCTCTAGTTTAAACAGATGAGAGGTTCAAAGGACACGGAAGAAGTGTGACGTGGGTAGAAGGAAAAGGGACATACCAGGATGTCCCAATAAGCCCCAGAGCTCTCCAGGGCCCCCACCCAAGCTGAACCCACCACGCAGGTGACTGCTCAGGCCCAGCAAGCCAAAGTGAAGGGTTTCCACCAGCCTCCACCCCACGGAGCAGCCTGGGCAAGGCAGGGCTGAGTAACAGAGTGAGGTGGGAACAGCAGGCAGCACCGGCCGTGGGAGCCCCATCATCCTGGGAAGCCTGGAAGAGCGGCCCTCGCTCTGGGTGCACCTGCATGAGGAATTCATCAGGTCAGTGGCACCAAGTTTTACCTCATCAGGCCCCCTGCTAGCAAAAGCAACATCCACAGCAAGAGTGAGCAGAGGGAGAGGCTTTTCTGGCCAGGGTGAATGAGCAGCAGAGCCTGGTCCAGGGCTGCAGGGAACACGCTCTGCTGCAGCCCCCCTTCCCTGCTCGCACACACAGACCACCCCGCGTTCCCCGTCCCGGCACGGGAGCCCTGCATCAGGAAGCTGATGCTACTGAGCACTTGGCTAGAGGCAACAAAAAAATTCCTATGCTGTTGCCAACTCCTGTATTGTGTCACTTGATCTCACAGTTTAGGGATGCGCTGTGCTCCCTGGAACGCTGGTTGCTGGAGAGCCACAGGGAGCAGCGAGGGAAGGATCCGGGCTGTCAATGGCCCTGGGACAGACACAGCCGTGGCTGTGCAGCCACAGGCACACTCGGGAATGCCAGCTCGTGTCAGGCAAGTGCCTCGGCAGCCAGGAGCCCTGGGGCTGCCCAGGGAGCCCAGCTCGCACAGCTCAGCCAGGGCAGGGATCCAGCCACAGGCAAGGCCACCCCGCTGCCCTAGAGAGAGAAAAGGGAGGGAAGAAAGGAAAAAGAATCAAAGCCTCAAAGGCACCAGCAAGGCTGAGCTCTGGTGAGCATGGTCATGGCTGGGAGCGAAGCTGGGGTCCCCAGAACCTGCACCCCAGTCATACAGACCTGGGGCCATGGGAGGGTGGGCTCACCTCTGTAGCAACTCCACAGCAGAGGCAGTGCCCCTCCACGGGCACATCCCCTCCCACAGAAAGAAAGGCATCATGCACCAAAACGCCCAGCCTGGCCCCAAATCAGGCTGGAGCCAGACCTTCCCTCCTCCACTCGAGGATGTGCAAGCGCCCAGCCCCGGGGAGCCCCGCTCTCTGCCCCCACTGCACCCCTAGTGCAGCTGGCAGTGCCATTTCAGTGTCATTCCCCTGCTCTGGAGGAGCAGATGATGGGGCACAGGAGGTGCCCGGCCCCAGGGTCCTCTCTCCCTGCACAGCTGACCTTTACCAGCCCATCTCCCCGTGTGTGGCCATCCATGCTGGCCTTGCCTCCCTCCCCTAACAGGATCACTCCCATGCATATGCCTGGGAGCAGCACCATCAGCTCGGTAATCTTCCTAAATACAGCAGTTACCAGGTGACTGGGAAAAATCTCTTATACTGCTGATGCTGCTAATGGAAAATTTCTCCCCTTTTGCTGCTGCTTCCAAAGCCAGTCGAGGTTTCCTACAGACTTTGTCTTGCACTGAGCCAGGAGAGGTGGACGCACAGAGAACGGAGTGCAGGGCTGGTGGGGGACAGATAGTGCGAAACAGAGGGAACTGGTGCTTCCAGCACCCCCCACCAGCCACCTCCACCCACAGGCACAGCTCTGGCTCCAAGTCTGGTCTGCCCCATCTTCTCACAGGGAGTCCCAGCCCCACCTCCCCCTGCAAGGAATCCCTTCTTGTCCCCTGACCTGCAGCAGGATACTGGAAGCATTCAAGAGCACTGCTTCCTGCAGGACAAACGGGGAAGGCACCCAAAGGGAACAGTGGCCCAAAACATTTACTCTGCAATTTTTTCCCCCACTTTCCTCCTTCCCAGGAGACAACCAGAAAGCCTCACCCAGCCAGTGCAGATGCAGGCAGCCAAGATCACTGCTCGTCCCCTCTGCATGCCATTCTGCTTCTTCAATACCATTAAGTGTCTCCATACTGTCTGGACACTGGAAACCTTAACTGCATTAGCTGAGACCCAAGCAGCAGCACAAGCATTCAATTCTTTTAAGTGGCCCCATTTCTTAAGCTGGTTATGCACAAGAACCATCTGTGCTCGATGCCATCAGGCACCCCACAGGTAGTGATGGGGCAGGACTGGGGAGCAGCGTGGGAACACAGGCCAAGGTTCATCATTCCCCGTTTCCAATGGTTGCTACAGGGGGAGGACACTTGGGCACGGGCTGTGCTGTGGACATTACAGATGAAGAAAGGCATCTAACGAGGCATCTTCTTTCCTTTCAGCTCCGACCCCAGCCTGCCCCACACTCTACGTGGCGTTTTGGTGCGATGGCAGGTGTTTCTCAAGCCACCTGCACCTGCAAACATATGTCAAAGAGGCGTAAGATCAATACCTCATCATTCCCACACACAGCATCAATCTGTCCTCCCCTTGTCCCAGCCAGCCCTGTGCCTGAGCTCGTGTCACACCAGGAAAGCCCAAGGGCTCAGCCCTGTTTCACAGCCAGCCAGCACCACACATCAGCACCGCGTCACCGAGGCAGCACAAAGGCTTGTCCATCACGCAGCTGAGGTTCACACTTTGAGGGCTCAGGAGGGAACAGGCAGCAAGTTTTGGAGGTAGCATCCATCTGCGTGGTGGCACTCAGAGGTCACTCACCACCCCATTCCCCACGGAGGAATGCAAACTGTCTGCATAATTCTGAATAAAAGCTCACTATTTCTTCCTGAAAAAGAGCAACAAAAGCCTCTGGCACCCAGGCATCATGGAAAATCAGCTGGGAGGAAGGGGGAGCAGCGGGATCCCCAGCCACCAGCCTCCTCCCGTGGCAGCTCAGCTGCAGCAAGCAGCTCCTCTCTCCCTCCATAGTTAATCTTCTGTTGCCACTAGCTGGTCAACGCGGGTACTCTTGGAAAGCAGCAGCTCCCTGAGCACAGCCTGCACTCAGCTACAAATTCCCAACTTCAACTGGGATATTCAGGCCAGAAAATACCCGAGATGAAGCAAAATCCCCGTCAAGTCCACACCCCGCCATGCTGGACAAGCCATGTTCAACCTCGCCTTTGGGGAGGGAAGTGATGGCCTCAGGACTGACCCCTTTTCCTGGGCATTTTGTGCCTACAGCCTTTCCGGGGCTTACAGTGCTTGCAGACCAGCAGCTCAGCACCCCCATCACCAGTACAACCCCACCCCGAGCTGGGCTCTCCCTCCTTCTCTTCCCAGCTATAAAATCCAACATCTTGGAAAGCTGGAGTAACCACACAGTAAAACAAGGAGGGGAAGAAATTCCTACCAGAAGGTTTTCCTCTTTCCTACACCCTCCCCAGGCAGCTCCCACCACCAGGGACCTGGCCCAGACCCCGGACCACACACAGCTGTGGATGGGAGTGGAGGGGCAGGGAAGCAGCCCCAGTGTCAGGTCTACATCCCAGGGAGCCCACCAACCTGTCTCATCCTCCCCACACCATCTCAGGCAGATCAGGCTCCCTCCACTCGCCCGGTGGAAGGTATGGCTCTTTACCCATGGGGTTAGCTGGGGAACAGAAACAATATAAATAGCAAAAAAAAACCACCCCCAACACTAGATTAACCAAATCTCTGGGCTGATACTCCAGGCATCTCAAGCCTGGCAGGAGGCAGTTAACGCACAGGGAGGTGCAGAACCAGACTTTGCTCATCGGCTGTTCCACAGAGACGACCCCATTTTCAGATGCCAAGCCCTGACGATGGAGCCTCACGCTGGGCACACTCTCTGCACCCACACTGCTCCAGACCCCGCGGGCCAACTCAGAGCAGCGGATGGCACTTCTGAGCAGCAGCGCCAGTAAGCTCCAGTCACACCCACGCTCCCCAGGTGACCCTTCAGCCTCCCCACCCGCTCTGCACAAACAGGAGTTGGCGACCAAAGTGAGGGTGGCAAAACCCTGCTGAAGCATTTCTAGGAACATCAGCCCATAGGGAATTGAGCTTTCCCTTATTTTAATGTATTAATAGAAACTCAGAATGATTAAGATTGGAAAAGGCCTCCAAGATAAGTGAGTCCAACCTGTGACCAATCCCCACCACCTTGTCACCCAGCCCAGAGCACTGAGCGCCACGTCCAGGCGTTCCTTCAAGACTCAACATCCCTACCCTAAAGAGGGGAAGTCCAAGTTATAAGATAACTTCAGGAAAAGTTAAGAAAGAAGATAAAAGAAGTGGCACTGAACTGCTGAGGAGAGGGAAGAGCAGGGGACAGCCATCCATCAGCCACACACAAGGGCCACAGGGGGACACCAGGAATGCAGACACAGGAGCCTGTTTTGCGACAACCCCCAAAACAAAGCACCGTGAAGCGCCGCAGACACCGTCAACAGCATCCATTAAAGCCATTTATGAGAAGTGTGTAGTAAACTGTTCTTATGTAAGCCACTACAGGGTAAGAGCAGTGGTGAAAATGTGTCTGCCTCTTCCCTTCTCTCTCCTCTATATAAATCTGCTCACACATAGACAGAGCTCATCTAAATTAGCGGGGAAGCAAACTGCCTCGTTCCCTGAATTGCACTTGGAGCAGGCTACGCCGTGGTGGAGCAGCTTCTGTAGAGAGCACACGGCTGCTGACTGAATCAAGATCCATACCTTAGAGAGACCTCGCTGTGCAAGGATGAAGTCAATGATAGGCTGCACCGTTTGCCAGAGTAACTCTAGGAGAATTAGAGGGGGGGAAAAGCCACAAAGCATCAGTTGTATCCAAGGTTAAGGAAAGGGCAGGATGCTTTTTCAGGAAAAGGGAGGCATAGCAATTCATAATGCACTGGTGGCAGTTACATTTGTCATTTCCTGCCACCACTGGGCTTTGCTGCGTAATTTTATAGTAACATAACTGGGGGGTAGTGGGAGAAGCATCCTTCTTGTCTCCAACGCAAGAGGGAAAAAATAAACTGAGGCGTAGGAAATACAGAAGCTGTGACACCCCACTGGAGGAGGGACACCGAGCACAGGGAGCTGCCAGTGGGTGTTTCAGCAGCAGGTCCCCGCTGCAGTCCCAGAGGGAGGCACAAGGAATCAAAAGTTTTCTACCTTTGTTGGGAGAGGATGAAGCCATCCCCACCCTGGGCTCCCCACCTCCCTGCAGATGCCAGGTGCCCACCGAGGCACAAAGAGCTGGAGCTGCTGTCCAGCATCCTAGAGTGCTCACACGGGCACACAGGGAGGGTGTGGAGCATCCCTGGGCACCCTCCTGGGCACGCCGAGCAGGAGCTGCTGTGGAGCATCCCTGGGCACCCTCCTGTGGAGCATCCCCGGGCACCCTCCTGGGCACCCAGAGCAGGAGCTGCTGTGGAGCATCCCTGGAACCTCCTGGGCACACAGAGCAGCAGCTGCTGTCCAGCATCCCCGGGCACCCCCACAGAGCAGGAGCTGCTGTGGAGCTCCCTGGAACCTCCTGGGCACACAGAGCAGCAGCTGCTGTCCAGCATCCCCGGGCACCCCCACAGAGCAGGAGCTGCTGTGGAGCTCCCCGGGTACCCACCACCCCCTAGTGGGCTCCTGCCTTCCACGAGTGGCTGCTGCTGCTGCTGCTCCTGTTGCTGCTGCTCCTGATGTTGCCAGCGTGCCATGGGCCCAGGGCCGGCTGTGTGGATGTTTCCTAGTGCTGATTTCTCCTCTATCTCAGCCATGCAGTGGCTCCTGCAGACCAGGCAGCCCCGCGGGCAGGGATGCTACACTGGTAGCCCTCGCTTTATGCACTTAAGAGAATAAAATCTTATATTGTCAAGGAACAGATAAAGTTGTTTCCTCCCTAGAAGGGAGGATCCTTTGAAGAAAAGGGACACGGAGCACTCCATGTGCTTTGTACCAGCACCAATTCAGAGCATCTATCTGGAGGCTGTGGCACTTCAGGATATGGTTTAGTGGTGGACTTGGCAGCGTTAGGTTTACAGTTAGACTTGAGGATCTTAAAGATCTCTTCCAAGCTACACGATTCCACGACTTTAAGTTTCACACTGCTGCAGACAAGGCTCTGGCACCTGCCAGCCTTTAGCTACAGATTGCCCACCCTCCTTTAAATGCTAAGGAGTGAGGAGATGCACAGGAACCACTGCAGCGCTGGGAGACTTACTGAGCTGGGAGTTGCTGAGCAGACCCAGGAGTACAGCCCAGGCTGCTTAAACTCATTGCCACCAAGCAAGGCAATGTTTTCTTTCCTGCCTCCTGGCCTGGAGAGACTTTTGAGCCTTGCAGAACGGAGTGGCCTCGATTTTTTCTCAACTTATTTCACTTCAGAGTCAGTAGCATCAGCACCAGGACTCAGCTCTGCTAGCTTAGTGGTTCCTTTCCTTCTTTTTAATATTTTTTTTCTTTCAAAAACCCCTCCAGGCTGCCAGTCAGGATGGCTGTCCTGAGCTGTGTGCTTTAGGAGGTCATCCTGCCCCATCCTTACCCTGCTGAGGCCAGAAAGTGATCTCTGCTCACAGCAAGATCTGCACTCCAAGACATTCAGGAGTCCTCAACACATTTGCAGCCGGCAGGACGTCAGCTCTTACGTGTCCTCCTGAGCTCATGCCCAGACAGCCACTAAACATGTCCAGCAACACACGTAAAGAGACACAATCATCAGAAACCAGCTAAAGATAAGGACCAGCAAAGATTCTGCCAAAGAGAAATCTCTGCCCCCACGTCACTCCCAAGCCCTCCCGCATGTAACGTGATTTTCACCTCCAAGAGCCCATTATGAGGCAGCAGCTGCTCTCCGGTTCCCAACCATCAATGAAGTTAGAAAAGGACAGAGGGGGAAAAAAACCACTGCAGAAAACTACAGCCTTAGTTCCTGCACTGGTAAAACCAGCCAGCAGAAATCCTCCACAGCCCTCACCCAGAGAAGAGTTAACTGCGAGCGAGACTCAGTTGCCACACCAGGAGACGGGGAGAAATGCAACAAATTTGAAATATCAGAACATCCACAGCAATTCATGAGCTAGACCTTGGGGAAGGACAAGTGTTTTACCTTCTCTTGAGGCAACGGACTGATTAATTCCAGGACCACGATGAAGCCATCCCACCATGGGCACAGCCTCTGTTTATCTTCCAATCTGCCTGATGCCTGAGAGTCCAGGGGAACAGGAGGGGATGTTTTGGGTTCTTCTTTTCATAAAGGGGAAGGAAAACCCCCACAGATTTGCACAAGACATGCTTCATATTCATGAGTACACACATAACCAATACGCCAGGCGAGTAAAAGAAATTTTTAGATTAAGACATGGTCTCTTTACTGGCAGGCACTCACAGAAATAGGATTTGCTATACAAGATCGTGCCTCTGATCTATCAAGACAAATTTCTCTCCTCCAACTTGAGCTATTATCTAAGCTCACACAGAGGGGTTTCTTTGCTATCTGATATATTTAGATCAGTGCGCAATTCACACCCAGTCCCTGAAGAAACTGTACTCTAATCTGAAAATTAACTCGATGAACCATGAAACTTCTTGTTACTTTTAACCACTGTACGGTAAACGTCATTCCTACTGCATCAAACCTTTGATTTGTCACTTCTGTTAGTGGAAGCAGAGTATTTGTTTCAGATTATTGCAGCTGACCAACCGTGTCTAAGGAAACTGCAAAGCTGGAGCCCGAGAGCCTCAGGAAGTACCACCAACTTATGTATTAGGTGTGTTTGCTACAGCAAAGCTTCACACAGGGTAAAATGACAGGGCTGGGGGACACAGACAGGCATTTCCCTGCCCCTGCCCATTGCACCCAGTGAAAGGCAATCACTCCACGAGGTATGGGAAGGGATTTGGGGACAGCTGTCCCCGGTGAGCCTGGATATGGGCACACCTTGACACACCTGAGGCACACACAGAGATGTGCTGGAAGTCACAACCCAGTGTGTCAAGAGATACCTGAGAACCGAGTTAAGCTGATACTCAAATTGTCCTAGGTCTGGATGCCAAAAAACAGGAAAGCTGATGGATAAAGCAAAGATCAACAAAAACCTTTCGGTGACCTGGCAGAGTAAACACTGCACTGCCCAGGTGACATTCGGAACAGTTCTCTTAGAGGACTGGCTGATTACGGCACAGAAATGGGTAAAAGTGACAAGAGGCAGTTTGGGCACCCCATCCGAGACAACAGGATCCGGCATCAAGACCGAAGTACGACTACAGAATTATTTCTATTCCCATCCCCCTCCCCACAAAGCTGAGAGAGGAGGAAAGTCTGCAGCGTTCGCACAGACCCGGGCGCTGGAGTTGTGCGTGAAGCGAGAGCGAGCTTCGAGAATTAACACGAAGCATTTATAAAATCAGGCTCCGGCTAGAAAAACAGCCCCTCCCGCTCTGCCAGGCTCGGCGGCACCTCCTCGGGGCTCAGAGCTCAACTTGGAGCACACGAGGCAGCCCCCATCACTTCCAGCCTGCGCGGGGATGCTCTCCTCCTCCCGGGGAATGCTCTCCTCCTCCCGGGGCTGGCAGCGGCGGCAGCCTCAGGCCCTGCTAAAAAATCCCTCCCCGGCAGGAAAGGCAAAAAAAAAAATAACCCCAAAAACCAGGATGCAGCACGGGCAGGGTCAGAAAGCCCCAAAACACATCCAGCTGCCCGCGGAGCGGGGAGGGCGGACACAGAGCCGGCACGGCGGGTGTCAGATGCTTCGGGGATGCTCCGGGATGGCGGGGCGGGATGCGGGACGGGACGGGGCGGGAAGCGGCGCGGGCGCCTACCGAGGGTGAAGAAGGGCAGCTCGGTGTTGTCCAGATCGTCCTGCACGGCGACGCGGCCGGGCAGCTCGCTGCGGACGAAGAGCAGCAGGCGGGACTCGGCGGCGGCGGCGGGCGGCGGGGCGCCGCTCCAGCTGATGTCGTTCTCCCGGAGCACCGGCAGCGTGGACACCGTCACCGTCTTCACGCGG
>VZTI01002497.1:1189038-1218336 GCA_013397865.1 Struthidea cinerea
CAGGGCAAGGGGGATGGCTTGGAAGGGACAGAGGGCAGGGTTAAATGGGAAATTAGGGAGTCATTCTTCCCTGTGAGGGGGGCGAGGCGCTGGCACAGGTGGCCCAGAGGAGCTGTGGATGCCCCATCCCTGGAAGTGTCCAAGGCCAGGTTGGACGGGGACTGGAGGAACCTGGGATAGTGGAAGACCCTGCCCATGGTGGAGGGGTGGAGCTGGATGGTCTTTAAGGCCCCTTCCAATCCAAATCATTCTAGAATTCTATGACTTTATGAAACTCCCGCTGTTCCTCCCCACATCCAGCTCATTGCCACTCTTTTGTCAGGCTGTTCCTTCCTTTCAGGCAACTGCCGGGGTGCAAGAGCACAGAAATTAGTTTACTGAGAGCTTTTACTAATTATTACCCCCTCCTGAGTGAATAGGCACCTCCAGCATCCAGGGCACACAGGGATGGCTTGCAATGACAAAGCTGGAGGAGACAGACTGGTGGCCTAGAGCAAAGATTTTAGATTTGGTCTTTACCAGCATTTAAATGGGAACCAGAAGGATAAATGACCCTGAGGTCTGATCTCGGGTTCCAATATCCTTCCATCACATGGATGCCTCAGTGCCACCTGAGGGCTGGAGTTTGTGCTTGAAGACAAAACCAGGTGAGCTCCACTGCCGTGGTTCTGCTCACGCTCTGCCTTGAACTGCAGTGGAGCCAACTGGCTCTTCCAGCTGGAATGACGGAGGTGAATTTGAAGGCAAATCCTGTCCCTACAGACAAAATTGACACATTTGACCCCAGCCCCAGTGCCCGTGAACTCCTGCCCACAGTCGGGCATGACTAACAAAGACGAGGAGAGACAGCCTACAGTAGCTGTGAGTCAGTGACTCACAACAACAATTTCCTAGTGACTGCTAATCTACCTGATTTTATTTGTAGATGTACATATAAAAGAAGATGTCAAAACCCTAACAAAGCACGCTTAATGCTCAGGCTTATATTATTTCCACAAGCTAATTAAGAGCAATTCATCACATGCCTATTGAGGCAAAACAGCCTTCTGAGATACCTAGGTCATCAAATGTTAAAACCACAACAAGGGCAGAATGGCAATGAATATGAAATCCAGCAAACAAACAGCTCCAGCCCCATTCCCAGGGGCCATTCCCAGCTCCAGCTTCCAGCTTTAACAAGCTGCAGCCCCGCCGTAGTGTGAGAACAGCAACTGCTTCCAGCTACAGGAATAGAGAAAAAGCAAAGAGTGCTCACCAGCAAACAGGCAACTTGTTGTAAAACATTAAATGTGGGATCCCACCTCTGTCTGAGTTGGAGGGGTGAAGTTTCTAGGCATGCTGGAAAAAAAATAATCAGGCAAAAATGCAGCCCTGATTATTTATGCAGCCCTGTCAGGTCTTCGTTGTGAAAAGTGTAATACTAGAAAAATAGTTTCCCTTCCTTTCGTTCTTCTTTTTTTCTCCTTCTTTTCTTTTCTTTTCTTTTCTTTTCTTTTCTTTTCTTTTCTTTTCTTTTCTTTTCTTTTCTTTTCTTTTCTTTTCTTTTCTTTTCTTTTCTTTTCTTTTTAAGGAGGAAAGGGTACCTTTTGGACTGGCTCAGGCTGTTATTGGTACATGGGCTCCTTTCTTCTTCTTATTTCCAAAAATTCTTCTAGTCAAAGAGTGCAAAGAACCAGTGCAGCATCAATACATGAGTATTGCCAATAGGTATACAGAAAAAGTAAATTTTAAATATTGTTTTAGAACTGGAAATCCTGAAAAACATCTCATTCTATTTAAGGCCCCAGCCCTGTTACTTCTCTCTCCTCGTAGCCACTTGCTGCACAACTGCATCCATTTGCCGTCAGTAGAGACTTTGCTGCTGTCAAGTACGAGGAGATTTTGGTAAGGAGCTGTCCTTGGGCTAGGAAGGGGATCTAGAGATACCCTCTGCTGCTGTCACAGCTCTGAGCAGTGTGCTTCCTTCTCTCAGTTTGCCGAGGATCCAGCTGAGTTGGAGGGCAGGAGATGTTTTAGGGGCATCCAGATTTCCCCTGACCTAGCATATGCCATCGAGCAACGAGGTGAATGTTTTCCAGGGCTTAGAGCTGGAAAGCAAAGGTCAGGAGACACAGGATGATACACCTGCTTTGCTACAGACTGTCTGACTCCAGACAAGCCCTGGGATACTAGAAACCAGAGGTCCAGCAGCTCTGTGGACATCATCGGGTCCCATTTTGCCTTACTTTTTAGATTCACAATGTTCTGTTACCAGCTCTCTGCTGAGCAGCACGCTGAGGTTTTCTCAAGTCCTCCCGTACAAGCACGGGCACGGTGATCAAGGGGAAGGTTCTGCAAACCACTGCCCACAAACGGGCACATTCAGCTTCCATTTAGTCTGGATCCTTCCCTGCGTAAATGCAAATCTCTGTTCTCATTTTTGGGACAAAAGGATTCCACCTGCTTTTTCCTTCCAAAGAATTGAGCTAAAGGCAGAACTTCACTGTTTGAAGAGCATCAATAATATTTGCACAGGGGAATGTGTTAATGCTGCTTTACAACTGAGGTAACAGGTTTCTATTATCCCACCTTTAACAGCACCAAAGTAAATGGCATGAACAGGATTCTGAGAGTTTCACTTGCTGAAAAAATATTCTAGGAACACTTACAGAAGTTTGTCTAACTTGCTAATTTGAGGGTACTTTAAATCTGAACAAACTGTGGATTTTCAAGCCAGTCGCATAGCCCGTAACCCAGATTGCTATTTCTAAATGAGGCCTATTTTTAATATCTTTTTCTTATGCTTCATGGATCCAGCCTTTCCTTGGGGACGCTGGCGCCTGCCTGACCGTCGATTTCGATAGCATCGGGGCCAAGAAACCAGCAAAAACTGCCATTCCCAGCAAAAATTCTGGATGAAAATGGAAATCGTCTTACAAGTGAAAACGCTTTGCACTGACAAGACCCATCTGGGCAGGGTGAGAGGGGGGGACCTGACGGGTTGTCAGGAAGCACCAGCTCTGTTCTCACCTCGGCTGCTGAGCACGCAGCGTGGGGGCAAATCCCTTCTTTTTTCCCCAATCTGGGTTTTTTTAATCCTCTCTCACATACTGGAATGCAAGGAAAATAATTAGTTGCTGCCACAATGGATAAAAAGAGATACCGAGGGCTGTGCAAATTATATCTGTACCGGTCCCAAGCGTGGGGGTTTCCGCACAGAAAGCAGAAACATTCTCAGCAGGAGCTGGGAGCTTCTCCACTACCGAGAGGCAATAGTGGGCTGTTCCTGGGTGGAGCAGCCTCTAGGAGAAGACAGAGCATATGCTGTGTGTCGTGCAAACCAGGAACCTTGGCTGTGCCAACCTTATGCCTCTATCTGCCCACATTCATGCCTGATTTTCACCTGAGTGGATTTTTTGAGCAGGAGTTTTGAGACATTCCATTTATTTCTTAGTCCTAAGCAGAGCAGTTCAGCCCCAGGGTTATTTTCTTCTGCGTGACAATGCCCCAAGTGGGATTGAGGCAAGCCCAGGATTTTGTGCCTCTGAGGAGGGCTTTGTGAGGACATTCTGCTGGAAAGTGCTTAAAGTATCTGTATTATCTAAGTTTAATATGGATGGTGAAGGGAAAAAAGAAAAGTAATTCTCATTTAAAGGGTCACAGATAAAGCATTCTTTGACTTTCAATCCATGAGCTGTATTTCTGGACACCCAGAACTAATGCATCTTTTATTGGCTGGCGTAGATGAGGAGGTCATGGCAAAGATACCAATAGCAGCTTTCTGAAGAGGTTTTCAATTGGCCCTATTACTAAAGGCATGTACGTACAGCAGGGATCATTAAAATGCACTATGTATTTACAATACAGAGAGCAATTTATGTCTGTAATGCCTGTATGTCGCAGATCCTGCTGCTTGCAATCAGAGGAGAAAGTCACTGTTAGAGCTCTGATGTAATCAGTGGTTTATATTTCACCCTGCCAGGGTCACATCAGCATCAATAACTCCACTGAAGGAGTGATTTTTTTTTTAAATGCCACAAAATTAAAATTAATTTTGTTTCCAAGCTGCAGTGTACAAATGCTGGTCCACAGCCTCACGGTACCTGGCTGTGGGCAGTGACCACAGGGCTCAAGCTGTGCTTTTGCCAGCTCTCACAAGCAGCACAGGAGACAGGCTGGGTGGGCAATTCCAAGGAATACCTCCTGAGAGAGGAGGGGGTGCACAAAGTGCCCTTCGCAGTTCGGTTCTTGCTTTGGTTAACAGCGAGCCAGCGGGCCCCTCGCTGTGCTCAAAGCTGCAGGAGATGCTGCCTTCTGACACGGCATCAAACCGGGAGCTTCCTGACCACTTCCAGAGAAGTGCCCTGAGGGGACACTCTGCCAGCTTTAGCTTCCCTGCTTCTGCAGCCAGGAGAGGCCGAATTTTCTCCTCCCTCCTCAGATACAAGTTGTTGGTTCCTACCATTCACAGGAGAGCTGTGAACCACCAGCCGCGCGCTGGGAAACAGCCCCTGGACTCGATTCAGAAGGGCCTGGAGTGGGAACAGGGAGCTGCAGCATCTGCACAGCAAGGAAAGGCTGTTCGGCGTTTTGGGCTGAGGTACAGGCTAAACAGTTGTGTTACAACCAGCAGCCTTGCTCACCCAGGGAACGCTGTGGTCAGGTGCCCACGGCCACGGCGTTTTCTAGCTGTCCTCCTCTGGCATCCTGCAGTACCTGCCTCTTTGCAGCTCCCCTGGGGCTCACTGCAGTTTCAGCCACACATTTCTTGTGTGTGGTAGCAGCAGGGTCTTAGGCACGTCTGGGACCAAAGCCACACTGGAAAGGGACCTTGCACATCCTGAGGCTGGAGTCAGGCAGGTACCTGCTACAATTCTGCTCCCAAACACCCCCATCGCCAGGCACCGGCCAGCCTGGCTGTCAAGAACACTTACAGAGGAAGAGAAGACCCAGGGAAAAGTGGAAAGCAGCCTGTTGCTTGAGCCAAAGTCCAAGGAATGAGGCTATGCCAGCCCGTCCCCTCCTTCAGAACCCCATAACCACTCCATCACTGCCCGCCCTCTGACACACCTTCATGAGCAGCAACAGCCTCCAGCGTGGCTCCTCTCCTTGCCAAGATGAAAGAAACCTTCAATGCATGTAACTCTTGCACTCTACTTAATTAATCAGTTTTTGCATTACAAGTGAAACTTCTTTGATGCATGAAATATTAAGGAGCAGCAGAGGGAGGGGAAGGAGGGGGGTGGTATTGGCTTTCACTGCCTGAGAGATGGATGGGCTGAGGGACCCGGGGGCTGAACTGCAGACAGCACATCTGCAGCAGGACAGCCTGCCCAGCTAGAGAGGTGCCAGCAAAGGCTTTTCCCTGCACTTCTTGCTTCTCAAGCAGATGGTTTTTACTCCATGTTCAAGCCCTACATGCTCATCAAGGTTTGCTCACACAGGCATAGGAAGGGGACAGTGCCTGATTAAACTTTCATGAAAAATAATCTCTGGTTGATTCATTGTTTTTTATCTCATGATGGCTGCAAGAAAGTGAAGTGAAATGAGTCTTGGGTGAAAAGAAACAGCTCCGTTCTGGAAAAGCCAGACAGGCTTTTAGTCAGATGAGGCTCTCCCAAAGGATGTGTGAGTAGTTCTCTGTGTTAGGGCTTTGGAAGTGCCATTTCCATGCTGAGCTCTGAAGGAGGGAAGGCAGAAATCCACACATGCCAGTGTGGATATTCCTGCAGCCCTCCCTAGTGCACAGCAGGGATTCGGTGCCACGGTACCAGGTGTGTTTGACACCAGAGAGCCACTCTGCTCTTAAAAAAACCCCAAACCTCCTTTTTCTCCCAAACCATCACATTTGATCAAAGTCCCCTGGCAGCTCTGCAAAAGAGCCCAAAGCAGAACCCTGAATCTTTGCTTTCCACCCTGCTCCTTCCCAGCTGACTCAGTCAGGAGCTGCGTTGGCTTCTGAAAAAGAATCCATCGGTTCAGTCCTGCTTTTACTGAACCATCAGCCCCTCCAGAGCATCACCATGGGCCCGGCTGCCACAGCCCGAGCCGAGCAGGCAGGTAGCAGGTTCTCCATAAACAAATGGCAATGGTTGGGCCTGCATTAGCTGCATAAAGGGTAATAAATGAATAAATGGGTTAATTATACCCACCACAAAATTTAATTAGACCATCTCTGTTCACTCTGCTTCAGCCAGAATCTCAATTATAAATCTTTATTTTCAAGGTTTCACAGCTTGGACATAAAAATTCGCTCTGGGCTTAAACATGACACACAAGGTCTTCTGTTCAGGGACTGCTCCAGCTTTTTTTAACCAATCTTTCTTAAAAAGGTCAGGTTGGGAGACCAGATGGCTCGAGGGGAAGGTAATGAAGATGCAGGGCTCTTCTGAAAGAGGTGGCTGGATGAAATTGTGGGCAGCTTAACAGAGCTGCGGCGTTATTAAATGTCTCTGGGTGAGACCGCGCTGACTGTCCCTGATCCCAGGCAAACAGGAGTCCTGGTTGCAAAACGCCACTGGGGCTCCTGCTAAGCAGCATCCCCACTCCCCATCAGCAGAGATCAAGGACTGCAGGGGCTGGGGAGAGGGACCCTCGGGCCCCCGGGGCAGGGCCAGGCAGGGGGAGCTCACACACCTGGCTCCTGCACAGGGAATGTGCTCCAGGGCTGTCAGGTGTGTGCGTGCCGCTTCCCCCAGTGCGGGAATCACCCCTCTGCCTCCTCCTTCTCCAAGGAGGCCAGCTGGCTGACCTGGAGTAGCTGGAAAAACACAAGGCAGATGAGAAATGATTCGACTTTTTAAATTGTTATGATTTTGAAGCTAATTTAGGACCCACCTTTTGCTTTCTGGAGTCGACGATATTGAAATCCAGTACTTCTGTCTGGTTAAATGTGCTCTTGAAATATTCTGATCATTTTAAAATGTCAATAGTGTTACAGGAAAAAAAACCAGAAAACTTGTTTACCAGCAGCAGAAGCATCTACAGTCTCAGGTCACATCCTCATCCAATCCAAGGTATGCTATTCCATATCCCCTCATTGAGTTAATTAGTTGATTTGCTTTCCATGCCCTATGCCAAACCCCCACCTCCCTCTGAGGGAAAACAGGGATTGTCAGCAGGGCTCAGCTCAACAGCCAGCCCTGCTAGGAGATTTTTCCAGGCAGTCTCACTGGTCATCCAGAGCACCGATCGGCCCATCTTTTGGCTCAGCTTATATTTTTAGGAGCACTGCAGGTGCCTGTTCATTTACTCCAATGATCACCTCGGCACATTCGAATTTTGACAATATTTTCTCCACACCCCTACCCCTAATTCCCCAGTAATGCTGTTCTGCACATCCTACCTGTCCGAAACACTCCCTGGGTAAAGCAGAACAGATCTTGGGTAAGCCAGATCCCAGGACTGCTGATTACATCTTTAACCAGCAGGTCACAATAGTTTATTGTCTGGCTGGTTCACCATAGAATTTAACCCTTTGGAAATATTGGCTGCCTGCTCCGTGCCAAATTCCTGCTCAGGAGGCTTTGATGTATGGCACAAATTACCGGTAATAAAGAAAAAGATATATGGGATGGATTAATCAAATCATAAATTTCTTAAATCTCTATGGCAGTCCATAAATCAAATTTGGCTGGATGTTACTGGCCTTTTCTCAATGTATAATAGGAAGTAGAGATGACCTGTACATACAGAGCAGGGCATTGTTTTTGGTGGCCACTTGGGAAACTCTGGTTAAATGATTAGGGCAAGTGAACACCTTCTCTATAAGGAGCACGTTCACGTGTTTCAAGCTTCACTATTGAAAATGCATGCACTTTTTGGAAGGTAAAATGTGAATACTCCCACACTAAGAGTTAAACCAGACACAGAACAGCGACTGGATGAGGCTAAACATGGCACAGCTTGGGTTAGCTTAAGTTTCATGAGGCAGAGACAGGTCTGTCCCAAGCACTGGTGACTATCCTAGCCAGACCTTCCAACCATTCTAATTTTTTAGGGTTTTGGCCCATTTTGTGTGCAGAGCAGCTGGAAACCCTGTAACAGAACATGCTTCTGGGAGCCCAGTAATCAGCATCCCTTCACTGCTGAGATTCAGCTGGATCCCAAAAAGGTCCTGCTCCATCTGGGCTGATTCACAAGAAATACACAACTAAGGGCCGCAGAGTATCAGACTTACTTTATTTCCAGTCAAAACTATCACTTGGAATCATCCCTTTGGACTATGCCCCTCGCCCAGCTCAGGCTGACCCTTGTTTCTAGCCCACTTAGAGGCACAATTCCCAGCTCCTGCACCCATCATCCCTCTGCTGCTGTGGGGCTCCCTCCAACCCTCATATGAGCCCTGCCTAACACCAGTCCTCCTCTTAGGACCTTTGCTGTCCCAGCCAAAACTGGATTCACGATCTTGCCATCAGACAGGCTCCCTGGCCTTTGGACATCTCAGACGTTTTGGTGTGAGGAGTTCACAAAATAAGAGTGACAATGCGCCCAGAGTGAGCTGCCTCACAGCCCAGACATCAGTAAGTGTTTACCTGAGGGAGCAGCAGGCTTCAGAAGTTCCATTTCTTTTTGGCTATCCACAAGAGACATGAAACATGGAGATTAAACACCAGGAATAAGCACCTATAAATAAAACTGACTATTTAAATCCACCAAAGCCAGGACATTCATCATGAAACCTCCTGCTCTTCTCCAACACCAGCACAGCAGCGCTTCTGATTTTGTTTACAGCTGCACAGGACAACAGAGCATCAACCTTCACTTTGAACCTGGCTGTTGCTCTGCCAGGCTGTGGGGAGCCCTTAGTCACTAATTATCAAAGCCCTGCCCTGACCAAAGGACTGCAGCTGTGGATTATTGTTTCCCTTCTCCAAAGGAAAATGAAAGCACTCACCGAACAAGCCCATCTACTTAAAAACCTCTGACAAAGCTGAACCTGAGGCTAAGTGGGAGAGGGTTAAAAAAAAAGCCCTGAGATGCTCTTTATGTGGAGCCAGGAGCGGGGGATGCAGCAGGAATGTTCAGGCTGTGCCTGGCAGCGGATGCCCTCTGTTGGCATCTTTCAGGAATATGATCCGGCGCACAGGCTGGCAGCTCACACCCCTGGAATTTACCCGCTCGTTTATCCCGGGCCCGCACGGAACAGCCTCAGAGCTGGGGCTGATCGGCGAGCAGAGCAAGCAGCAGCCCCTGCCGCGGTCACCCGCCTGCTGAGCCACCAGCGCTGCCCCGAGCGCCCGCGGGAGTCTTTGCGCAGCCCGCTCGGGGCCGCGACGCAGACAGCGGGGAGCGGCAGCTCCGGAGCCTTCCCACCTCGCTCCGGCTCTGGCCGGCAGCTCTGCGAGATGCTCCCGGCCCGCTTTGCAGGGCACATCCAGCCCTCCTCGCTGGGTGCAGGGGCAGAGGCTGCCCGAGCAGCGGATTTCCGCAGGGACCAGCGCTGTCAGCAGCATCGGAGCTGCAGAGGAGCAGAGGGAGCACCAGGGGGGACGAAGGCAGCGAGGCACAAGCAGTGGCTCGCAGCACGCAGAAACTGAGTTTGCAGACGATCATTTCTCCTCTCAAGCCCTTGAATCACGTGTATTAAAAATCCCCAGACACGCAGCATCGCCTCTCGTGGCTCTTGCTGCTGCCACACAGCACAACAGGTTGGGAAACTGCTCTGCTGGGGTGGAGCTTCCTTCCCCCTGCCCCGCACACCCCCAAAGCAAGGCTGAGGAGGAGCACGGCAGGAGGAGCCTGGATGAATAGACAGCTTTAGGGAGACCTTGTGGCCCCAGAATCATGGAATGGCCTGATTTGGAAGGGACCCACAAGAATCATCAAGTCCAAATCCTGGCCCCGCACAGGACACCCCAACAATCCCACCCTGTGCCCAAGCATTGTCCAAACACTCCTGGAGCTCATCAGGCTTGGGGCTGTGACCATTCCCTGGAAGAAACCAGCTCGATGCTTCTAGAAGTCACCATGACACACTCGAAGGACACATCCTTCCTTGGAGAAAGGCTGGCCATGAAAAGGTGACTGGGAGGGCTCAGTTCCAGTGTGCTGCATCAACCTGGGCCAAAGAGCCCACCCGGGGACCCCCGCCTGGCTCAGCCCCCCCTCATGCTTTACAGTACTGCTGATTTTGCCTTCCGTGCCCACCCAGCCCTGGTCAATAAACAGCAATGCAAATGGCACTTCTGGCCCCAACATCCGGGTGCCACAAGGGCTGGTGCTCCCTCAGGGCCAGGAGCTGAGGAGCTGCTGGGGTTCCCAGCCCATCCCACTATACCTGAGCGGGGCCAGCTGCTAAGAACCCACAGCACCGGAGAGGTTTGTAGGGACAGATCCAACATCCATCCATGAGGCCACTTGGTGGAGCACAGAGGAGCAGCATAGCTGTGGGCAGTGTAGAGACAGTCCCAGGGAGGTTCAAGTACTTAGTCTGGGCTTAAATATCCCCTGTGATGGCTGGCTCAGGTGGGGCTGATCCAGCTGTGAGAGCCCATTAACTCTCCGTGCCCTGTCTCCACTGGAGAAGCTACATGTGTGTCATTGGCACAGGGTGGCTGTAATTCAGTCTCTGCTGAGGAAGGAGATCAGTCATTCCCAAGGATTGTTCTCCTAACACAGAATGGCCAGGCTTTGGGCGGGTCAGCTGTGGCTTTGCAGAGCCCTGGGGCTCTGGGCAGCACTGCCCTCTGAATTTGGGGTCCCACCAACGTGATGTGACAGCACTCACTGGCATTCGCTTTATCAGCAAGGGAAGGTTTTTGGGCTGTAGGTGTTGAATATCCCCTTCTCCCAGGAGCAGGGAGAGGGCACCTTTTGGGCTGGGACTAGAGGTGATGTCTCTGCGTGCTGGGCTTTGCCTTGGACACTGCGAAAAGCTAAAAGCAAGAGGCACAGGGGGGCACCATCTCTAAATTTGCCTTTCATGGAAGTACAAAGCTGTGATGCCACTATTCACCCCATCCTCAACAGCTGTCTTTAAAATAAAGACAATAAAGAACAAACACAACAATTTTAGTGGATGATTTGTGGCTATTTTATTGCCAAAGAAGCAAAAGCAAGCTCTGAACCAGAGGAAATCATAAACAATAAATGATCATTATTCCAGTTACAGGCTCCTCTGCACTTCTCTCTGAGGACACTTTGAAACAGATTATATATGGTAAGAGTGGATTTACCCTTGGAGGGGATCTAAGTACCTCTTTCCTAAAATGAGTTGTAATCTCGTTTTAATGGTAGATAAAAAACAAGGCACAGACATGGCTTGTCTATTTGTGAGCAGGGGGAAACTCGTAAATCCTATTTTGGTACTTTAAGGATAACCTAAATAGCTGATAATCAGAAACATGAATAATCTTAAGTAAACCCTGTGAATCCAGTGGAAATACTTAAGTCACTTATTCAGAAGAAACCATAGGAAGATGCACGTTAAGAAAGGCACATCAAAGAATAGAACAAAGCTTCTATCTGAATAAAATCACAGTCTTGCCCTGTGACTGAAGTTTGGGCAGTCTCTCAATTGCAAGAAAAAATTTCTAACCAATTTGGTGTTTCCTGGACCAACTCTCAGTATTATGAGTTATAAAAGCATCTGATATCCCCTTAAAACTGAAACATGGAATGGTTTGGGTTGGAAGGGATCTGAGAGATCTCTCATTCCAACCCCCCTGCCATGGCAGGGACAGCTTCCACTGTCCCAGGCTGCTCCAAGCCCCGTCCAGCCTGGCCTTGGACACTGCCAGGGATCCAGGGGCAGCCACAGCTGCTCTGGGAAATTCTCAGAGCATTTTAAGAGTTTTTCATTTGTTCAGTCAATTTTCTGAGTAATTCTTCCAGTTTCACCAGAGTTTAATGGTGACTGAAATTCTGCTTCCAATAAGCCCAGACGACCTCACTTTCATGTAGAGAAACCTTCCAGCTCTCCAAATAGATTTTAATTTCGTTAATTCTTAAAGAGTGCCTTGAAACTTGAGCAGCCACTAAAGAAGTTATTGTCCTTTTTTCCCTAACAACGCTTACCGAGGTGCCTCTTGACAGAGGACTAATTCCCCAATTAATATAAATATTCTTTCCTTCGTATCAGTGCCTGACTGCAGCAGCGCCTGACCTTGCTGTGTCGTACCTGGAGCATCTCCCCAGCCACAAATCGAGGGCAGGGGGAGGAGGTGCTGTGCGTGTCTCTCACAGATGCACAGCACTTGTCATTTCAAACCTTTAAGGAATCACCCAAGCTTTACAGCAACACGAGGGAACACGAGCTGAACAGGAGTAACAAACACCTTCCACAGCCTGATTTCCTGTCCTCGGTTTGGTTTGCTTTGAAGTCTTGAGTGTGTTTATAGGCAAAATTACTTTCAGTAAGAATAATATATATCTCACTTCTTTTGACTGAATATATATTTTTTGACTGTATATATTTTTCCTTAACTAAGAAAAAAATAAAAGCCTGATTTTTTTATCACATGGGTCTGATAACACATTCCTACATTTTTCCTTAATTTTCTGGAAGGTTTATTTTTTTGCAATAAAACTCACATCCCTTCTAAATTACTGTCCTATATGCTGGTTTGGTTTTTTTTCCCTCTTGTTAGCTGTTGTGCATTGACCAAATGGTTTCTGGCTTTACAATCTGTCACCAGCGCTACATTTACAGCTTGCAATTAAGAGCTTCAATTAAATATTTTGCACAACGATGCATGTTCCAATAACCAATCCTTATATATTTTCCAAAATATAACAAAAAAAAGATAAGAGTAGTGAAAAGCAAACCAAGATTGAAGTTAGGAAAACGGCCTTTAGGGCCTGGATAAATATTCAGAGTGTTTTCTAGCCATGGATGTTATCTCTTTTGATACTGAGGTTGCCCTTGGGTGACAGAAGGCAGAATCTTTTCTGGATTTCCATAAATGAGACTGAAAGTCTTCTTTGGCAAAGCTGGGCTGATATTCACGGCAAGCATCCCGGATATTTTTAAAATGGCATGTTTTTGATGACTTAGCATATGTTAGCATGGCATACATTAGCAGTGCTCCAAGGCATTTCCCTCCTCAGCGCAGACATCATCCCCTTAATTGCTGTAGGAACCCCCATGCTCTTCTCTCTTTCCCTTGCAGGGCTCTGAGTCACGCCACAGGTTTCTCCTGGTCCCCGTCATGCCCCCAGGTGAGAGCAAGGTCTGCCTGATGCTCGCTCACCTGGAGCTGTGAGAGGAGCAGGTCCCCACAGCCGCAAAGCCTTTGTGCTTGTGTCACCAGCCCAGCGTGGGTTTGACACCCACGGTGGGTTTGGTGGCCGAGTGCCAGCAGCGGGGACCAAGATTTAAGGACAGAGCAATCTGCTGGGCGGCTGGAGGTGGCCAAGTGCCACCAGGAGGTGAGTTGCAGGACTGGCAAAGCTGGCATCTCCGGCACAACCCCGGCTGGGAGGGAAGGAGGACAGCACGTTCTCCTGGAGCCTCCCGCTCTGCTGTGGCCTGAGCAGAGCAGATGTCAACCAAGCTGGGCTCCTTCCCGTGCCCTGGCCCCGGCAGCGGGGCCTGGCAGCCTCCCAAGGACACAGACAATGGGAGGCTGACTGTCTGCACACCATTTCACACTCGCTTGGCATGGAGTGTTCTCTTCTGCCTGGCTCTTGGAAGCAGCACGGGGCTGCCTGGCGCCGGTCCTGACACACGGCTGAGGAGCAGGGGAAGGCTGGGTCCTCTCTCTGCTCCTCTCCTCGGCTTCTGCCCATCTCCCAGCAGTTACTGCGTGCTCCTGTTTCTTCATTAAACAGTGATTCCGCAGAGGAAAATCCAGTGATTTCCTGCAGACGCTCATCAGAGAGGGTCTCCAGGTTGGACCAGCTCTGTGCAGGCCACTTGCACCCAAAGGCTTCTCTGTTCAGCCTCTGGGGGTCCATTTGGGATGGTCCAACAGGACGTTTCCCTGCTGTCTGCTGCTCTCTGGTGGAGATGCTGCTTTCAGGCTCGCTGCCAGACTGTTGAATGCCTTCTCCTGTACCTCTTCACCTCCCGACGCAGAAAACCAGGTGCTGGAGGATGTCTTTCCTTAAAAATGAAAAATAAGACCCCTAAAACCAGCAGATGAACCCCACCCAGGGAGAAGGTTTTTCCTTCTCTGCTCAAATCCCCCTCTGGTGCTGCAGAGCAGCCAGCAGCAGCTGGGATGCTGGCAGGGGTGAGGACTCACATCCCACCCCAGAAGGTTGTCACTCTGCCACCTCCCAGGTGACCGTGGCTCTGGCACTTCCCCCTCCTGCCGGGCCTGCAAAAGCTGCAGAAGCCATTTAACCAAAGGAAAAACATGAAATTAACCATTTTCCCAGTCTGTCTGCAGTGCAGCAGTGTGTGCTGGGGCCACACAGGGCAGTTTCCAGTGATGCAGAGCCTGGGTACATCCTAAGCTCTATTTACACCCACCCACCCATCCTCAGATAAGTCTTCAGTCTCTTCTGCCAGGTCTCCCCTGAGCTGCCCTTCCCACCCCTGCCTTTGGCTAAACCTTTCAGTCCAATCCAAACCCCAGGCATAACAGAAATTGCAATGAACTTCTCCCTCTAGAACTGGCTCTACAAGCAAGCCTTGCATTACCCCCAAAATTTTCCACTTTCCTTCTTTTCCAGACTTCTTTTCTCCTTGTGAATGATTTCTTCCAATTCTCATCAGTCCTGTTGCTTCCCCTGATTTCTCTGCCATTCTCCCACCTCTTCCTTCCCATGTGGTAACTCCTGCAGCCATGGCGCTCTGCTGTGGCATCCCCAGTCCCTGGGATTAATGATGTCTCCTGCATCGTCTGCCTTCTTACACAGCCTGGGATGATATTTGTCATTCCTGTACCAGCGCGACATCACTGACTTGTGCTGTGGAAAAAAATCAGCCTTAGATCTTTTTCTGCTCAAGTGCAGCCTGAGCTCACCTGTGCACTCCATCAGCCCAGGGCATATTACTTTCTGCCTCTCCCAGATGAATCCCAACCTCTTATTTTTTCAGTCCCTTTCCTCAGTTTGTCACAGAGGTGGTTGAAGAAAGAAGGGTGTCCTTGGCAAATCCACGGTCTCCAAGATTTTCGTCCTTGGCACCTTCCAGATAACTGTAAACAATGCATTCGTATCTTTCCATCAGGATTTTTCATGAACTGAAGAGAAAATGGTGGGTCTGTAATTCCCCATATTCCCAATAATTTATAGAAGTTAGGCATTTCTGTCCCTTTTCAATCTTCTGGTGCATCCAGGGATAATCACTAATGACTCTGAGATTGCCAGAACCAGTTCTGCACGTATCCATGCCTTAAATTCACCAGCTTTGGAATAATCTTCCCAGGAAGGTTTTCCTCCTTGCCTCTGTCAGTCAGCAGCTGGCTTATCACCAGGAACAGAAGGGATTATATCCCTCGTAAACATTTTATCCTCTTATCTATGGATGTCCATTATCTGTCCATCACTCTGGAGCCCTTGCCCTCCGTGGGGTTTTTGTAGCACCAAGTTGCACAAGTCAGACTCTTCCTCACACCCAAATTTCTGTGTACTCAGAGCCAGCAGCGCAGCATGAGTGGCATCAGTCACAAGTAGCAATAAGGGAATTTTGATTAGATACGAGGAAAAACTTTCCCAAGAGTGGTTGAATGGAGCTTGGATGAAGTTCCAGCCCTGGAAGTGTTCAAGACCAGGATGGATGCGGCTTTGGACAGCTTGGTGCAGTGGAAGGCATCCCTGCCCACGGCGGGGGTTGGAACGAGATCATCTTCCAGGTCCCTTCCAACCCAAACTCTTCCAGGATTCTACAGCGAGGGTGGTTGAATAGAGCTTGGATAAAGCTCCAACTTTGGAAGAGTTCATGGCTCAGCTGGGCCAGGCCTGAGCAGCCTGACCCAAGTTAGACCTGCTTTGGGCAGGACTTGGACCCTTCAGAGGTTCCTTCAGTCTGTGGTTTTGCAGTGCAGCGTTTCCTGTCCAGTTTCCTTCCTCCAGCTGTGGTTGAGGCTCCTGCTGCATCCTTCCTTTGGTTTAACCACGTATCCCTCCTGGCCAGGCTAAACCATCTCATCAGGGTCGAGGTGTGCTTTGGGAAGGTTTGGGGATTGACAAGTTGGCTTTACTCTAATAAAAAGGGCAGGGGAGTAGGAGAAAGTAAGAGACAAATTAAAAACCTATTTTGTTGAAAATTCCAGCCTGGCTGTCACTGCTGGAAAGAGATCTTAGACAACAGAGCTACTTTCCCCTGAAGTGAAGTCTTTCAGCTTTCTCAACAATCGGAGATCAAAACCCAAATAAGACGCGATTTTTAAGTATGTGAATATCTTAATGGGAAAGTCTCCAGGAATTGCTCCTCTACTTTTATCTGCAATTACACATTAACAGTGCAGACCAGAATATTTTCCAGGTGTAAACAGTACAAGGTCTTGTCATCTAGCTTTGCTATCACAGCTGCCCATTCTATTTTTTTGTTTCCCCCCTCTTTCCAGCATCATCAGGGACCTGATGAGGGACACAAGGGAGAGAAAGGCCCAGGAAGGGCTGTGAAGGGACATAATAAGGAGATCTTTGCACTCCTGGGTGCTTGCCCGGCCTCTTATTGACAGAGCCTCCAAGATGCTCACAGATAGCCTTGCTGCAGGTCACAGTTCCCTGAGATTCATTCCAGTGCCATGGAAAAGTGAGGAGGGTGAGGGCAGAGCAAGTGAGGATGGAAAATGTTGCTGTGGGTAAAGTGATTATAAAAAGAATTTCTTTTTTAATGAAAAAACCTCTAGCCTGACAAAGGCTCCATCTCTGGGAGAGGTTTTTCACCATCCAGTCTCCCACCCCTTTGCATCAGAGCGCTGCAAAATGTACTTGGAAGAGCAGTGAGTTCGTTTTAACCGATAGCATTCAGTGCTTTTTACTGTGCTATTCATCCACATGACAAAGCTGAGAGGGGAGCCCATACTTCTTCCTGACTTTTTATTGCTTTTCAGCCCAGTGGGAACCAGCAGACATGAAAAAAAAGTGGTTTAACCGCAAAATATGTTTAAGCTCTTTTCTTTTTCTTTTTCTTTTTTTTTTTTTGGCATGTCAGGGAAAAGGAGGAGGGGGAGTGAATAGCAGTGGCAGAACAGCCAGGAACTAACAGTCATGAAATTAAACCAAAACCCAGCCAAAATCCTAGTGCTTGTGAGCCTGATCCTACACAAAAAGGGTGAGGTTTGAAGCTGAGGGTTGGTGACAGCCTTCAAATGCTGGGATCACCGTGTTATCATAGAATCCCATATTGGTTTGGGTTGGAAGGGATCTTCAATCCCATCTCATCCCACCCCTATCCCACCTTCCACTGTCCCAGGCTGCTCCAAGCCCCGTCCAACCTGGCCTTGGGCACTGCCAGGGATCCAGGGGCAGCCACAGCTTCTCTGGGCACCCTGTGCCAGGGCCTGCCCACCCTCACAGGGAACAATTCCTTCCTAATATCTGATCGAAATCTACACTCTTGTCAGTGGGAAGCCATTTGCTCATGTCCTGTCATTACAGTTCCTGACAAAGTCTGACTCAATGTAACTTTTTCTCTCAATTCCAAGTAGTTTTTAAATGTATATTTACACATTTAATGTTTTCTAAATTAGAGAAAGAACCCTCTGCTTAGCAGAGCTATTGCTCATGCATATCACACCTGGAAAGTCTAAGAAATAAAACTGTATTTACATGATCCCAGATGTTTCCTTTATTTGGTTGATTTGAAACTAAACCCTCGGATTGACCCAAAACACCAGCATTTCATTAACTCTTTGAAAAAAAAAACCTTTACATTTTATCAAATAACAAAAAAAAAACCCAACAAAACAAAACAAAACAACCTGCCTTTGATTTGGGAAATAGTTTTGTGAAGAACAAGGAGGTTTTCAGCAGTTCCCCATCACAACGACATCAAAAGTTGTGCCTGGCTGCACAGTCCCCTCCTGCCCCCGCCTGCCACCACCCCCAAACCCCAGCTTTAATGGGGAGCAGGGAGCACCGAAATCTGCCCCTCCGAGAGATCAACAGAGGCTTTCCCAACACGCGCCCGCTCCCAGCTCTGAACAACACAACTCCCCGCCAGCTCCACGCGCCGCTCCAGAGTCTTTTAAGAGTTTCTTTTTCTCATAACCTCTCCTGATAAAGTGATTCTCTCCAGCTGAGCCCAGCCTGGCTTCAATCGGGCTTCTTCAAGGCAAACATATTAACTCCTTCCCCGCCGAGAGCCTGCACAGGACGTCCTGGGGTGCAGGGCAGGGTTTGGAGCGTGCTGCGCTCGGTGCTGCGTTTGCTGGGGTGGAAAGAGCCTTGGCACTGAAGTCACTTTGAATAATTGAAAGGGCTGTTTTGGGGAAAGATGGGTTATTTCTGCGAGATCACTTTTTTAACAGTAAAGTGTGCCTTGGACAGGAGAGTTGGGAGAACTCATCCAGTGTCTGCAGCTGAGAGGGAATTACTGATTTGCTTATTTTTTACAAACAGGCATCAAAAACATTTGATTCTTGTTAAGCACGGTCATGTTTGTGGGGTGGGGGCTGTGGTCAGTGCCAGGCACAGACAGGGCTGTTCTGTTTTCCATTCCAGATCTGCATCATCCCAGTTACAGATATTACCCCTGATCCACGTGTGGAGGGAAGGGCTGCTCTGCTTTCAAGTGATGTTGAGTGGCCGGGCCCCTGCTGACAGCCACGAGCACTGTCCTCCTCCCAACAGGCCAGTTTGGATGGAAGGTGCCCCTGCCCATGGCGGTGAGGCTGGAACTAGATGATCATTAAGGTCCCTTCCAAACCAAACCGTTCCATGATTCTCTGATTCTGTGACTGCTGAAAACCTGGCTCAATGCATGAGAGATGAGATCACCCAGGGGTACTTTTCTTTGGGGGGGAAAAATTAGAAATACCAACCCTCCCTTCCCCAGGTTGGAGAACAAGAGTAAACAAAGAGTAAATTGTTCAGAGATTATCTGTTTTGGCTCAGAAATCTGCTCAGGAACTTTTTTCCTAATGTCTTTTTCCCAAACAGGCAGCCCTCTCCCAGCCTGCCTCCTAATGACCAGCATTAGTTTGCATTAGATGGATTTGTGATGATTTCTTTCTGCCTGGCTGCTAAGCCTGCGAGCAATGCAAATGAAGTTCTGCTCCCTGTGCCCCATCTGGCAAGAGCAGCTCCCCCGTTTGGGTTTGCTGCCTCCTCAGCTGCTCTCCCTCTCTCGTATCCCACGGTGGTTTGATCCGCCTGGATTTTGGAGTCCCTGTGTGCTCACAGATGCCTGCCAGGGCTCGGTGCATCCCAGCCCCAGTCATTCCAAACAGCTTGCTCTTGGATGCAGGATGGGGACTCCCAGGAGAGGGCTGGGGAGCAGAGGTTGGTGTTCAAGTGCTGCTTTGCAGGAGCAGAAGAGAGAAGGTGCTCTGGTTCCCCACTGATGTGCTGCAAGGAAGTGGAACCCATGAGAGAATCATGGAATTGTTTAGATGGGAAGAGCCCTCAAAGATCACTGAGTCCAGCCACTAACCCAGCTCTGCCAAAGCCACCGTTAACCGTGTCCCCAAGTGCCACATCTAACCAACTTTTAAATCTCTCCAAAGGATGGTAACTCCACAAATGCAAAGCCGTTCATTGCGCAGTCAGAATTCCCTAAATCCCAGCACCCAACAGGACAGAACATCATAGAAACAGGAAAGATGTTCCCCACAGTGTCCCCCAATCACCTGGGGCATTGCACAGATTTTACCTAGTATGGTAACAGGCAAACAATGCCCTGTAAGGCCACAAACTCCAATGAACACTTCTCACAGGCCCAGGCTGTCCATAAACACACAATCCTCTCTCAGTCCATCCCCAGTGACCTGGATGCACTCCCAGGGTCACCTCCGGGCCCAGGACAGAGGCCCTCTCTCTGATCCTCAGGGCCCATCTCTCTTCCAGCACACAGTGCACTCCAACACTCCACCACTGTCCCGGGCACTGTGCCAGTGCTTGACAATATTTTCAGTGAAGAAATGTTTCCTGAAATCCAACCTAAACCTTCTCTGGTGCAACTTGAGGCCATTTCATCTTCTACTGCTTGGTACTTGGGGGAGGAGAATGACCCCCACCTGGCCACAGTCTCCTGTCAGGTACTTGTAGAGAGCATCAGCCCAGGAGAGCCGGGCTGGTCACCCCTTGGGGATAACAAGGGGTGGGACCAGAGAGTGACCCTGAGGTGGGAGATGAAGCCCAAACCTTGGCCCCCACCGTCACTGTCTCCTCTCACACCCTGTTGATGTGATCACCTGGATTAGGACAGAAGGAAAGGAGGCTTTTGGGAATGTGGCAGGTTATGCTGAGGTCTGTCCATTCTCCCTGCCAGCACAAGGTCACAGTGCCCTCACAGGTTGGTAGGAGGTGGAGCTTTAGCTTTAGAGATCGAAAATATATGAAATAAGGTGAATCAGAACCTCCTTCCCCTCTCTCTGGCCTCAGCTCCCACCTGGGGGGAAGTTTTTTAGGAGGAGAAGGGGGGATCCTTTTTGGGATGCCAAAACCAGGGCTCTGGGGAGGGGAGGTGGGAAATGCACCTTCTCCTATCTGCCCAGTGGCTGACTCACATTTAGGCACTGCCTGCTCTCTCCTGAACACATGTGCTAACAGGAGACAACATCAAAGTTCATCTTGACCATCCACCAAGGTACCCTGTCACCACAGGGATCTTAAAACATGTCAGGTTATGCATATTTCAAACCACTCTGTCTTTTCCGGCAGCAGAGACAAGGCCAGAGGGCCTGGGAGAGAAATGGCATCGGGTTTGTGTCCTTCTCAGAGCTTCTTTGAAAACATTTGGTTTCTGCACCCTTGAAGTGACACTTGGTTGCAGTCAGAGATGTCTGATGGCCATGGATGGCTGTAAAGAGGTGTCACATCAGAGCAGCCGCGATTCTTCTCTCTTCCCGTTGCCCCTCCTCTTCCTTGGCACCGGGCTAATGACACCGCCAGGTACCCAGCCACAGGGAATTGAGCCTCCTGTTTTTTCGGTGAAAATGAATGAAAAGTGCCTGCTGGGTCACATAAAACTGTCAAAAGAACAGTCGGGGCTTCCTGCGAGAGGGATAATAGTTAAGAAAACTGAAATTCTGAGGAAAAGGGATTATGAATCATCACTAATATTTACAGTGCAAATCCCTATTCCCTATATTTCCACTTGGTTCTTTCTCCTTTCCAGGGCAATTATTTCCAGGAACACACAGCAGAGCCCCATGGTACATAAATAAACCAAGCCCAAAGTGTCTGACAGAGCCCATGGACACCTTGCACCCCGGCCGTGCCACCTGCTCCAAACAAGGGGGGTGAGAGCAAACAGGGTGTCCCTTGGAGGGTGGCAGGGTGTCCCTTGGAGGGGGGCAGGGTGTCCCGTCAGCTGTGCAGTGAAGCTGCTTGTGGCTTAGCAAAGCATCCTACACCAAATCATGTGGGGCTGTGAAGCTGGCAGAACAGCTGGGCAGCTGTGCTCCAGCACCACAGTACTACATGATATTTAAGCTTTATATTCTGGAGTTATGAGACCACAGACCTTCCAGGGCTGTCCCACCCAGGGTTAAAGGGTGGCTGAGCACTTGCAGCCAGGCAGGTGCAGCCCAAAGCAAAGCACTCCCTTTTAGGATGCTCATCAGCACTTCTTCCTTGGAGGTGGCCAAGGACAGGGATGGGCAGCTGCCAAGGGAGAGCAGCACGTCCCTGGATGAGAAGGGACTGTGAAGTGGGACAGGGAATATGCAAAGAGGGGGAAGAAGCAAATGGTAGTTGGTGCTGGGCAGGTGCCAGTTGAAAATGTAAGAGCAGATCAAACACAGGCGGGTTAATGAGAGGGCCATTCCCAGGCCTCCCAGCGTGGGGAGAGCAGGGACAGGCTGGACGGCAGGCACTGAGTGATATTCTGTAATTAGCTGGCAAACAGAATATGATCTTTAGTGTAATTGCTCGGAATAATGTCTCGCAGCCCTGATCCGTGCGTTACGCACCGAGCGCGGCAGCCCAGCTGCCACAGCAACTTTGCTTCCCTTTGTTTCCCCTTGCCTGTCATTTCTAATCACATCGTTCCCAAATTTGATTGCATCATCTCCGAGCGTCAGTTGCCAGGGCAACCCCACAAAGTCATTACAGGCATGAGATGAATACCTTACCCCCTTTGAGGACAGGTTATCTGGCCATCCCATTGTGACCCCCAACTCGGATTCCTTTGTCCCTTTTCAAACAGATGTAAGACCAGGTGAGAGGTTCATCCCGCTTCCGTGGGAGCAGGAGCAATGCAGGGAACTGTCACTCAAAGGTTGGACAAAAAGACCTGAACAAATGGAGCAACTCAACATTAGAAGTGGGGCTCCCGCTGCTGCTCAAAGAACAGGGCTGGAGTGGTGGTGGCTGGACAAATCACCTGTCCCAGACCTCACCGTGGCCACTCCCTTCCATAAAGACAAGGTGAGCTGTGGTCTGAGTGGGATTTGTGCAGCCAAGGGGAATGTGTGTGCCTCAGGCACCGTGGCCTGTCACAGCTCTCCTGGCCAGAGAAGTAGCGGCGGAGACTCAAGGCCGGGTTGGATGTGGCTCTGACCAAGCCGCTCCAGTTGAAGATGCTGAAGGGGGCTGGACGAGATGGCCTCTAGAGGTGCCTTCCAACCCACACCAGCCCAGATTCTGTGATTCTGTGTCACAGAAGAGGCTTCAACAGGGGCCACCAGAGCGTGCAGCTGGTGCTGGCGCAGCGTGTGAGTGCTGGGCATCAGAGCCACCTCCAGCTCCATCTGTCCCCTCTTCTTTGCCATGGACCCCTGTGTGAGGAATTTTCCACTGTACGTGCACATCAGCGCATGCAACGTTCGAACTTTGCTCTGGGTGCACAGGGGAGCCTCTGGGCAGCGAAATCTGTGGATGGGAGGTCTGCAGGGGTCAGAGGGACAGAGCTGGTGTGGCCCTTCACAAGTCCCGGACGTGGCAGGGTTTGGCATCACCCCCAGCCCCAACATTTCAAACACTTTCTCTCCCAGCAGAGGTTGAAGCCCTCCTCATCAGCACTCCTGCTCTCCGTCCCAGCCCTTGTGTTCTCCAGCACCATCCTTGCAGCAGAGCCAGCTTTTCCCTTTTCCACACCAGCACCTCCCTGAACCTGGAGCCAAGGTGGGTGTGCTCCCAGCCCCCAACAGAGCAAGGCAGAGAGATGGAAGATATTGTTTTTCAGGTGGAATAGCTTCCAAAACGCTACATTTGCAGTCAAAGTGCTGTTTGGAATGCATATGAACCACTGCCTGCAGCAATGAGAAACAAAGCCATTAAAGTTTAGATAGCAGTGTTTTTATTTTTAACCAAATGAGTCAGTCTCCCCTCCAGCTCTGAGCAGGAGAGGGGGAGAAAGTTGGGCAGGAGAGTTCAGAAAGCCTTAACCCCGCTGGGACCCTGCTGCAGGGAAGGTTCAAGCAGTCTGCTCTGTTTAATTGTGCCCAGAAAAAGTATTTAAGCTGAGGTTGTTGTTGTTTTGATGGTGCCTTGGCAGGGTGGAAATTTTGTTTGTTTCCCTGGATTATAATTTAAAAATATAGTTTCAGGACACTTAATGCATCTCTCTTCCCTCCCCACATCCAGAAGGCCTCATGTTGCCTTTCCCTCTCCTGCATCCCGGGCTGAGGGAGGTGAGCACCAATGTGTTTCCCAATCTGGAAGGTGGGTTTGGGATACTGCAGGCTTCCTGTTGAGCTTCCCTGTTAATAAGAACATGCTGAGGGAGGAGGATGACCCAGGGAGCCAGCCTGGTGTGTGCTGTGTGTCCGTGGTGTCTGTGTGTGCGAGGTGGATGCACTCTCTGCCAGGCTGCAGCTCCTTGCTGAGCACGTCCAGCACCAGGCACGAACTGCATTTCAACAAGAACATGGTGCTGGCTACTCCTCCAGCAGTTCCCCTCTCCATCCCAGCCTGTTTCCAAGGTTCCTATCCCTGTAGCATCTCTAAGAAGATGTATCCAGCTGTTAAAATATGCCTGTGCTCGTGCTGTCATCCTGAGCTGCCGCAGGAGGCCCAGCCCTGCAGCCCCAGGCAGCTCAGCACATCCTTAATTTAAACCTCAGGCCCTTGTGCTGAATTGGGCAGCGAGTGCTTGGCCACTTGCAGGAGAAAAACCCCAAATCCATGGAAAATTACAAAATTACATTCCTGCCTCTATTTATTGGTTTTCCATGCCATGTGGAAATTTATGTAAATACACAAATGAGAAAGAGGCCCCGGAGCTCTGGTGAGTTTGCCAGTGAGCTGCCAGTGCTCCAAACATTGGCCATTGTTGATGCTTTAGGAGATCAGAGGGAGAGAAATGAATTCTGGCTCCAAGAGTTGTCCAGAGACATGGCTTCTTTTCTTTTTTCCCGACACAATACCTACTGTTCTCCTGAAGAGCCATCCCAGCCTCCCCCAGCTGCTCCAGTGAGTGATGGCTGTTCAGCCCCATCCCAGTCAGGCTCAGAAAATCAGGCTGCTCATGTGCCTTTGGATGTGGAGCAGGGTTTTTGGCAAGCAAATTCTGTTTACCAAATTCTGCATGTGAAGGGTGAGAACTGGCAGAGGAGCAGTGCACGGCACAGTTAAAACTGAAGGAATGTGCCCGTTCTAACCCACTGATGGGGGGTCGGGGCTCTTCCACTCCCCGCAGGAATAAGGGTTGATCCCACATGGGTTTCTCAAATGACTCCAATGTTTCCTGGAAGTAGAGGTGGCAGCAGGAGGCAGAAGGAGAAGCTTCTCAACCCTTATATATTATAACCTTCTCCATGGGTTTTTTTTGAAGTTAATGGGTGATGAAAGCTGCTCCTTTTTGGATCCCATACCTTGGGAAACAGAAAAAAACACCATGAGCCAGGTACCATTATCTGAGCTTGGCTGGACCAAAAGTTCATATCCAAAGTGTGAGTTTTGAATGGCTTTTTATACATATACATACATTTACATGCATATTAAAAATGTGTGTCTGGCTATGTATGTGACTAATTTGTGTATATCAGTTTTAAAAAGTGGTTCACTTATAGCATCACATCTTCCTCTCATTTTCCTTGCTTTTTCTAGGACTCAGCAGTCTTTTTTTACAGGATGAGGTTTGTTTTTATTATTATTTCTTGACTCAGCTTGGGAGGAAAGCTGGGATCTGCAGAGGACAGGGAGAAGTCTGAGCAAAATCTTCCCAGTAAAAAACAAAAGGCTGCTTCTGTGAATTAAAGCTGGAGGAACACCTCTCAACTATGCAATTTCCCTGCTTGTTATTAATTAAGTACAAGTTCACATATTTTTGGCATAAACATTTCCATTTGTGCTTTGAACACGTATAATGCTTCATATGTGCTAGATGCTGTTACTGTTTCAAAAGATTTATGTCTTGAGTAAATTATGATTTGGGTAATTGCGTTCTGTCCACCCAAATCCATCCTGCAGCTCCACTGGAGTGTGGAATCCACCTTCCCTGCCTGGCCCGCGCCGCTCCGTGGTGCTGCCATGTGTGATTGAACATCTGCTGCCCGCTCCCTGTGGGCACAGGGATGTGTTTCAGTGGAAGGGTCGGGGTTGGTGAGGTGACACCACTCAACAGAGGTCTGCCCACAGCAGGAGTGTTGTGGCCATAGTGGGTGGAGTAGGTGGAAATGGATTTCCTTTCCATCATGCTCACAGTTCCATGTTGGGCTGGGCAAGGAGTTCATAAGAAGCTCCAGATTTTGTGTGACCAATGTTTGGCTCCTCACCAGCCTTGGCCGTGCCTGGACTGGAGAGCAAGCACGCCCTCAGGCTGGTGGATGCTCTCTGGGAAGACGAGGGGAGTCCCACGATGGTGGTGCCTACCCGTGATGGGTTGAACAGGTGCTGATGTTAACAGGGGACTCAGACTCTCGTGGTATTTCTCTTCAAGCTCTCCATCCAGGCCCCTTAAACTTTGAAGTTTTGTGTAGGTCTAGCCGAGCTGGCCATGGTGTGCTGCAGTACTGACGCTTGGGCAAGGACCTTGCTCATCAGATGGAAAAATGCAAAGCCGTTTATTGCGCAGTCAGAATTCCCTAAATCCCAGCACCCAGCAGGATAGAACATCCTAGAAACAGGAAAGATGTTCCCCACAGTGTCCCCCAATCACCTGGGGCATTGCACAGATTTCACCCAGTATGGTAATAGGCAAACAATGCCCTGTAAGGCCACAAACTCCAATGAACACTTCTCCTAGGCCCAGGCTGTCCATAAACACACAATCCTCTCTCAGTCCATCCCCGGTGACCTGGATGCACTCCCAGGGTCACCTCCGGGCCCAGGACAGAGGCCCTCTCTCTGATCCTCAGGGCCCATCTCTCTGCCACCACCCAGTGCACTCCAACAGTGTGCTGGCCCAGATTTGGGCTGTGCTCTGGCCAAGGCTTCCCTGTGTGTCACTGGTGAGCTCCGTAACTCTGTGGGTGCATGGAAATCCACGGGCACATCAGCTCTGCAGGTGCACAGGGAAACGAGCACAGGGCCTTGTGTAGGGGACTGAAATGGTTCTGAAATGTGGGCCATATCAAGCTCTGGAGCTCAACTGTTTGGTGGAAACAGCCCTGAACCCTTAAAACCTTTTGAGTTGAGTCTGTAAAGTCACTTTTCACTTGTTTTAGGCTTCGCTTAGCTCTGCAGTGGGCACCAGCTCTGACACAGACAAAGCAATGAACGCCCACAGCTCTGTCTGAAGGGTCCCCTGAAATGCCTGCAAAAACTGGTGCATTTGGAATAAAAAAGACAGAAAAGCTTCCATCAAGACAGATTTCCTTCTCTGGAGTTATTTCACTTGTGGTATGAGTGGAAATAGCAAGTTCCCACTTCAGTCAACAGCTCTTGGGAGGGGTCTGATGTTCAGCAAATGCTGAAGCTCCTTCAGCTCCTCCAGGGTCTCAGCAGAAACATCGGGTGTTGCTCGGTGCTGTGCTGTGAGCCCCGAGCTCTCCCAAACAGGGAGGGGAGAGGAAGGAGCACAGTGGTGTGTTTGTCCTTTAGCTCTGAGTAGGTTGGGAGCAGGAGCAGGTAAATGGAATTTTAATTTCTTTTTTTCCATTTTTACCACAGTCACTTGGGTCCGGAGCTGCAGCTGTAAGAGGAGAGACATGATTCTACTGATAAAAGCAGGAGAATCAGCCTTCAAGGGCTCTCCAGTGGGCTGGGACTAACATGAGTCATCAGTCATGGTGGTGACTGGGGGTATTAACATACTTTTGACTAACATTTGCCAGCACGATTGCAAAGTAGAATGAATCTGACAAATTCAGAGTTATCCAACCTCCTGTGCTCGGGGCAGCTACTAGAACGTAGAACTCAGAACTTCTGCTGGGGCACGTTTCATGTTCATCCTCAGAGTATGTGCAGCCCAGAACGTCCTGTGCACAGCTGGTTCTCCAGGCTGGACGTTTTGTGCAGAGCCTGTTTCTTCACAGTCATGGGCATTTTTGGATCATTTTCCATCTTTTTCAGCTTGCTGTGGCTGTCACTTCCAGCGGGTCTGTGGATGTGTGGATGCAATGGCCACAGTGCATTCACCAGGGAGCTGGGCTGCAGAGATGTGAAAGGGCTGACGCGTCCAGATGTGTGGGGCTCGCTGACCTCTGCTGTGGAGGTCATCTGTGCATTTGGAATTCTGTTGTTGCTACTCCTAGCGAGTGAGCAGACAAAAATAAGTCCTCAAACTCACCCCAGATCAAGTTCTCAGCTGGAGTTTTGCAGTAATGACGCACGGGCAAGGACTTTGCACACAAGATGGAAAAAGGCAAAGCCGTTTATTGCACAGTCAGAATTCCCTAAATCCCAGCACCCAACAGGACAGAACATCATAGAAACAGGAAAGATGTTCCCCACAGTGTCCCCCAATCACCTGGGGCATTGCACAGATTTCACCTATGATGGTAATAGGCAAACAATGCCCTGTAAGGCCACAGACTACAATTAACACTTCTCCTAGGCCCAGGCTGTCCATAAACACACAATCCTCTCTCAGTCCATCCCCGGTGACCTGGATGCACTCCCAGGGTCACCTCCGGGCCCAGGACAGAGGCCCTCTCTCTGATCCTCAGGGCCTGTCTGTCTGCCACCACCCAGTGCACCCCAACAGAGAAGGAAGACACCCTTCACCATTCTCAAATGGACGGTACAGGTTGCCCAGAGAAATTGTGGACATTCCATTCCTAGAAGTGTTCAAGGCCCGATGGAGCTCTGAGTAACCTGCTCTAGCAGAAGGTGTCCCTGTTCATGGTGGAGGGGTTGGAACGAGCTGATCTGTAAGGTCTCTTCCAACCCAAATCATTCTGGGGTTCTGTGGTAGCCCTAGAACGAGCCTGTCTTGGGGTGCAGATTATCTGGCACACCACTGTAGTGGGGGATGATGTTGAAAACCTATGGAACCAGGAATAACAAAAATAAATGTGGGCAACAGAACCACTGAGAAGCTTCCTCTGCTGAGAGCTGGCTTGTTAGTGCTTGGGAATTACTGCTTTTCCTGGTAAATTCATCAGTTTTTGAGGGTAGGAAACGTGACCTCGCTGTACTCACAGAAATTTGCTATTTTATACGTTACTGCCAGCATGGATCTTAATCAACCAGAAAAACTCAAAATGACAAACAAACAAGAGACAGCTTTTCTATCTGAGGTTCATTAGCTCCTAGCGACCTTTCAAATCCGCAAGAAACCAAAGAGAAATGTTCAGAAAACAGGAGGGCTTTCAAGGCATTTTGCCAGTAATTTCCACCTATTCCCCAGTTCCCCCTCAATAATGAATGGCATTTCTTGATTGTTTTCCCAAGATTTGCTTTCATCTGAGCAAATGTGGACTGGAACTTTGACCCACGCCATACGAGGATGGGAGGCAGAGTCTCCCTGGAGGAATGGCGCACATATTGTGTCTTGCAAAGTTATTTGAAGCCGACTTTCAAGGGCATCGTTGTCTCCATCTGAGAGGCTGCAAATGTGAGCAGAGGGCAGCCTGGCTCATGCTTGGCACAAGCCCACACCAGGGAGCCATCAGCACTCCGTGCTGCAGAGGTTACATGTGGGTTCATGAGGAGCCAGCACAGACCTGGGCTCTGGAATGCATCCAGCACTGGGAAAGGAAAGTAAAGGAAGAGCTGAATGTGGATAGTACATTGTTTGGGGTGCCCCTGGGCCATGAGAAGCAGCGAACAGAAAGCAGAGCCAGAGAGCATCACTTCATGGATACAGACAGGCCAGTTTCGGGGTGCTTCTCCATGGCTGGCTCCCAGGGCCAGCTCCTCAGCAGGGGCGAGCTGTTGGAATCCAGAATGCAGAGAATCTCTCTCTGCCTGTTTTGAAGGATTCTA
>VZTI01002497.1:1218597-1264598 GCA_013397865.1 Struthidea cinerea
TCCTGCATTCTCTGCTCTGTGCTGTGTCTGGGTCACGTCAGTGACCCTATTTCTCTGATAAGACTCAATAAACAACTATCTGAAAGCAGAGACTGCTGAAGGTCCCGTTCGTCTCTTGGATTCCTGGCAAAGACGCTAAAACTTTCCCCCATGAGGGGAGACATTAATTAAGGCACGGAAAGTGTCAGTGAACAGACCTCATTTTTGGTCTACCTGAGCTTACCCCTCTGCACCTGTACTGGGAGTTTTCCTTCCCGGGGGATTTTGAACTGGTGGGCTTCCTTGCCTAGCAGGGGCAGCAGATGAATTCCTTCATGGAATCAAAGACTCATAGAATAGTTTGGGTTGGAAGGGATCTTAAGTATAATCTCATTCCGATGTCACTGATATGGGTAGGGACACCTTCCACTGTCCCAGGCTGCTCCAAGCCCCGTCCAGCCTGGCCTTGGGCACTGCCAGGGATCCAGGGGCAGCCACAGCTTCTCTGGGCACCCTGTGCCAGGGCCTGCCCACCCTCACAGGGAAGAATTTTTTTCCTAATGTCTAATCTAAACCTACCCTCTGTCAGTTTGAGGCCCTTCCCCCTTGTCCTGTCACTCCAGACCCTTGTAAATAGTCTCTCTCCATGTTTCTTGCAGGCTCCCTTCAGGTCCTAGAGGGCCACAATTAGGTCACTCCAAAACTTCTTTTCTTCTGGCTGAACAACCCCAATCCTCTCCGCCTTTCATGAGGCACAGAATCTGTCCTCTCACCAGTCCTTCATCTTGAGACCTTGTCACCCTGTCCAAGTAGAGCGATGACAAGAGGATCATTGCTGGGGTGGAAAGAGGAGGACTGTTTTAACTGTAAGTAAAACCACTTGAGGCCATGTTGTATCTTCTCAGAAAGTGCTGCTCTGCTGGGACCACAGCTGAAGAACGACTGACTGTAGATGGAGAACAGAGAAAAGCAGACAAAGCATCAGCAGGAGATGAAATGTTCAGACTAGGCAGAAAAAGGGGGCCCTGAGGGCATCTCTGGAAGATGTTTTCTGTGTTTTACTGACTTGTTTTGATGGGGAAAAAAAAGGATTTTTCAAAGAAGAGACCTAAGATGTCACACATGTATTTACAAGACTGTGGTCCACCCTGACAACCTCTATAAACTCCACGCATCCAAGAAAGAAGTTGAAGAACTTCTGAAAAGAGATGAAAACTAAGAGATGAAAACATAGGCTAGAGGATGGAAACTCCCTTTCCTCCCGCCAAAAGAGAGCTTGTGGTGGGACCTGTCCTTTCGGCTTGAATGCAGCCCCCACCAAGATCACTGGGAGTTACTGGGATCCAGCAGGACCAGAATCCAGTTTCATCCAGGCCACTGGCAGCATGGAGAAACAGGAGCCCAGGGCTGGAGAGCGATGAAGCCAGAGAAGGTCTACGTCACACAGGAGCAGCTGGGCAGGATAATTTGCCATCTGTGCTGAGTGGTTTCACCCCAGTGCTGCCGGTCACACCAGAGCGCGGAATCGAGAGGCACCTCTTATTTATTGTGGGGAGGGGAGGCAGGCGAGGGGGAGAAACCATCTGTGGAAGGGAATCAGGCCAGGATGTGGCCTTGGAGGGTCACATCCAGAGGGGCTGAGCTAGGAGGCACCTGGCATTTATCTGGCATCTCTGAGAGCGTGCAACAGGGGTGCTGAGAGCAGCTGTGGGAAGCTGCTCGGGCTGTGAGGGGCAGCAGGGACAGGCTGGTGGTGTCAGAGATTGGGAAAGGACAGGGGGTGCTGACTGTGCTTTGTTTCTACAGCCAGAGCATCAGGGTTCTCAGCCTGGGGGTCTCCCACCCTGCCTGCCCTGCTGCTACGTGGATTGGGATACCACTGTGGAAAGCGGGAGGAAAAGGCACTGGGTCTAGGAACAGAGGGTAAAGGTTGGCTGCAAGGTGTGTAGGGGCCGGGAAGGAAAAGGAACACACTTTAAAGACTCCTGTAAATTCATATGGGAAGCCCTAATGGCCTTTAATTCCCAGGTCCACCGTTCAGTGCCTCTCTTCATTACCCTCCCAGCCTGGAAGACCAGTGAGCAGAGGATCTTCCGAGCAGAGGTTAATGCACTGCAGTGCTGGGGGCAGCATCCTCGACAGGATGAGCCACCTTTGTCTCCCAGATTTCTGACAGCACTGCAGCCCTATAAGAAACCACGGGGAAAACAAAGAAGTGTTGATAGGCTTCTCTGGACTTGGACTGTTAATTCGAATCTGGCTGGAGGCCATTAGTGTTTTCACACTATTACCTTCTAATGGCTTCTTGCTCTTGGCTCAGCTCTTCCTTGGCAAGTCACAGCTGTGAGCTTTGCTAGCTGTAGGCTCCCAGTTAGCCTCTTGCTGGGAATCTCGCTCAAGATTATGACTTGTGTCCGCGTTAGGAAAATAGCCTGTGTGTAGCAGCTGCTGTCAGACCCTGCTCCTTCCAGCACTCCCTCAACAGGTGTGAGGAGCTGTTTTCCTGCCTCCATGGGTGGATCAGCTGTTCCAACAGAAGGTGCACTTGTAATCCATCCCCCCTCGCTGTGCTGCCAGGGTCACAGGGAGCTGCTGCTGAACCTGAGGCAGGTTTTGCTAAGGGAGGCACGTTTTTTCCAGGTGCTGGAGACTTGCAGTGCAATCCATTGGTGCTTCATCCAGAGCTGCAGTTTTGCCTCTGGATTTCCTCCCCGAGCCCCTGCTCTCCGCTCAGGAGCTGCTGAGGGAGTTGTCATGACACCGCTAGGTGAGATACCTGCTGCAAAGTGTGGCTCCTTCCCATGGTGCAGGAGTAGAAGACTTCACACTCTCTAGCCCTTGATTTTTCCATCCTTATCCATCAAGTCTGGATTTTTCTTTTTTTCCCCAAAGTTTATACTCCAGGAAAACTGCAGGAAAATCCCACGGTTTCTTACACCAGAGGTCAAACCAGCTCATCCAAAGGATCTATGTTTCCATGAGAAGATCACATCAAAGAGCTGTGTAGGGCAGTATTGGCCTAACCATTTCCAGGACCAGATCCCTGAGAATCAATAACCTCCAATGTTTACACAGCTTCCCCTCTGGGATTCAGGAAGAGCTGTTGGATGGGTGGATTAAGAATCAGCCCGGCTGTCTCTTTTCCATGCTTATTCTGAGGATGACACAGGAAGACTTCAATGTGCAGGTCCAGCTGACTGGTGTGAAATTAATTTAAAATCCAAAAAGTAAATTAGAGGGGGGAAAAAAAAAAAAAAAAGAAGCCTCTAAGAGTTCCATGGAAAATCAATTACCCAGCACATGAAGGTGACGATGAGAACACTGCTCCACAAAAAGAGCAAAACTCCCTGCAATTCTAATCTCTTCTTCCTGCAATTTCCCTCCCATCCCTTGTGATGCTTTAAGAGATGGATGGCTTTCTTTCTCTAGTTTTAGATATGCTTATTGGGGCTGGAGGGTGGAGAGACCAAGAGAGGAAAGACTGTTCCAAAAAATGTAATTAAGGTAATATTACGATGTGAATTACATATTACATTTTGTTTAGAGCTATTATTGGCTGGAATGGCTCTGAAATTGAATTGTGCTGCAGATTCCTCGCTGATTTTACCCACACTCACTCACGGGCAGGGATTGCATTAGACCTGGGGAAGAGGAAAGTGTGGATGGAGGAGGGGATCCAGCTGGGAAGGAGGGCTCTGTGAGTAATTTCTTCCCGTGCAGAAGCTTTCATCAGACACACAAAGAACCACATTAAAAATTACTCTACACCCATCGAGCCAAACTGAGTCAATGTGTTCACCACGAACTGGTATTTGGGGACGGTGAGGACATCTCACTGCCCTTAATCAGATCTTCTCTGCCAAACAGGTCACTTGTGGTGGAGGGGCTCAAGGGGTATTTGCTCAACACAGACTGTCTGAGGAAGGCAAGGGTGCTGTACAGCCACTAAAAGCTCTGACTTCCCCCTGCTTTCACTCAGGGCTGCTCTGAGATGGGTTTAATCGAGCAAACAGCTCATCAATCCCATCTCTGCTCACTCCCACGCCCTGATGTCCTTCTGGAGCCAGTGATGGGCCAAAGGGTAGCAGCATCCCCACCCAAGGGGTGTAGTGAGAACGGGAGTGTGAGAAATTCACTGCATGGGCAGCAGGATAGAAGATCCCAGGTTTCCTGGTGCTGTTGATTGTGGCCTCTCCAATGTCTGATAAAGCTCCTATCTCTTTCCTCCGCTTGGCCACCTATTTCTCATGCAACCTGTAGGAACGTGATAGCTTTGCATTAGCTCCTCTTAAATTGGTTGACACTGGCATTCAGGTTCAGAAATTATGAGGAAGGGAGGGATGAGAGAGAGAGAGAAACACCCCGCCAGCACGGCTACAGTAATTCAGAAAATGAAAAAATTATGAGATGCTGCTGTGCAAGAGAGATCCACAGCTGAGGGGTGGGGAAAGGCAGGTAAGAGGACACAGAGCTGTTGTGTGTTAACGTTCGTGTCCTCGTTCTGCAATTCTTTGTTCCAGCATTCAGGTTTCTGTGTCTTTGTTCCCTTTTGCACCGAGGCATTGCCCCTCCCAAGCTGCCCTCTCAGTTGCTCTGCTTTGGTCTCTCAGTTTTGAGCGATGAGGACGCTGCTCACGGCGGGAGAAGTTTGCTGGGTGATCTGATGTGGTGGTGTGGTTTTGGCAGCTGACAGATGTGTCCTGGGAGGGCTGTGCCGGGGAGAGGCTTTGGATGAGCTGCCGTCTGCAAAGGGGAAGAGGGAAACTATTTCTTACCTGCTCCTTCCTTAAACCATCTCCCATCTGAATAAAGTGGGGGAATTAGAAGGGGATTATCTACCAGCAGGAGAGGTGTAATTCATTTCTGCCACTGTCCGTGTGTCAGGTTTGATTTTAATTTCAGATAATGTCAAAGCCAGATTAAAGCCCCATCGTCTAGGTAGGAAAAGAGACCCATCCTTCCCCCTCACCTCCCTGAGCTGCCAGGACAGGGGCTGCCATCCCTCCCTCCTCTCCCTTCAAACACTCTTGGGTCAGGGCACGCCATGAAGTCTCCTGCATGGGAGGTTGGAGTCCCTTCTCCTTCTCCTCCCAGATCCTGTCCCTGGACACCAGAGCCCCTTACCCTCCATAAATGATGCTTGTGTGGTGTCAGGGTGCTTTATCTAGGGATAAGAAAGGGATCTGGGAGGCAGAGATGCAGTGTCAGCCGTGGACACTGGGAAAATGAGGTTCCAGTGCAGAAGAGTGTGAGAAAAGCAACGAGAGCAGAGGAATGACTGGGTCGGCCACTAAAGAACAAGGTGAAAACAGCATTTGTAGAGCTCCCCGTTGTGCCTGGCTGTTCCCCGGTGCCCTTCCAGAGGTGCCTGCAGAGTAAGAAAGGGTTATTGGTTCAAGAGGTTTATTCCTGGCTTTGCCAGAGACACACAGAAATTACAAACACTTAGAATGGCATCATCAGATGAAAAAGACCCCTAAATCAGACACCTCTCTCTGTACTTGACAGCTGATGAGAAGCAGTGTGCATGGAGGGTGTTTTACCTTTCTGGGAAGTCATTCTTTGGTGGTTTAATGTTATTCCTCCCTCAGCCTCTCCCTTGTGCACGCTGGGTCAGAGTCAGCTCTGCTGAGATCCAGGAGCCTGCTCCAACTCCTGCTCCTGCTACCTGTGGCTCTCCATGTTTGCAGGTTTGGGTGCTGCAGAAACAGAACCTTTTGGCTGGGTAAGGATGTTTTTAACTCCTTTGAGATGTTTGTGTGGAAGGAGGGGAAGTGCTTGCTTATATCTTCTTCCCTGAGTGAACGCAGACACGTAATTCCTGCTTCAGCTCATGCAACATTTAAAGCCAAGTGCTTCTGACAAACAAGAGGGAAGATAGACTTTATTAAAAATAAAAATAAAATCTCTTGAGATCTGATCAGGCACTGATAACTCCTCCTGGGCTTTGCTAGTATTTTGTTCTGTTTCGCAGCTATCACAGGCAGCAGCAGTGAAGAAACGCTGCTCTGATATCGATATAACAATCCTGCCGTGTGTGCAGGTGGAGGGCTGATTTTGATGTTTATCATGACAATTAATGTGCTACTGCACTCTTTTCATTACAACTGTATTGAATCTGAGACAGAGTCAATCCAAACAACCGGACGGGCCTTCCCACTGAAAAAAAAATTATTAAAAATATGATTATTTTGAAATATGATTAAAAAATACTGAATATAAAGGCCTTGATGCTCAACGTGCTCCTTCATCCTTTGTTTGCTCTCTCCATCCTTCCCTGGCTGAAATTCAGCAGCTGTTCCCAGCTGTGCCACGTGTACCAGCACAGCCCCAGCCTGGAGCAGGACATTGCCCTGGGGAAGGTGATCATAACCTCAACACCTCGATTTTACAAAATTCGGGTTTTAGAAAATGCAAATGATTTGTATTTTGTTGCATTCTGCCATGTCTGCAGTGAGCTGTGACCCTGTCTTGGAGTGACTTTATAATGTGTATCCCCTATCGCTACCCTATGCCCACCAATCTTTTCTGTGTCTTTAAACTGAGACTGAGAAGGACAGAAAACAAACTTTGCAAAGCAGTTGTTTCAAGGACACAGAGATACGCTCCTCTGTTTCTGCGGTACCCTTGGTTTTTTTTTTTCGGCTCTTTTTCTCCCAGCGAGAGACGGAGGGTTGAATTTCGGTTTCCTAGGATTTTTGGGTTTTTTGTTCTTTTCTTCTCTTCTGGACTGTTTCAACAACATCTGAACACATCAGGAGAATTTTCCTGGAGGCCCGGGGGGGTGGCCTCTCGCCGACCAGCTCCGAGGAGGAGAGAGACCGCACCTACAGAGGACCTCTGAAATCTTCTCAGGTTTTCTCTCCACAGAGAGAGAGAGCTCTCATTATTTAGCATCATTATTCCCCTCCTGTGTGTTTGTTAAATAAATAGCTTGTTATCTCTTTCACTTTCCTTTGAGGAAAATTTTTCCCGAACCTGGGGGGGAGGGGTGGTTGTGACCTGACTTCTGTCAGAGGATATTCTCCTCCAAATTTGTCCAAACTAGGACAGACCCCAAAAGCGTGTCCTTGGGAAAAGGCCACTTTGCTTTTCCAAAGAACCAATTTGCGCTGTGGCTTCCATGTCACCTTTTGGCAACACCAACAACATCCAAGGTGCAGTACTGATGCATGGGCAAGGACTTTGCTTATCAGGTGGAAAATGCAAAGGCCGTTCATTGCGCAGTCAGAATTCCCTAAATCCCAGCACCCAACAGGACAGAACATCATAGAAACAGGAAAGATGTTCACCACAGTGTCCCCCAATCACCTGGGGCATTGCACAGATTTTACCTCGTATGGTAACAGGCAAACAATGCCCTGTAAGGCCACAAACTGCAATTAACACTTCTCCTAGGCCCAGTCTGTCCATAAACACACAATCCTCTCTCAGTCCATCCCCGGTGACCTGGATGCACTCCCAGGGTCACCTCCGGGCCCAGGACAGAGCCCCTCTCTCTGATCCTCAGGGCCCATCTCTCTGCCACTACCCAGGGCACTCCAACACCAAGGAGCAACTCCCATGTCCCACACAGTATGGGGGCGGTCATAAAGCAAGAAGAGCGATGTGAATAAGGTCAAATTTCGCCTGGCCCAGCTAGTATGAGATTTGCATGCCTCACTGCAGGATCCCAAAGAAACCTGAATCCAGCTCAAATTTTTTTGACATATTTGTAGTGTTTTGGCCACGTGTACCAGCAGAATCATGTGTGTCTGCCTAACCCTGCCTTCCCCGGCTGCTGCATGTCCCAGAGCAAAGGGAGAAGGGAACACCTTGGATGGAGGATGTGGCTTGGTGGATTGTTCTTGAAGAAGATAAATTCTATGCCTCAGAGCTCTGCATACATCCAAGATTTTGGGGATTACCAGGTGCTGGAGAGACCTAAAGCCTAGGTTTGGAAACAGCTGGTGGTGGCTGTTTGGATGCTTCTCAGTACTGGAGAGAAGCTGGATGTGCTTCAGGCTGGCACTACCTAGGTACCCATAGGGATGAGGGCTCCAGGATCCTCCAAAACCCCTACAAGGCCTTTGATATCATGCTGAGAGTGCAGGCAGTAAATGAATTGACACCACCACACACCCAGTGCCTCTGGACTCCGTTTGGGGGCACATCCCTCCAAACTGGGGCCTGTGAGCTGGCACTGCTGGGTGAAATGCTCAGCAATGGTCCAGTCACGGCTGGTCACGTCTGGGATGCACAGCTCGGTCAATGAGAAGAGCCTGATGCTAACTGAGTTAGGCCAGGGATGAGCGAAAACCTGTCATGAGCCAATAGATCTGATTTGTGTTTGAAAAAATCCCCCGTGTGCCGTAAATCTGTCAGCTCTCAGGGAGACAAAACAAAACTAAATAATCCCCCCGGTCTGATTTAAACCCAGGCTTGTTTCTCAAACAAAACCCTCCTGTCTCGCAGCCACGGGGGATGGGGGAAACTGAGGCATAGCCAATCCCCAGCCTCCACCCCTGCCCTCCAGTGTCATTATCTTGCACGGCTGCGAGAGCAGAGATACACAGAGGAGCACTGGGAAATGTTCCTATTGATCGGAAATGAATAATTATCACCCGCTCCCTGTTCCAGGGCCTCGCGGTGAGCGGAAGAGCGGAAGCACTAAGCGGGATTAATAACTACTTTTCATTACTTTTAATGCAAACTATTGATTTTAAAGTGTTGTAGGGTATGACAGTTTATTACAATAAGACAATAAAACAGACTATATGAAATAATTGAGAATAATCTCTTCCCTTTTCCTGCACGACACAAGGACATTATGTTCTGTGCATGTGGAGACATTTATGGCAAACTCTATCCAGCAATGGCAGCTTAAGCACTCTATAAAACAGCACTTTGGAGCTGGAGTATTATAAATAATAGGCAATAAAACTGGTAAATGGGGCTTTAATTTGATTCCATTATGTCACCGAATGACAGCAAGGAGGGGGCAGAGCAGGGAGGGGAGGCGACGCCGAGCTCTGTTTGGGAGCCCTGGGTGCTCCGTGGTGGAATGGACCGCAACAGTGCCAGAGGGCCAGGTCATGCCAAACCCCAGCCCAGCCGTGGGCTCGATCCTGCCATGACATCCAGGGAGTCCCTGCGGGGCTGCTCGCTGCAGCAGCACGGGAGTGGCAGCAGGGACACTGCTGTCACAGGGCTGAAGGCTCACAGAGCATGGCTGGGTCCCTGTTGAGCCAGGTACCAAATGTTTGGGGTACTATCCCAAAACCTCCACACTGCTGCCAGGTCTCTGACTGCAGGTGCCCCCTTTTTCCAAGTTTCCTGCCCCAAACTGGCCAGTGCTGCCCTTCCCAGCCCCAGCTGTGGTGAGCACAGTGACCCTGGGGAGGTTCCTGCACAACTTTCTCTGTTCTCAGCACAAACTCTCCTCAGGAGGAGCTGCTGCCTGCCAGGGACTGGGGTACACCTGATCATCAGGCTCAAATCAAGGACACCCCAAAGAGTGCTCAGTCGAAATGACCACCAGGAAGAGATGCATTTATTCCTCAGCACACTGGAAAATCCTGTGCGAGGGGGGTCTCTGCAAAGATCCAGGAGAAACCACTGTGCACCATCACTGCTTCCCAGCAGGAATGCCCCTGGCACAGAGGGTGGTATTTGGGATGGGCTGAGGGTGCAGGGGACCGTAACAGACCACACAGCTTCTGGCTCAGGGCTCCTGGCTCCCTCTGGAGTGCTCAGAGAGGGCCATTACCCACGGATGGCTTTGCTGGGCCAGCCATTTGTGAAATGGGCTGGGAGTCTCAGCCCAGTGCTTTCCTCTGGAAAGCTGTTCCTGCTAATTGGGCCCCTCCTCGTCAAGGCTGGGGAGTGAATGTACCAAAGGGGTCAAGGGCCAAGCGTGGAGAAGGGGCTGAGGAAGGCCTGGACATGTTTCAGTGCTCTGTTGCATGGTTCCCTCCAGCCCATCAGGTCAGGTATGGAGCTCTTGTGCTGTCCATGTATCCTCTGCTCATCCTCACCCCTCATCCTCACTGCCTAAAACACCTCCAAAAAAGGACTCGAAGGCTCTGGTACAGAAAAGCACCTGGGCAGGGGCTGATCTTGATGCACAGTTGGGTCTTTTCCCCTCCCTCAGGTCCTTATGGACCCCAAAGGATCTGAAGGGTGAGGGAGGAGGCAGTTCATCATATCCCTGTGCCTGGAGTGTGAAATGAGGCTGGTCAAGACCTACGTGGGCCTTCCATGGCCCAGTGGGATCATGCTAAATTGCTGTGCACTGGCCCAGTTAATGTGAAACTGGGAAGGACTGGAGAGGAGTGAACAGCCAGGACCTGGAGACCGCAGGTGGGATGCTCACATCTGGCCTGAGCTCGCTCGTGCAGATGGAGCACTGGGGGGCTGCCACCTGCCTTCTGCAGCCCTGAGGAGCCTCCACCAGGACAGAGCTGCCCGGGAGATGTGCTGTACCAGCTCCCCTCCTTCCCACTCCTCCTGTCCCTCTCCCAGACACGTCTGCCGTGGCCCTGGCTCCCCGAACACATCATTATTGCTTTTTCGTGAGCAAAATTGTGAGGATTTTTGCAAAGTGAGGGAGAAGCGAGGCAGTGATACTTCTTCACTTTGTTTTCAGTTCCAAAACCCCAGCTCTTCCCAGATTCTTCTGTAGAGAACCTTGGTGTCCCTTGGGATTTTCCAGCCTCTTCCCTAAGCATATAATCAGGGTTGTTTTAAGAGAGGGGATTACGCACACAGCAGAGCAGAGAAGCCCCATCAAAGCTATTTGGAGCTGCTCTGTATCCAAAACAAGCAGCACAAGGGGAAGCACTGAACTAACTTTGCTGCTTGTGCTGGGGAGGCAAGGAGGAGGTTTGGGCTCTGGGTTTTAATGGGCTTTTCTTTCGGTCCCTGAATTCTGATTGCATCAGGACGTGCATGTCCCGTGGCCCTGAACACTGATGATATTATAGAACCATGGGATATCGGCTTCTTGCACCCTGGGCAATATCTGATTTTTGTGGACAACAGGATCGGTAAGGTTGGAAAAGATGTTTAAGATCATCGAGTCCAGCTGTAGACAAGTCCACCCAGGATTGGCAGCTTGGCACGGAGGAGACAGACTGCAAAGAGTGCTGGGAGAGAAGGAGCTGCTGGTTGGGGATCGTCATAGGAAAGACTTTGCAGGGAGTGAGGGAAGGCTGGAGATGGGAAATGGACCAGCCAGAACAGGAGGGCACAGTTCATTCCTGATGCAGGTCCAGGGAAATGACATCCAGGATTAATTGGGGTCTGCAGGAAAGGGGAGAAGACAGGGCCAGCCAGGAGAAGGGGTGGAGGGGAGCGAGCTGGCTTTGGGGAGAGGTGGAAGGGGGGTAGTGGGACAGGCACATGATGGCCTGTGTGGAGTGACTGTTGCCTCCACAGCCTCCTGGGAGCCCTCCTGGGTGGCTGCAGGAGGCTGTGGTGAGGATGGGCAGCTGGTGCTGCTCCTGCTGGGTGTGAGGTTGCCATGGCAACCAGCAGCCTCCCAGGAGGAGGAGGAAGAGGAAGAACGGGAGGAAGAGCAAGCCAGCGTGTCCCACCATGGGGTTTGAGCAGGGAGTTTTGTACAAGGAGAGAAAACAGCAGCATGAACCCCATGGGGCTGTGGGTGTGTGGTGCCCACTGTCCCCTGACCATGGAGGACGTGTGGTCCAGCTCTCCTCCTTGACCATCCACCCCAGTTCAGTTTCCATTAGACCTGAACATCTTAATATAACTCCAAAAACAATGCACTGTCCTGCTCCAGAGGGGCACCCATGGAAAAATTTACCATTTGGAGGCATTTGTGCACTGGGAGAGCTGGTGAAGAAGAAACACCCTGCTCTGGGTTATTCCGTTTTACTTCCGTTCTTCTGGTACCCAAGCAAGGGCTACAGAGGGGAAACAGACTGCTTCACACCCTTTTGTTGGGGTAGTAAATCTGGCAGCTAAAGTGTTTCGGGAAATAAAGGGTGATATGCTCTGAATGCACAAACTCCTGCACACAGGCACACACAGATGCAACTCCTCATTTCAGTGCTTGGGGAAATAGGTTTAATTCCTTAATGGAATATCTGTACTTAGGCCCAGAACTGGCTTTCCACACCTTTTTCTAGTGCAGCCCTGTCATACACCTGGAGGAATTAAGCAGTCGCCTGTAATTACACGGCTAATGAGGGGAATTGATTAATGAGATGGGGTCAGGTAGCTGCTGTTTGGGGCAGGAGGGGCTGAGCATGAGCCCATCATGGGACAAAGCCCCGGGGAGGCAGCCGGGTGGACAACAGAAATGATGCAAAGTGGAAGGTGAGACAAGGAGAGAGGACTTTGCCAGGAGGCCCAGCCAAACTCTCTATCTGAGAAATCAAGCTGTGAAAGCAGTGAGAAGCAGGTGTGATCGGTTTTCTGCCTGCCTCAGGATGGGGTTGGGATGGAAAGCTGGGGTGATGCGGAGGAAGAGGCATTTCTGCATTTAATGTCTCTCCCTGCACGCTGGCTCCAGGCCACCCAGGCTGAACACTCACAGTTTGTGCTGAAGTGTTGGAGAACTGAAAGGGCCTGAGGCTGTGCTGGCTGGTCCCTGGCATCTTGCATTTCAAATGCCTACAAAATGATGGATTTGATGCTTCCCCTTTTATTTATTACATTTAAAGCAGTTTTGCCAGGGGCATAGCTCAAGAGAACAGGCACTGTACTTTCCTGAGGATGCCAGGAGCTGGACTATGGGAGCTGCAGGCGTGGCAAAGGCAGGACCCTGCCAGCTGTGCCGGGGTTTGGGAGCAGAGAGGGGCTGGGCTGGCAGGACGGGTGTGCCTGCCTGTGGCCTGGCTGGGCAGCAGGGGGAAGCAGGCAGGGTGATTCAGCTGCTGTGCTCCCCTCCTGCCAGCCGGGCAGTTTTTATCAACACGAGGCAGCTGTAAATGTTCTCTCAGCAGCAGGGACATGGGAGCTGAGAGTGCAGCTCAGCTGAGTGTGTTATTGGATTATCAGCTGATTAGAGCTGTTAAGAGCCCACTCTTGAATAATCAACATGGTGCTTTTTGGCTGCTGGGTACCAGTGGGAGGGAAGGGAGGCAGTGCAGAGCCTGGCTGATGTTGATTCATGAGTGAGCCCTCGTGCTGCCATCAGCAGGCCCTGCTCGGTGGGGAGCTGGGATGCCCCAGCTGCCCCAGATCCCTGTGCAAGCTCCACACGGGTTCCTCCTCTTTCCCTGGCACAGGTTTCAATCCACAGGGGTAGGATCTGGAGAGTCTTGACCACCTGGGGAGATGCCCCTGCAGCCTGGTAGGGTGCTGGTACTTGTGGTGTGCTTGATCCGCCGAGAGCAAGTGCCCAGGATGCTGGAGACTCGGGCTGTGGGCTTGTGGCCCTGGAGAAGGGGGGTCCAGGTCTTGTATGTGGTGATGGAAAAGCTGAATCCCTGCACTGGCTGATATAATGGGTGGGGATGTGGGGGTCCCATTGCAAAAGGGGCTCACTAGCTGGGGTAAAGAAGTAGGGGCACTTTTTCAGTGGCATAGGAGAGGTTAAAAGCTTAGAAGGAGCTTGCAGTGATGCACTGGAGTGGATTCCTGTTGAGACAAGGCAAGACGGAGGCCCAGGGATGGAGCTGAGTTAGCAAGGATTATGCTGGGAGCATTTAAAATGAAGACAGCACAACGTTCCCTTTCCTCTGGCTCTCGTTTGTACTGACTACAGCAGCATTTGGGTGACAGACAGAGCAACAGCAATGTGCCTGCTGGCCCTTCTTTCTCTTTCTTTTCCCCTTCTTTCTCCTGTTAGAGGTTGGTCTGGCCTGCTGCTGAGTCACAGTTTCCCCTGGAAAATCCTCCTACAGCCCCCTTGCAGCAGGAGTCTTCTTGCTCTCCTTTGATGTGGATTTTTGCTGCCTGGAGCTGAGTCCTTCTGGTGGTCTTTGGCCTGGATACCACAATCCAACAGTAACTTCATGGGCCATGTTCTCCCCTTCAGTCACAATGTTCCTGTCCCTAGTAAAATCAATGGCCTGACACTGGTGTGAGGGGAGAATTTGATATTACAAGGAATTATAAATCACAAGGATATTGACTGCACCCTGATATTCAGGGATCCTGAGTGACAGAGAATATCCCTCTCTCCCGACCCTCCTCTGCTCTCTGTGCCTCTAAGCTCTAGGAGATGTTTCCCATGGGATATATTTCTCGAGTTTACAGAGCAGTGGAACCAAACGTGTTCCAGGCTGGAAGGAACAGGTCTCAAGTTCATGCACAAAAGGGTTTGAAGAAGAAAGGGTTTAACAAGAGCGTGGGGTAAGGGAGAAGAAAAGAAGCCACGCATTAGATAACATGATTTATACATGTACAGTGCAACTCAGGGAACGGAGCGTGTCCTAATTAGAACTTGCAACTCGCCAAAGAAGGCTCAAGCTGAAGACTTCTGCCTCCAGGTTTCTTAGTAATTAGTAATTCTGTAATTACAGAGTGGTTTTGGGTTGGAAGGGACCTGAAAGAGTATCTCGTTCCACCCCCTGCCCTGGGCAGGGACACCTTCCACTGTCCCAGGTTGCTCCAAGCCCCGTCCAACCTGCCCTCGGACACTTCCAGGGATGGGGCTATTGCTCCAAATAGCCTGATCCTTTTATCTTTTTTTCAGTGGTGCCCAGTGCACTACTGACGCATGGGCAAGGACTTTGCTCATCAGATGGAGAAAGGCAAAGCCGTTCATTGCGCAGTCAGAATTCCCTAAATCCCAGCACCCAACAGGACAGAACATCATAGAAACAGGAAAGATGTTCCCCACAGTGTCCCCCAATCACCTGGGGCATTGCACAGATTTTACCTAGTATGGTAATAGGCAAACAATGCCCTGTAAGGCCACAAACTCCAATGAACACTTCTCCTAGGCCCAGGCTGTCCATAAACACACAATCCTCTCTCAGTCCATCCCCGGTGACCTGGATGCACTCCCAGGGTCACCTCCGGGCCCAGGACAGAGCCCCTCTCTCTGATCCTCAGGGCCCGTCTCTCTTCCAGCACACAGTGCACTCCAACACCCAGCGACAGGACAAGGAGTAATGGACAATAACTATGATACAAGTTCCACCTCAACCTGAGGAAGAATTTCCTTCCATGGAGGGTGGCAGAGCTCTGAACAGCTGCCCAGGGAGGTCGTGGAGTCTCCCGCTCTGGAGACATTCCAAACTCACCTGGACTCACTCCTGTGTCACCTGCTCTGGGTGACCCTGCCTTGGCAGGGGGGTTGGGCTGGGTGATCTTCTAACCCGAATGGTTCTGTGGTTCTACACAGGACAACGGAAAGTCTCCCTCAGCTGAGCCTCATCCAGTCTCCATCTTCATCCTCCAAGGTCCTTGTGCAGGCACTCCTCCACGGGAACACCCGGTCACGGTCAGACCCCTCCCCACATCTGCACTGCGCAGAGCCCAGGGAGGCAAAGGAGGATCTGGCTGTGCTGCTCAGGAAGATGGACCCTTTCCATTATACAATAATTACATTGCCTGTAATTATGTTCTTGACAGCGAAATGCAGGCAGTAAATGATCCCAACATTCTGCACTCCCTCCCTCTTCCCAGGACCCCCCCAGCTGCCCCTCCCCTCTAAATGCTGAATTATTTTACAGTTGATAGTTCCTTAGATTTGCCGACCTTTAAAAACCGAACACTACATGCCTGTTGAATTTTAATCAATTTATTTTTTTCAACTGGAAATGTCAGACTTCTGTACAGAATTACTTGGTGCCGGCTGATGTGACAAAGACTCAAAGTTCAGCATCTGAAGCCGCAGAGGAGCAGCGCCTTGCGTGCATTAGCACAGATAATTTGCAGGATGTGAAAATGAGAGCAGGAGTGAGGGAGCATATATTTTTCATTAGCTTTGGTTTAGAGGGTTCAGGAACCTGCATTTATTTCATCTGGCGAACTCTGGCCTCATTAAATCCAGACGGTGGCTGGTAATGACTGGAAGTAAGAAGCTGCGAAGGCCACTAAAGGGCAGAAGGTAAAGCGAGTTCACCGGTGGAGTGTGGAGGGGACCTTGGTGGGAGAGCTCTGCTGTGCCCACTCCGTGGTACCCAGCGTGGCACAGGAGGTGCCCAAACCATTTCCCAGCCTCCGCTGGCCCAGTTCATTAGCACCCGTTCTGCCACACGCTGCTCTCTGGCCCTGACCACCCCGGGCTGTGAGCTGAAGAGCCCAGAAAGGCTTCACCCGCTGTGCCAGCCTTTCCCTGCCCAAGGACATTAACCCTCTCATTAGCACAGGGCCTGGCTGGCACTCCCTGGAAGGACTGCACATTCCCCTGCTGGAGCAGAGCCCACCCGCACAGGAGGGAAGAAGCTGAATTGTAAACAGAGTCCTGCAGGCTGAGTGCTGCTGCTGGGGAGCCTGTGGCAGTGAGCGTGTGCTGGGGTGCACTGGGTGCTGGAAGAGAGATGGGCCCTGAGGATCAGAGAGAGGGCCTCTGTCCTGGGCCCGGAGGTGACCCTGGGAGTGCATCCAGGTCACCGGGGATGGACTGAGAGAGGATTGTGTGTTTATGGACAGACTGGGCCTGTGAGAAGTGTTCATTGCAGTTTGTGGCCTTATAGGGCATTGTTTGCCTATTACCATACTGGGTAAAATCTGTGCAATGCCCCAGGTGATTGGGGGACACTGTGGGGAACATCTTTCCTGTTTCTATGATGTTCTGTCCTGTTGGGTGCTGGGATTTAGGGAATTCCGACTGCGCAATGAACGGCTTTGCCTTTCTCCATCTGATGAGCAAAGTCCTTGCCCACGCGTCATTACTGCAGGTGTGCACCAGTGAGGAACCTTCTGGTCTCTACTGGGGTTTGCTGGTTTTCATCCTAACTTTGGCATCATTTGTGAGCTACAGCAATGCTGGGGGTTGTGTGCCTCCTTTCTGAGCAGAATTTCTCTCCCATCACTGGCTAGGACACTCCACATCAGTCCTGTCCTGCGTCACCTACTTCCCTACTATCAGTCATTCAGGCATAAGTTATCACCTTCTGCTTTCCTTCTGTCAGCAGTCTCTGGTGTTTCCCTTCAGTGCTATAGTCTGCTCCAATCCTGGGCCATGACGGCCCCAGAAACATGTTTCTGTCCTATTAAAATTTAATTCCTCCTTTGGAATAGACTTCTCATCACACACAACCGGATGGATAAATGTTTGCTAAGGTGACAGGGATTGAGTATATTTAATCTTCCTTCCTTCCCTTTAAAAAACTGTGCCGTCGTTGCCTCTTGGCACAGGTACATTAAAATCAATAATGAACCTTACAAACTGATCTGTGATAAAATATGGTCTATCCTCCTCCACTGAGCTGTAATAAGCAGCTTTTTCAAACCCATTCACGTACTTGTGTGCAGCAAAAGGGATGCGATGGCTGTGTGTTGGTTCAAGGAAACTTCCAGGAGACTCTGAGGACTGAGGTGCCTCGAACCCAAGTGTCCTTCCGGTGGCACAAACCACCTGTAGTTAGAAATGGACTTGGAAACTGCCTGACCTAGAGAGGCATTCCCTGTTTATCCTGATCTTAGACCCTCTCTGAAGCTTTGCTCTGTGAGGTAGGGGCCATGGAACCTTTGGTCTGACACAGCACTACAGATCCTTTATTGTGACTTCATTTGCCTGGAATGGATTTTAGTTGGAAAATGCTCGTGGGTGAACATCAGTCCCTTCTAATGGGGGACGAACCAGCTTAGATGAGTTCATAACTGGAGTCTTGTTGGAATGAAGGCTTCTCTGGACTTAGGCCCAGATGGAAGCCAAAGCACAGGAGTTGAATTAAAACCTTTGGACAAGCTGAGATACATGAAGTCATACCAAAGTAAAATAGAAATGTAGATTTTTAGCTTTCAGTAGAAATACATGCTAAGTGCCTTAAACATTAAAAAGCTGCAGCAGAGACCTTAAACACAGTTCTTTCTGCAGCAGTGTTGCCTTTTCACAGAAGTCTTTATTTTAGACAAAATATAGATAGAACGATATTGTTCACATTTTTTAGATATAATGTTCACATAAAAAATAAGAGCTGAGAAAAATTGTACACGCAAATCTGTGTAATACCTATGTAATGCTTACGGCTGTTAGAGTTAGACCAGGATAGGTTAAGAAAAGAAAAACTAGAATCGTGTATTGATTTCATTGGTTAATTAACAAATATAATCCACACTTCTGTGAGAAAAGAAAAAAAAAGAAAGAGCAAGAATAATAAGGAATCATGGGAAATTAGAAGATGTTGTATGCTGCCTGCTGTTTTGCTGCTGCTGCTGTTGCTGCTTGGCTTTATCATGTAACCCCCTTCGAACTCTGCCTTCAAGAAACTATGAGACTATGAAATAAAGAACTTTGCAGAACAGCAGCCTCCTCTGCTCTCTTCTACCCTGGTCCGAGAAGGAAGGGTATCCCGTCAAAAAATCAACAGAGTCTAACGGGCAAAGATGTAGAACTGAGTTGAGGTGGGACCCAGGACTGTCACCCAAGGAGTGACTGAGGCGTGATTGACACCAGCCTTGCTCTGAAGCAGGTGGAGGCAGACCTGAACCTGCATTTATCTTGTCTTAGATGACTCTGCTGATCACAAATGCATTGACTCATCTGAGGGAACCTGTTCTTTGTGCTTCCCCTCTCGGTTCAGCCCATAAAATTTTGAGATCTCATTTTTGCCCTGAAGAAGAAAAAAAATATCTTTGAATTTTGGGTTTTGCGAGAAAGGGAACCATCCCCGCTGTGTAGCTTTTCTTTATTTAGCTTAGAGGTCCTGCTTCTCAAATCCTCCTGTATGAAAAGCCCTCAGAGAAGACAGAGCCTATGGAAAGCAGCCCAGCCCAGGCTTACTAACTGTTCATCAGCCTTCCCTTCAGAGGAGGCAAATGTTATTATTACCTTTGCCAAAAGGGAGTGTGAACACATCTGCTCCTCCACCCATCCTCTTGGCACCCCCTCGCAGTGCAAACTCCCACAGCTCACCCTCTGCCACAGCTCCACAGCCCACGACAAAAGGCTGTGCTTAAGCGAGGTCTTGCTCTTCATCTACAGCCCTCTCGGTGCCTGGGATGGGCCCCTTCCCTGGCCTTTGTTTCAGGCTGAGCAAATGTCAGGCTCATTTGGAGGTTCCTTGCCCCCTGGCTGTGCTGCAGGCATTCGTGGTCCTCTGACATTTACATCCCAGCCAGGCAGGAGGTGAATGTGGATCCGTTGGATTTTGCTAATCACCGGTTATGTCCAGCTTCAGAAACAAGCTCAGGTGGCCAAAGCTTATTTTCCTCATTTCCTCTCTCACATTCTCACATCCGCACTTACCCCTGCCTGGTCCTCTACCCTCCCGCCCCACCACTTATCTGCCTGCGGTCACTGGATGAAATACAAGTTAAAATAAAAAATCCCAACTTTTGTAGAGGAGATTGGAATAGCCTGAATTTCCTTTTTCTCCATGCATGATCATCCCTCCCAACTCTCCCCACCCATTCTGAACCCAGTGGGGAAGATGCTAAAACCCACTGGCAGAGCTGGTGATGAGGAAAGTCTGAGTTTGGGACCTGCCCTGCTCATCTGGGAGATCCTGGGACACGCTGGGTGTCAGGGGTGAGGTAAACTCAGTAAAGAAAGCAGGTTCTGCCCGTCTGTTCTAGTCCAGACACAACACCAAAGCATAAAAAGGACCTGGCATTTCTCCCTGCTGGAGAATCTCTTGTAAATGGGGCTGTTCGACCAGGGGATGGATTAGGTGGCATCTGGAAGTCCTGTTCACCCCCAGTTTTCTGTGACTCTGCAAGGCTGACATTTACGGATCAGATCAAGACAGAAACAGTGGCGTCTGCGGGGCTCTACTGATCACAAACTTCATTCAGATTTGAAAATGAGTCTTGACCAGGGCTATCGATTTCCCTCTTTGCTTTGCTTTGCTTTGCCAGTGCGTATGCATATGTGTGTGTTTGCAATTATAACCTGAAAGACTGAAAGGCACCACTCCCTCCTCTTCCTGACTTCTGTGCACCTCCCCTGTGAAGCCCCAGTAAGGGACTTCATTAAAAAAAAGCAAACTGCAGCAGTCAGGAAGTGCAAGGGGAGGAGAAATCAGAAGAACTGATGAGAGCAGCAAGTGTTTGAAAGCTGAAGAAGAGGAGGAGCTGTGGCAGATGTTGCCAGCTGTTGCTCAGTGCGTGGGTGTCACATCAGCCCACCCCTACAGAGGAGAACAAGCCCACAGATTAAGTCTTTGTGCTGTGGCCCTGCTGCTGCTGTCCTGTGCTATTTGACACCTCTCTCCAGGCCCTGTCTGTCCTGTTCTCGTCCATCCTCACCCACCAGTCGGTCCTGGCTGCTCCGTTCTGTGCTCTGGCCCTCGCTGCTGTGTCCAGTGGCTGCCAGCCAGCTGTGAACAACTGGGGAAAGACATCTTTATTCATAGGATTGAAGCCCTCTAAAATCATGAAATCAATCCACTCTCTGTTTTGTGTATAAAAAGAAAAAAAATCTACTTGTTTTATAGCCTCTCTCTTTTCCCTCTTTCAAATTTGCTTGTTTTCCTGGAATGACACTTTGTTCTATCATCAGAAAGGGAGTGCTGACGTATATTTTTCCTTCTCCACATTACACTGTTCCCTGTGTAACTTGTCTTTTACCAGCCTCCAGAAGGTTTTCTCTGAGCTGTCAGGATATTCTGAAGCTCCCCCATGCAGAAGCAACTTTCACCTCACACCCCAGCCTTGCCCACCATGTGAAAAAATCACATGAATCCTTCTGATGCCTTCCTTCCCCTTCTTCTCCCACTTGACCAAAGAATATTAGTAAAATAATAAAATATTGCTATATTAGGAAAATACAGAATATTAATTTTCAAAGGAAGTTGTGTAGGCGGAAGTGAAAGGCCAGCTGTCCATCTAACCTTACATCTACCCAGTACTTAAACTCATTATTCCATCTCTATTCTTTCAATCACTGGATATTTTCTCCCTAGGACTTCCACCTTATCCTGTCTCTAACACTGGCACTTTTTGAGAGCGGGCTGGCGAAACGCAGCAGAGGAGTCTGTATTGTGGGACAGTCGTTTCATTTTGTGCAGACAGTGATCTTTTCTCATTTGATCTGTGCTGGCTCCTCTGTGACCCCTCTGCTCCAACTTTCATTCCCGCTCCTGCTTCCAAAAGTCAGCAGAAGAAAGAGAAAACCCCACAGCCCCTTCAGTTCCAAAGGTGTGACCCTCCCTCCCCAAACTCCCCAGCAGCCGTTCCACCACATGCAAATTTTTACAGCCTATCAATAAAAGGATCTCGAGGCCAAATGGAAATTGAGCAGCTGCTTAAATTGCTTGAGGGGAAAGAAAGCCATTCAAAGAGAGTTATTATTATTATTTTAAACATTCAAATCGATTTCAGGCCTCTTTGTTCTGTGAGCCCTTGCCAGGAATCCCTGAGCGCTCCAGCTGCAGGACTGGCAGCTCTGCCTTGGATAACTCAGAGCATGGCTGAAAGCCCCACTTCTCACCCCCCCACGTCCCTCCAGCTCCTCTGGGGTTGTTATTTCCCCTATCTCCTGTCCCTCCCAGGCCACAGCATTGGGAGGATTTTAGCAGACAAATGTATTTCCCTGAAAATCCCTCTGCACTGGGTACAAGGGGAAGAGTCCTGGGAAGTTTTCCCTCTGGTCAGGGCAGAGTGCAGGGTGAGTCCTTATCATACCCATGGGGCTGTAAAAAAACCTTTTGTGGGAAGGGGCAGAAACAAGCAGAGGGGCTTCTCTTCAGCCCCTGACAGCAGAGTAGTCTGAGTGTTGCTGTGTCTAATATTGGCTTTGCATAATGTGATTAATTGATGGATTTTCGGTGTGTGACTAGCACTGCACTGGACTTCAGAGCATTTCCACTTTGAAGACTCCAACTAGAGACCCTCAGCTTAGTTTTAGCAATCAATACTCTGACTGGAGCAAGGCTAAGCCGGCCACACGCTTCTTTCAAAGCCACGCGTGCCATTCCTCATCTTTATTCTCCTTCTCCGTTCCTTGACCGCTGACCTCTCCAGCAGCAATCAGCCTCTCTGGCCCAGCCATTATCCTTGCTGTAATGATGAAATAATAGCTCGCTGCCTCGAGCCTGCCGTCAGGATGGTCCCGAGTGCAGATGGCCTGGTGCGCTCTCCAAGCCAGGGGAAGTGCCAGGGGATGCATCCCTGCCTGCAGGAGCATCCGCTCCTTCAGTGGTCTGGCTCAAATGTCCTTCCTCAAAGGCACTTCTGCACAGCCCTCAGGGACAGAGCTGCCAACAGCCGAGGGTCCAGCTGCCATGTGAGAGTTCAGGTCCATCCCTTCCCTCAGTACTCCGCAGAAAAGTCACTCTGAATGGGTTTGCTGAATGTGTTTATTGTGTTTATTTATGCTGGATCCTCATCAGGAGACTTTGGATTCACGCACTGCCCTTGGAAAAAGTGCTTTTTGTCTCTGTGCATCTGCTTACCTGCATGATCTTTGTGTGTGTGTGTCTTATTAGTGCTGACTGCAAACTTCATTAAGACCGAGGTTGTCTCCTGGAAATATTTGCATAACACTCAGCTGGAAGAGACACCCTCAGCTGTGGGAGTGACTGCACAGGCTGCAAGAACAGGGCACTGCAGGGCATCACACACTGCCCTCCCTTCTGGATAGGGCCTTTCTGCGGAGTTCAGCACCTGCAAGAACTTCATTTCCACCTGAAATGACCTGGTTTCCACCTGGAAGGACCTCGTTCCCACCTGTTTTCAGACTCCATAAAGCTGGCAGCCCCTGCGAAATTCGAACTAACTTCCCTGCCCATCCGCCTCTTGTTTGTTTGTTATTTTAATCTTCCTCCCCGTCCGCAGTGTGAAGAGAAAGGGCTGATTGACAGCTTAACTGTTTCAAATCAATAGAAAGAGCACTTGGAGATTAAAGCAATTTAAACAAGGTGTTTATGTGGAGCTAAAACTGCACTTGAAGGAAACAAGCGCAGGAGCTGGAGGAAGTGGGTCAGGCACAGACACGGGGAACCTGCCTGAGCAGAGGTAAGATTACAGCAATACGCTGGGATGGCTTTTCATCACAAAGAGATCACTGCTTTCCATAAAGGAGGCCTAATCTCGAAATTGCTTTAGCTTTCCACTGATTGTTCCATCGATTTAGACATGCGGGCCCTGCCCCTCCTTCTATCCGGGTGCTCTAATCTCTGGCACATCTCTCCCGTTCGGGCTGGGATGCGCTGGTTCTGTAACCGGCCTGTAGAGACATCCCTGGCTGCACCTCAGAGGTGTCCCCTGGTGCCCTGGTCTGCTGGGCTGGAGAGCAGAGGCAAAGCCCAGCAGCGCTGTGACTCCTGCCTCTGGCTCATCAGGTACCCCAGGGGCATCTTCGAAACCATTGCAGCGCTCCCGTTACATTTTTAATCAATGCAAAGGCCCTGTCCCCCTGCTAAATTGCTTGATCTCCTCCCCTTCCCAGGCTTTTAGGTAATTGCTGTAGATGAGCACTGCTGCGCAGCAAGGATAGCTGAGCCAGGGCTATTGATCAATCCAAATGTGCTCTTGGCATGGTTTAGAGGAGCTTTACTAACTCACCCCAGGGGCATATCGGGTTTTTCACGCAAATCAAGCAAATTTCGTGTTCTTAGGGCTTTTTGTAGCCCTTATGAGGTGGTAATTGAATCCCGTCTTCCCTGACACCCACTGGATGATGGCAATAATTTGGGAAATGCCAGCCTTTCTCTAGTGACCATAGAAAAAGACCAGGCAATTGGTTTATTTTATTATTATGATTTCTGGACAGCTGAAGTCGGAGGAGAGGGATCCCACTGAGTGTCCCATGAGGGAGCAGCACCAGGTGAAGCAGTGGGGTCAGCTCTCCCTACAGCCGCTGAGGATGTGACCCTGTGTGGGAACAATCCTGCAGAAGATACACAGCCTGCTCCAAAGAGCTGGAACTGGAGAGAGAAAGGGGGCTGGGGGAAGCTCAGTGTCAAGGACAGGAAAACCTGCAATTGCAATGTTAAAATCTCCACTAAACCTGGAGGTGTAGATCAGCAAAGCCCCCTGGCCTCCAATCCAGACACAAAGGATGACAGCTTTTGGGGCCACCACAGAAGACAGGAAGTCCTCGGGCCAGTTTTACCCAGGCTTCCAGGGAGGAATTCCCTATTTCTGTCAGTCTCAGGGAGGTAATGTCAGGTCCCAAGTCCCAAACAAGGACGTGAGAGCAGCGTGAGTGGTAAATTATTGTTTACTTTCTGTGTCCCCAGGAGCATGCGGGGGGATTCTGCCTCTCTGGCTTCACCAGAGCATCAGGTAGAAACACCTGCTGCTTTGGTGGGGTGACCGAGTGTGTTTTGAAGGCCACCACAGCGCTGCTGTACCCTCCTTCCAAGCGTTTATTATGTTCTTGGTGACAGGTGCCCAGCTGACAGAGTAACTCAGCTGGTGCCGCAAGAGCTGTCACAGCTCTGTGCAGTTGCTGTGCCTGACAAGGCAGGGCCCACCTTCCTGGGGGATGTGGTGTGTGCACTGAGGCTGTGTCACCTGGCTCGTGAGCTCCATGTCAAACCTTCCAGCTGCCCTGTCCTATGCTCCCAGCAGGGCTTGCTCTGAGGCACAGCCAGCAAAACTCCTGGGTCTTCCAGGAGCCTGGGTGAGTTCATTTATCTTGGTATGGGACATGAGCAGGGCCAGGTTTGAGAAACCCGGTCTGGTACAAGGTGTTCCTGCCCATGGCAGGGGCTGGAACGAGATGATTTTTAAGGTCCCCTCCAATCCAGAGCAGTCTGTGATTCTATGCCTCAGGTAACTGGACAGGTCTGCAAGAGTTCAGACTCCTCCTGCACAGACACAAAGAGCTTTCCTGCTTTGTGAGTGCAGTGGCTGATCTCTGAGTCAGGGATCACCGTAATTACTTGCCACAGCATCACTTGGAATATGTTTTGCTGGAAGTCCTGCCTGGTGTCTGACCCATGCCTTTGAAATGCACAGCTTGCTCTGCAGAGAGAGGACAGTGGCCTGTGTGTGCAGGGGCAGGACTTTTGGAGATGATTAATTATAGGGAGCTTTATTTAACCAGCGGCTGAAGGTCTGAGCAGGGTATTGTTTGCTGTGTGGAGTCCAGAGTCACCCAGGCACTGACAGGGACTCACAAGCTGTGAAACACAGCCCTAGCACGGGCTGGCACTGGTGCGAGGTCTGCAGCTGAACCACTGCCAACCTGGGCTCCTGCCATGCAGGGTCCAGCCTGCAGCTCCTCTCTGCTGTGCAGATGGGCTGGAGCTGGGGGCTCTGGGGTGCACCCACAGCGTGTGGGTTCACAACACTGCATCAGTCTGACACGGGGACCCTGTGGCAGCAGCACTGGGAGCTGGGAGCAAGTGCCATACAAATCCACCCAGGAGAGGGGGAGGTACACTCCTGGAAAGCTGGCTCTGCCCCAAACACCCTGCTTCTCATTTTCTGGCAGGTGTCAGCCATGCGGGTTGCTCAGAGGGCAGGGGAACTTTGCATGGAGACAGCGAAAATTTGGGATTAATTCAGCATCAGCAAATCTTCTACAAAACCACCAGCCTCCTGTGGGCTACTCCCTTTGAAATGGGCTGGGAGCCTGCTGGAAATGGGGAGGGAAAAGTGTCACATTTGCAGCTTTTACCCCCTTCCCTGAGACACGCACTGCGAATCCTGGGCCTGTGCCATCCCTCCCTGCCCACCCGGAGCCGGAGCACATCCATTATGTGCCAGCTGACAGATTCGGCAGTGACAGATTAGCTGAGCTGGAGAAAGGCCATTTGGACCCCGAGATGCTGGCGGAAGAGTCCAACATCCGGCGGCGGGAGCACATGGAGCAGAGAGGTGCGTGCTCCTCTGGGAACCTCAGGGGAGCCAGAAAACCCACGGGAGCAGGAAGGGACATTCGAGCCATGGGGATGGACAAAGAACATTTTACGACAGGTCCTGAGCTGGCTGCTCCTGCCTAAGGCCTTTTGGGCGGCTTGAAGGCTAATCTCCCACCTGGAAAATGCTCTCCAGCACATTTTCGCTGTTGGCATCCATCCGTGTTTCCCCATGAGCACAGGCAGTGGCACAGCAAGTTTTCAGCCATGCAGAGCACGAGGGAACTCGCCCTGGGAGTCTCTTCCCCACATCCCACATGCTGGCAAAGGCTTCCACATGGAAAGGAGCAGCCGTAGGGAGATGCAGGTGTGATTGCACGGGTTGGGAGCAATGTTAGGGAGACGGGAGAACAAAGCAAGGTCAGCTCTGACACCTCTTCGTGCAGCATCAGAGGATGCTTTTGCATTGCCAGCCACTCATCTGTGCCAGTTTGCACCAGCTGAGCACTTGGGCCATGAGTTTTGTGTGCTCATAGCATACAGAATGTTTCACATGTCACTGTGTTGCTTGTAAAAAAGAAAAAGAATTGTATTGCAGCTAAGGACGGATATCTTCAACAACACGCTGAATAAATACCGTGCCTTATTTATGAGACTTTAATTCTCCACCAAATTAGAACCTGACTAAAACATGAATCTATTCCCCAGTTCCTCACACAACACAGAAAACAATGCCTGTGTAAATGCAGATTAATTCAACTTTTGAATGTAAAGGCAGGTGGAAAACACACTGAATTCCCACGTGTGTCTAATTCTTACGACTGTGACATTCTTAGGAATGTGACATTCTTAGGAATGTCTCCATTTGTCTGCTGGGGAGAAGGTGCAGCTCAGCACCTGATGGCGCAGATGAACCATAAACCAAGGGAGATGGAGATACCCAGTAAAGTGTCCCAGTTGCTCACTGTGCAGGCCACACCCATGACATCCTTCCTGGACTCAATCTGCCCTCCTGTCATCGCCCTCCTCGCCTAGACATGAGGAGTTTTTGTGTAGACAGCACGGGCATGACATTGGGAATGGAATGCCATGGCTCTCCCTGGGAAAAAGCAAACTGTGACAGGAGCTCCAGATTTCCCAGCTCATCTCTCTCATGGATCTGTGAAAATCTAGAGGGTGAAACGACTTGCACAGAGGCGTCAGGCTGCTCCTGATGCTCTTTGCCTCTATGGAAATGGAGTTCCCTCCTTGCTTTTAGGAAGCCTGGGAAGTATTGCCTTCTGTGGAACTGGTTCCCTGTGGGGAGAGTGCCCTGCTGAACTCCCTCTGCTCTCATTCAAACCATGAGGCCCAGGCTGTGAGACGTCAGCTGCAAAAATCCTCTATAGGAAGAGGGAGTTTTAGTAGAAGGCCACCAAATCAGCACTGCCTTTCTCCTTGTCTGCTGCTGGCCAGTCCCAGCAGAGCTGCAGGAGTGGGGAATTCTGTGGCTGTTGCATTCCAGGGTGCAGGCAGTGAGGATTTCCTTAAACCAATAAAGCAGGGGGCCTTGGGAGCCTGCAAGGAAAGCCAGTGTTGTTCAGCAAACTGAAGGAGTCGAGTTCTGGCCGTGCCTCACTGCACCACTGAGCACCTGCACACATTCTGAGGGCTGCCAGCAGGCAATTCCGGGGGTAATGGCAATAACCCAGCCTGATGCAGCTCCCAGGCGTGTGAAAGGTGATGGGAGAAGATGGGGAAATTTCTTTCCTCAGGCTATTCTTTCTGTGCATTCTCAGGTCTGAGATTTCCATTCCCCCATTCACAGGTATAATGACATGCTCTTAATGGCTGTAAAATTACAGAGCTCTTTCTTAACTCCAGCTCCAGCACATCACTCTCTGACCTCCTGCAGCAGTGAATTACATGAACTGACTACACAGTACATCAGCTCTGGTGGTGGGTTTTTTTTTTCTTTTGACCTGTATTAAATTTGCCTAACCATTAATCTAATCGAATAAGATCACAGTTTCCATACTATGATTCCAAGGCAAGAAGAGCAATAAATTCCTGTTCACTAAGACTCTCATAATTCTGAAATACTCCTGCCATTAACATTCCTCCCCAGGCTAAATACCTTCTGGGAATTCCTGCCACATGGGGTGGCCATAAACAAACCCCATTCAGGTCTTCAGTTATTTTTGTTTCCCTCCAATTTTTCATCTCAAGTAAACATTGACATCTTCCCCAGTGTGAAATAACCCAGAACACCCTGTGCTAGAGTCTAAGTATATCCAGGTTAGATTTGGCCAAATATTTCCTTCAACACCTGGGAGATGTGGGCACAGGCTCTTTACCCCACGCAGAAAATTCAAATCCAATTTCCCAAAGATCAAATTTCTTTCTGCTCCCTGAAGCAGCAGAGCTGTCCTGTGACTGTCCATTGATATCCTCGTGCCTGGGGAAATACTTGAAAGCCCCTTCGCTATCATAATTCTGATGATCTAATGTGATCCAATCAGTAAATGCTTACTTTGAGCTGAATCTGTTGCTGGATTAATTTTACAAGAGCTCAGTACTACTCTGGATGTTTCACCACTTTGGAGTATCAAACCCAGAACTCCCAAAATGTTTCAAAAAGCAGAAAGTGACCCCATCCTCTTGTTGGTGAATAACACACTGGAAAGCTTATTCTTGACATCATATTAACCAAGGTGGATCTTTCCTTCTGCTCATCCTCCTCCTCCTTGGATGCTCTGCTCTTTGCTCATCTCAGATCTCCCCTCTCCTATCTGTTGATCTTTCACCCTCTGACCACTCTGCCTCAGTCAGCAAACCCCACCTTCAGCACAATCAGGTCTCCTAAAAGCATTTTTGAGCTGGGCAATCCACTCCTATCTCTACAATAACACTGCCCTGAGATTGCAGGGAATCTCAGAGCAATCTGAAAAGGCAGGAGAGTGTCATTAGCCACGTTTCACAGACGGCAGGCACAGGGAAGGAAAGGATTTATTTGAAGCCGTACCTCAAGGCGGAGATGGAGGCAGGGAAGGAACGCAGGAGTCCCGGCTTGCAGTTCCGTGATGGAGTGTAAGTGGGAGCCCACGGGGTGCCTACAAGGCTCTCCAGGTACAGGGAACGCCAGGGCTGCTCTGGCAGAGCTGGCTGCTGGCCAGCTGCAGAAAGAGAGCACATATGGGGCCCAGCTGAAAGAAATGAAATCCTCCCCTGGGAGTTCCAGACTTAACTGGCTGCTTTATGACCAAGTCAGCTAACAAAAATCTTGGGCTACATCCCTTTGCTGCAGCTGAGCAGGCTGTGAACTCCAAACCTATAAACACTGCTTGAGCCTCCAGAGACCCCAATCTGCTTTGTGCTTAGCAAGATGTGTCCCTTCTTCCGTGAGATTAGGGATTTTTTCTTTCTTACCTTTATTTTCTTTTTCTTTTTTTTTTTTTCTTTTTTTTTGTTTTTCTATGGACTCCTCTCAATGGCATTGACAAGGGAAACAACCAAGAGGAGATTTGCAGGGGCTGTGAGACTTCTGTGTGGAAAAATGCAAATGTTTTCCCAATACTCCCCCTGCACACACCTTCCAAGCCAGCTCCAGGTCGTCGAGAGGGACCTACACACCAGGGAGGCTCTGAAAAGCTCTATCAAGAAACCTTCTGACCCTACCAGAACATGACTCGTGCCCATGGTTCTCTTTTCTCTGCCCATATCTCCCATTTGCTTTTCAGTACTGGCAGCACTTTGCTTATAAATGTCCTTTTTCTCCTTCAGTCTCTTTTCATCTCCCTCCCCATCTTTTGCAGCACTGACGCATGGGCAAGGACCTTGCTCATCAGATGGAGAATGCAAAGCCGTTTATTGCGCAGTCAGAATTCCCTAAATCCCAGCACCCAACAGGACAGAACATCATAGAAACAGGAAAGATGTTCCCCACAGTGTCCCCCAATCACCTGGGGCATTGCACAGATTTTACCCAGTATGGTAATAGGCAAACAATGCCCTGTAAGGCCACAAACTCCAATGAACACTTCTCCTAGGCCCAGGCTGTCCATAAACACACAATCCTCTCTCAGTCCATCCCCGGTGACCTGGATGCACTCCCAGGGTCACCTCCGGGCCCAGGACAGAGCCCCTCTCTCTGATCCTCAGGGCCCATCTCTCTGCCACCACCCAGGGCACTCCAGCAGGGAGGCAGAAGCCTTGGGATAGAAGAGGCAGGAGACAGGCGGGAGAACGCGCCCGCAGCAGGGAGCTGCATGGCACGGGAAGGGTCCGCACCAGCGAGCAAGGAAAGCAGATATCCAACATGCAGCACGTGGGGAGCAGTGTGCAGTGCCAGCTAACGAGCACTGCTGCCAGCAGCCCGGGAGACAGCCCCATGCCACCCTCCCTTCTCGTGTGTCTCAGCTCCGGGTGAGCTGTACCCTGTGCTGGAGACACCTCTGTGCTGGAAAGCAGCTCCCACTCTGAAAATCCCCCTGAACGCAGACCTCTGGCTGGCAATGAAGACATGCCCTTATTCTTTTTCCCTTCCCCATTTTCAGGGCTGCAAGGAGCAAATCAAGCCTCTTCCCAAGGGTGGAAATGCAACCTGCAGAGTGTGGTGGTTGAAAGGGCAGAGCGGGGCCCTGCCTCCCACAGTTTGTTTCAAGTTAGTTTGTCTCAAAATGCCTTGAGTGTTTTAGACTTTCCCTGTTGTCAAAGGTGGCAGACAGGGCAGTGCTGTTATTCTGCTGAGGGAGAGAAATTAAAATAAAATAAAATAAAATAAAATAAAATAAAATAAAATAAAATAAAATAAAATAAAATAAAATAAAATAAAATAAGATAAAATAAAATATAATAAAATATAATAACCATGTGCCTTCAGTGTGACTCAGAGTCACAGGAGACAGTACGGGATACAGAAGGACCTGGGACCTCATCTGGTCTTGCCCTGTGTGAATCCAGAGCGTTTTGTAACATTTTAAATATCAAATACAGCCTCAGGTAGTCTGACGAAGTCTGATACTTCCCTGTCAAGCACCCAGATATCAACAGACCGAGTCCTTCCTCTGCACAGATTTGGGCTATATTTTGGAAATGATTAAATGGTGTTACTTTTTTTTTTTTCCCAAGGTCCCTAATCCAAATGCTTTGGCACCTCCAGAAATGATACTCTGCGAATTTGCTTCATCGGGCAACACAGATACCCTCAGCAGTGAGTTATTTGCTCTTCTTTTGCAGGCAGGGGAGAGAAACTGATACCTCTGGGGTGCAATCCATCCTGTGCTGGTGTCCGCAGCACGCAAAATGAATCATGCCCTTGACACGCCTCTCGCATCCATGGCCTGGAAAAGGCAGCCTGGGGCTACGGAGCCAGACAAACACTGCGGACATCCCGAGTGAAGAGAGGAGCCTTTCCGGGCCCTTCATGAGGGACACTCTGTGGGAATCTTCTGACGGTTTGGGCGGTCGGGACGGCTATAGACGAGACATCTCTGAGGACAGGTCTTTGAGCATGAGATTTATTGTGAAGGGCGTGGTTGCAGGGGCCCTGCTTGGAGCTGCCAGCCGCAGCTCGAAGCAGGGCAGGAAAGCAAGAGAGAGCAGAGAGAAGTAGAGGTAGAGATAAAGAGGCAGAATAGAATAGAATAGAATAGAATAGAATAGAATAGAATAGAATAGAATAGAATAGAATAGAATGGAGAGGTTCTCTTTTACAATACTGTAAATCTTCTTCTGTGCTGAATATTCTAATTTCCCTTAACCAATCTAGTACAAGATACAAATCCTATAGCATTTACATACAGCCTATAAGAATCATTACATTACCATACTGTGTTACATTTTAAGCTCTAAAAACTACTCTTTGGACCCCTTCTGTCAGGCTGGTAGGGTCTGCTCTGACCCTTGGACCTGTCTGCAAGCAGAGGGTATTGTTCAATCCAAAGGGGATTACCTTCTGCCGGCCATACCATTGTTTTCCAGTTGTTCAGTAACTAAGGCTTGGTATCTCAAAGCTTGCCTTCATTTCAATCTCGCTTACAGTTTCCTTATTCTCAGCATCTTTTGCCAGGCAGTCATATTTATAAGGTTTTCCTGTTTCATCTTCCCCAACACACTCCAAAAGAAAGCAGCCAGGAAGGATTATTTGGGAACGTTTACACACCTTTGTATGCATAGTTTGTGCCATTCCCCTCTGCTTTAGCTGTTGCCACCTGTGGTGCTGGCACAGAGCACCAGGTCACCTTTTTGGGGGGAGCCTCAAAGGGTGGGCTCCAGGTCTCCTCCACCCCACCCTGACAGGGACCTTCACAGGGACACTTGGCTGCTCTTCCAGCGGCCTCATGATGGAGCCAGAGCCGCGCACGGCCCCGGAGAGCCAGGGGATCCCACCGGCCAGGGATGGGGCGGGAGCATCCATGCAGCTCCTGTAATTTCTCTAATGGCTTTCTTTGGCTTGATAGATATTGAAGGAAGCTTGTTGCCGGGGCAATTTCCATGGAGAGATAATAAGAGATCATTTTCAAGTGAGCAAAACTTTAATGGCCCATTCTGGTAATGAGGCAGCAAGGAGAGTAATGACCGGAGACCTCGGAGTGCGAGCACATTGTGAGAGGGAGGAGGACTCTCAGTTCACTGCTCAAGGCAGACTTTGGAGGCCTGATCTGTGTCCCTTCAGTTCAGCCTGGTGTGCTGCTGATTACAGGGAGAGGAAGATTAAGGTCCAAGTGTTGGTAGTGGGGCTGGATGGCTCCATGGAGATGCCCCAGCGAATTCCCTCGGGAAGCAGGAAGACTCTGTAGGGCTCAGTCACCAAATGCTCTGATCTTTTCCTTCAGCAGGAGACAAATTGGGGAAAAAAGTCAAAGCAGAGCTGGATACTCCTGAGCACAATCATGGGGTTTCTCTCTGAAAACAATAGGAAATATTTTGGGCTCTGTGTGTTAAGATACTGTGTTCCTGAAGATGGGAGGGAAAGGGTTGTAACAGAGGGTGAAGGTCCTGTCTGGTTTAAGCTCTGTGTTCTGAGATCGACATCTGCAGAAACCCTTAGGAAGCAGATCTGAAATTCAGGGATGGTGGTAGAAGCAGTGCAAAGGCAGAGATCAAGGGTTCCTGAATAGGGAAAGACAATGATAAAGGAAGACTAAAACAATCCCCCTTATTCCATTAGGTTTTAGATCCAAGGAGGATCTGTACCCATTCCTTTGGCGAATTCTGTGAGTGTAAATATGGAACTCAGCAGCCAGTATAAACATTAAAGCCACTTCTGAATTAGGAGAAAAAAATGTCCCCACGTTAGATCACTGCAAAGTCACAGATTGCAAAAGACCACGGAGAACCTGTGTGGGCCCAAAGCCACCTAAGGTCCAGGACTGTGCTTTCTAGTGAGTTCTGAATGTCTAAACCGAGGAAAACTTGCCCAGGAACTAAAGCACAGACGAGGCTGTGGATTTCCTGCCTCCTCCTGGAGGTATGAAGCACTTTCATGCCTCTCCGCTCCTTGAATCCATCTCTGCAGCTTGGTTTTGGCAGTGCTTTTAAGGAGGGCTCTCAGTCAGCTGCTTCTTAAGGGCAGCCAAAGCCAGTTGCTGTTTACCTCCTCTCTAAAGAAGGAAGGTGAAGGGTCTGCTTTGCTCCAGCCTCGTTAACAGTTGTTTCATTAATCACAGCTTTCCCTTCAAAACCAGAGACAATCTGTCCAATTAACATTAAAGCTCTGGCAGTCGCTTGTGACAGTGGGGAACTTTGCAAGCAGCACTTTGACAAGCATCGCTATAAGTTTCATATTTTTAAAGCTGCTCACAAACAAACCAGCCCAGTCTCACCTCGTTAATCCCCTCTGCTCCCTGCTTGCACAGAGCCAGCCTCCTTTCTAGTCACTTTTACAGTGAATCCCAGCAGGCCTCGGGTCCCACAGTGCTTCTCCCAGACCTCTGGGATTGTGTGGGCATTCCTTTGTGCTACACCCTGACACTGGGCTGCACCTCAGCGGAGGTCAGAGAGAATCGCCATGTTAAAGTGCAGGTCCGGCAGAAAAGGTCACTAACAACGTCTTGTCTCCAAATGCCACGTGACCAGAGAACAGCAGGAGTAGTAACCTGCAGAGAAAAAGTTACCCAGTTAACTCCAAGGCTCTTAGTCTAACCTAGACTGGAGATTTCAAAGTGAATTTTGAAGGGAAGAACAATTAAATACGCAGAGATAAAGGGGAAATGAGATAAGATGCAACACGGGTTTACGAAATGTAGATTGTGTCAGGCAAACATGATAGCTTTGTTTTGATAAGATACCTGATTTTCTAGACAAAGGAAATGCTGCTGATCTCCTTTATCTAGGCTTCAGTCAGGTATCTGATAGGTGCCATGTGGGAAATTATTAGTGAAGCTGAAGGAAAGGAGGATTAGTAAACTGTAAGGTGAGGTGCAACTCTCTGGAGGGAATTTACCAAAAGAGTTTCTCACAGAACTGTTTGGGAACTGATCTTTTCTTCTTGTGGATGATCTTGGCAATGAAAGCAGGATCCTGAGGCTAAAATCGCCCAGTGACACAGAACTGGAAGTTTTGACAATGCAGAGAAGAATGAGAGTACAAGTCTGAAAGAACTAAGTGACCTTGAGAATCAGAATAATTGAAATGAGAGGGCAAACAAAGTTTGAGATGACAGGTCAGGAATGCGAGGACTTGTGAGAGTCTGAGATATACTGTAGGAGATGATGAGCAGCAGATGGTCAAGGACTGTGTGGTCTGAGTGACTGCAGCCTGACTGACGTGCCAGGCAAAGAAAGGCAAGTGCCATCCTTGGATGTATCAGGAGGGGTACGTCAGCAAATATAGACAAAAAAAGGTGTCACTGACCATGTCTGCCTTCTTAAGGTCAGGGTGGATAAGCTTAACCCTGCTTGAATGCAGAGGAGGGCTGGAAGATGGAAAACAGAACACTTACCGGAGGTCAGAAGAGTCAGGAACAGCTTGTGTGATTTGGTAGAAGGCAGACTGCCATGGGAGAAGCTCCAGAGAGGTAAAATGGCTCCATGAGCTGCTGGGATACAGCTCCTGAAGCAGCTGTGGCACGAACACAGTGAGAACACGTCAGGAGAAGAGGTTCCCTGCCTGCTGGTGCAAGATGCAGAGAGAAAAGAGAGGTCTGAGCTTGTCCTTTCACACCTGCAATGACAAGGACTGCCCTTTCTAGCCAGAAGGTCCCTGACATTCCTGTGCTCCCAGGCAGGGCCCTTTCCCATGAGTTTTTCCCAGTACTCTGAACAGCTTTCTCATTCCTGATGCTCCCGAGAATCCCTCCAGGCTCCTGACAGGCAGAACATCTGCGTGGGAAACTGAAGTGATGATTGCAGCACGCATAAGAAAATCGCAAGTCTGATGTAGCCAGAACAGGTGAGAAAACCAGGAAAAACAGGTCAGGAGAGGAGTTAGCCCGCTGTGAGCACACAAACTGTCTGTCCAGGCTCACGGTGATCTGCCTGCTATCCTGTGCTATCCGCTTTTACTGCTCCCTGTTAGCATTTCCTGCCACTTGCTTCCTACTTTTCATCAACACAGGACAATCCCTTCTGTATTTTGCCGTCTAAAGCTGCCTAAAGCTGTAAACCGGCATTTGGAACCCAGCGTGCTGATAACATTTGCGCAGCGCATGTTTTCCCCTCCTGTCCGTTGCTCCTGCATTAGAGTCATTTTAACTCGAATAAGCTCTTTTCTTTGGCTTTCTATTTGCCTCATTTTCAGGCCTTTTGTGAAACTGGGACAAGTGCTTCCTGATGAACTGACTGTGGATTTGAGGAGCTCGCTGGGAAGGCTATTTACCGGGTGGGTATGAACTGGGCTTGAATCTGAAGGAACCGCTAATGCCTCGTCTGGCACAGGGCTACCACACGTGTCACAGCTTTGATTATTGCTTCCTGCCATGCTGGGAGGTCAATGTGAGATGAAAGAAGATTGGGAAACAGTCAGATTTGAGCAATCGAGGTGATACATCCCTGGATGGGGCTGGGAGGGAGAGTGGGGAAGGCTTTGGTGAGCCTGCAGGTTTTCCTTCTCAGCGCTGGGCCAGCAGCACACGTGCTGTAATTACATGTAGATGCTGGTGTCCTGGGGAGAAAGCTGTTTAAGGGAAATTCTTGCAAAGTTTTTCCCCCTGCTGGGATGATTACATTTACACGTGCCAGGCACGGGGCAGCCTGGTGGGCCCTGAGGAAGGAAGAGGCAGGAGCTGAGATTTAGAGATTCTCAGTGAGCGACGTTGCCTGTTAAAAAAATGCAACCCAAGATCTGCACCATGCCTTGGACATGGGTCTGGCTGTCTGTCTGCCCCACCTCTTTAACACGATGCCCTGCAGTCCTTTTGGTGTACCTGCTCCCCTGCGTGTTGGGAGCTCTGCTAAATCCTAATTGCCATTGTTCTGTTCTCTGCAGCTCCCAGCTTTGGTAATCCAAGTTCTTTTCATGCACAGCGTGGGAGAGAGGCTGGTGGGCAGGACTGGGATTGGGGTCTCAGCTCAGAGGGGCTGGGGACAGGCAGTGAGGGCAGCAAGGGGCACCTTCACTCCCACATTCTGTTCTCACGCCAGGCCAGTTGTCCCCGCTGGTGACAATTCTGTGTCCACAGAGTGGCTTGCACACTCTCCTGGACCCACCCTTGCCATACCTCCTAAAAACCACCATAATCTGTATTTTTCAGAGCAGGAAACTTAGGCACAGGCAGTGAAAATGGTCCAAAGGCAGTGTTTGCAAAAACAGAAAGTACCCTGGAGTTTTTAGCAGTTGGTGCTTGAATCAACATTAAATGGATCCAATCTCTGTGTGACAGGAGCGTCCTTTCCCCACTCCATCAGAGGTGTCTTAGTCCAGCCACAGGTTTGTGCCCGGTGGCTTCTGTGTCACCCACTCCTGCCTCTGACCTTCTCCTTGCCCCAGCTGTCCCTAGAGCAGGTCTGGATGGGGAGCACAGCTCTGCTCCTGCCCAAATCCTCTTTCAGACGCTCATGTAGAGTGCCAGGCTTTCTCTCCCTGCCTGTGTAGAGCTACCAGAGCAGGAAGCCCTCCCCCCTTTCCTGTGGGATCTCCGTGTTGGCAGATGGGTGGTGGAACTCTGAGTGTCAGTATTTGTCCCCTCCAGAAAAGGTCAATGCCCAGCACTTGAGGGCCGTGGCACCACGACCTTTTCAAAGCTCGGACAGATGGCAGTGGCTCTGCAGAGAAAGGCCAGGGCAGGAGGGCAGCTGGCAGCCTTTCCAGGAGTCTGTTAGCGTGGCAGGACGTACAAGGCTCCCAGACACAGGCGTGTTCATGGACAGCTCCTCAGCTGCTCGGAGCTGGTTCACAGCCAGTGACTTCAGGGGGGCTGCAGTGCTCGAAGCAGTGCTCAGTCCTCGACGCTTCTGTGACTCTGCCTGAACGTGAGTCAGCAGTGCCCTGGCAGCCCAAAGGGCCACCCCTGTCCTGGGGGGCATCAGCCCAGCATCACCAGCTGGTCAAAGGAGGGGACTGTCCCACTCTGCTCTGGGCTGGAGTGGCCTCACCTCGAGTGCTGGGGGCAGTTTTGGGCACCACAACATAAAAAAAAGATCTAAAGCCTCATGTGAGAGAGTGTCCAAAGGAGGGACATGAGGATGGTGAAGGGTCTGGAGGGGCCATAAGAGGACTGGCTGAGGGCACTTGGCTTGTGCAGCCTGGAGAAGAGAAAACTGGGGGGAGACATTGGGGGCTGCAGCTCCTCCCGAGGGGCAGCTCCGGTCTCGGCTCCCTGGGACAGGGACAGCAGCCAGGGAACGGCTGGAGCTGGGCCAGGGCAGGCTCAGGCTGGGATCAGGGAAAGGTTCTTCCCCCAGAGGGTGCTGGGCACTGCCCAGGCTCCCCAGGGAATGGGCACGGCCCCGAGGCTGCCAGAGCTCCAGGAGGGCTTGGACAGCGCTGCCAGGGGTGCCCAGGGTGGGGTTGTTGGGGGGTCTGGGCAGGGGCAGGGGCTGGACTCTGGTCCTCGTGGGTCCCTTCCAGCTCAGAATATCCTGTGGTTCTGTGACTCCTCCCCACTCTGTGAGACCACTTAACTCATTTTCTAATCGCACTCCAAAGGTCTGACTTTCCTCTCCCTGGTGTTTAGAGAGCTCCACCCCACACAGGAGATGTAAGAGATGGATCCATTTCTGACCTCTCCACCTGAGCCACCCAGTCTTACTGTCCATCCTGACCTGGACCCGAGGCCGTAGAGCAGAGGGGACATGTTTGCTGCCTGCTAAGTGCCCTGCATGAGACCACTGCTGGGGAGCATGAAAAGAGGTCAGAACTGAACTTGCAGGTGATGCACAGTGCTGCCCCTCTCAGAAAGATGCCCTGCTAAGAAATGTCCTTGATATGAAGGCAAAATCCAAATTATATTTGCTTTTCAAAGCCCATCTACATCTCACTCTGTGTCAGGATAAGGATTATCTTCCCCCTGTATCAGTATTGCAAAAACAGGCTGCAGGTGTATGGCTCAGAAAAAACCCAAAATTATCTAGCCCAGGGTCCTAGCAGCTGTATTTTCCATGTGATTTTTGGATGTCTTGGTTTCAGGGTGAGACATGAAGGTCTTTGCTGTCTGTGTGAACTCTGCTGGTCTCCACCCCACAGATTTAGGGATGCTCAGATGCACAACAGAATTGGGACCCAGATCCAGAGCTATTCCAGAGGCAAGGACAATAGACAAAGCAGATCCCCTGCCCTCTGGAGAACCCACTTGGGTAAAATTACCTTCCTGGCCAAATGAGATGAAGCATGGAGCAGGTTTAATTTGTGTGTTACGTTCTTGTTAATATCTAATTAAAACATCTGGCCGCAACTTAATGGGCAGAAAAGCAAAAAAAATCAAGGAGGCTTTATTGAATTTTTCTTACAACTCCAGCTCTCCAGGTCTGAATGAATCCATCATTGGAGACAGAGCCTTGTTTGTCTGATTCTCTCTTCAGCCGTGTAAGTTGTAGCTTTATTGTCCAGAAACTTTCCTTAAATTAAACTCGTCATTCTTATGAAGATGATTGCTTGAAGGGGAGATTAACCTTTACGATGTGATGATGGAAGTTGTTGTTCATTTCAAGAGCCCCTGAAGATTGCTGGGAGCTGGAAGTGATGGAAACTGGACTGGGATTTGGCACCACAGATGAGAGGTGGGAATGGAGTTTGTCTTTGATGGGGCTCCTCACGCTGATTTCATTGCAGGATTATTGTTTAGGTATTCTAAAAAAATATAAGTATAAATACATATATTTAGAACAGCCCAAATCTTATTTGTATGTGTGTGCAGCATCTCATGCAATAAGATCCCTATCCCCGTCCGGGAACTTTATGTGTTCCCAAATAAGAGCAGGGTGATTTATCAAGAGCAGAGTGGTGGGTTTAGTTTGTTACATGCTGAGCATTCCCTCGCCTTCTGCTGCTGGCTTGTGGAAGAGACAACCACGTTGTCCACAGCCTCTTGCAGATAAAAAGCCCTTGGGATTATTGTTCCTATTATCTTTTAATAAGGAGGACATGAAGGCTGTGCCTATCAATATCACAAGCCCTGGCCCCTCAGATTGTGTCACCTGCACAGCCCAAAAGGATAACCTGGGCTGTGCAGGTGGAGCTGTGCCCTCGGGGAGCGAAGCAGAGCTCCCAGGACAGTTCAGCCACAGCAAACCCAAACCCTCACAAAGGTCCACAAGGACACAAGTGTAGCCCTGACTGAACAGCTCCGTGTGAAATGACACAAAGTTGTTTTCAAGCTCTTCTGTGTGTGATTGATCTCCTGGAACAGGACATGTGCAATTAGCCAGCAGCTCTGCTATTAATAACTATCCCCGAGCATGTGGATGAAATGAATTGGTGTCTCTGTGGATTATTGCCTTTCTCCGTCTGACACCTCTCTAGATGAGTGATACAGAACAAAAAGGGAATTTTAAGAGTATATAATTGAGTGTGTATTAGGGTTTATGAAGACATTCCTACAATAACTGTCATGTTCCACCTGATGGAGTAGCTGTTATGTGAACATGCCAAAGAACCACTTTCCTTGCTGTGATCTTTGTTCTCACTTGCTTTGCCTGCATTATCTGAAAATCTCCTTTAGCTGATGCCACTGAATGCAGCCTGAGTAATGACTTGAGTGCAAAATAAGGACAGGAAGAAAGAATGAAGTGAACACTTACTGTCGGAGGCCTCAAACTGGGCACGAAGGTGAAAGGAGGCCCACTGTCTCAGAGGCAGATAGCTTGTGCTGCTTCCACCAGTGACAGATCCTCTGGAAATCAGGACACCTCGATTTAGATCCTGGTGGAAACTGAGGACCCAGGCACCACTGCACTGTCAAACCTCTGCTCCAACGGGAACAGCTACATCAGCAGAGGAAGCACTGGGAAGAGAACGAAGGCGTGGAGGGATGAAGTGACTTGCTTTGTGTGTCACAGCAGGTGGGTGGCACAACCAGGACAGGAGCTCTGGGTGCTGGGTGTCCCAGATCCTCAGCTGGAGAGTCCTGGCAGGGCTGTCCTGTTGCCAGTGTGAGGGAAAGTGATTCCTCAGAAATGAAAACTTGCCTGTGGTTTTAAACATGGTTCTGTGGAGGATCCAGCAAGGTGGAAACTGAACCTTTATGTGCCAGTTAGTGGCCTTTGCTGAGGGTGTGCTGGAGCCCTGTGGCCCCAGGACAGCGTTGCCATCCTGCCGTGATACCCCATGACAGCAAAAGCTGTGGGACCACCCCATGCCAGGGGGAGAAGGGGGGGATTTGCTTTCCCACTCTTTGAGGCCTTGCTCTGTGTCACTGAGCTTCTCAACAGGGACATATGCTCCTCTCACCTACATGCCAACAAAATACCTTGGCTCTGAGGAGCAGGAATCCTACTGGGATTTGGTGGTGTTGGGGTGCTGTCATTACATGTACATCCAACAACACAGAGGAAGCTCCCTTTGCGTCCCAGCTTTCCCATCACCAGCCCAGACCTTTTTCCATTGTTGCCCTGGATTTTTCCATCCTATTTTCTTTCTCTGGCCTTACTTCTTTTCCCCCCTCCATTTTTCAGTTTGGCTTGTCACACACACACAGAATCACACACTCAATCCTCCCAGAGCCTCGGGCCTGCCAGCAGATCTCGAATGCAGTGGGGCTGAGGGATGCCCTGTCACCTCCTGCCCCTCCACATCCCCCCTGCCCTATTCCCCACTGATCTATTGCAAAGGACAGGTAACCTCAGCCAGAAAGATGGATGCCACAATTACATTCCCCTTTTCAGCAGCTCTTTCCCCTTGCCTCTTCCTGATGGAAATCGTGGGCAAGAAAAATCTATTATTACTCTCCAAATCATATCAAATATTTATCAGGGTAATTCTCTAGTTATCACCACCGATTGCAAGCCTCAGTCACGTACTAAATCTTGTTAGTGTCATCCCTGGGAACGCGGCTCGTCTGTCTCCTCAGCCGCGTGCTGCACAAACCAGGCTGCCCCAGGGGAACCCGGCTTATGGAAAAGCTGTGGGGAAGGAGGCGGAGGAGGCGATCAGAGATGGGCACGAGCCTCCCAAATCCCCAAATTCTCCCAGGGAACGAGGCGAGCTCTGCTCAGGACGGGGCCGAGGGCGGGGCAGGCAGGTTGGGTGTGGGAAGGGGAGGTCAGCTGGGCCACACTGAGTGATCTGATGGTGATGTTCAGATAAGCTCATTCCTAATCAGAAACTGTCTGAAACGGGCCCAGAAAGCGAGGTGTATTCTTGCCCAGGAGTTAGCCAGGGCTGTGTGGGAAGTCAGTGGCAGAGACCAGAGCACAGCTCCGGGTCTCTGGCTCTGATGACACGACTGCTCCTTTTGGAGCTCTGTGGCTGGCTGGCACTGTCCTGGGGGTCCTGTAAGTCAGGGCAACCTTGACAGCCCCACGAGCCATGCCAGGGAGCCTCCCCTTCCACCCACCGTGTGCAGGACTAGCAAATGCAGCCGCTCGAGCTGGGCTTTTGTTGTCGGGGTTCTTGGCACCAATACGTTTCCAGATTGTGCCTATTTTTAAACTCTTTATTGGGTCAGATCTGGACAGCTTGGAGACTTCAGCTCTTCCCTCTCTCTACCCCTGTGCACACAACTTCTTTGCTGCAAAGGGAAGAAATGAGCAACAAATTTCCTCTGCCAGAACCAATCAGTCTGGCACCTGTCATCAGCATCACAGCAGCTATAAAATATTTAATTTCTTAATGATGAATTGGCAGATTGTTTAAAAAAGACAACAAGGAAACAAAGAAAAGGAAACAGACACTCACAATCTGCAGCCACACTCTTTGCCAGGCTGAGCCTTTGGAGCTGATAGCAGGAATGTGTTTTTCCATCCCAGCTACCTGACAGTGCTGGCTGTTCCTAAAGCCCTGCTGGTTGTTTTGGGGATTTTCTGCTCAGTCACTGGACCCTTGATTTACCACCCTAGTGTCCCACCACTGACTCCTGATCAAACTCAGCCTTCGGAGGGAGATTTTATTTTCAGAAAACAGGCAAACAACTTCTCAATGGCACAGATTTTACCTCCTGCAGTGCTGCACACTGAAATAAGTAAGGAAAGAGAATGATCAGGCTAGGTCAGAGCACAGGTACATCCAGCCAGGTATTCCAGTTCCAGCAGTGACCCACAGGTCATGTTTTGGGAAATGTCTACGACTAGTCCAGTCATAAAGTGCCATTTCTCTTACAGCCTCCAGCAATCTGCAGCTCAGGGAGATCTTTGTGGTTTCTAGCTCCAACTGGATTTTTCTTCCGTGAGCTTGCCTAGGCCTTTTTTTATAGATATGCAAACTTTGGGCATCCAAAAAAGTCTTCATTCAAATAGTCCCGTAGTTCTCTTGTGTGAAGCTGAATTTCTTATTTTGTTTTCAGCATATCTCCTACTAATTTAACTCAATTCCAGTTCCTGCATTAAAGAGACAGTGAAAAATCATTCTCTCTTCCCCTCCCATCCCTTGAACATGTTTGGCTCACAAAACAGGGAGAGGCAGGGAGAGGCCTGGGTTAATGGAGACCAGGATTGGGAATTTGCCGTGGACAGTCTGATTCCAGAGGATGTCAGCTTGTGCGTGCCAGTGGGTTCATTCTGCCTCCAGTTCCTACAGCTGTGAGCTGGGGGGGAGCCAGAGTCCTCACCTGTATCATGGTGGTTTTGGAAATGCATCAGGTAATTCTCATGGGAGTCACCTCAAGGAATCCTGTAAATACAAGCAAGAAAACTGCCTGACCAAACTGAATCCTGTATTGCAAATATTGTGATATTTGGTGGTTTTTATTTTGTTTTATTAACTTCTAAGTTCTGTTCCTGGAACTTTTAATTACAAGAGAGCCATAAGGTCTCACTAAAGCAAACACAAACTTTCATCCATCACAAAAAAAAATGGGAAACCAGCTTGAGCGGCTTGTGAAAGCCTCCTGAACCCTGGGGAATGAAGAGGAAGGGAACATTTTTCACTTACCACCATTTATTATTTTTAAGCCGTCTCATGATGGGGAGCGGTGACGCTCCTCGCTGGCGTGACCAAACCTACACTGTTCCTCTGGGCCGGGGAGTTTGGCAGGCGTGGGTGGCTGGCTGGCAGCTCTCAGGCACAGCCTTCCTGCTTCCTCCTCTGCCTCTCCCGCAGCGTGTGGGGATCCAGGGCTCCAGCAGAGCTGCTGCTGGGGGGATGGCAGCATGCAGGGGATCCCAGGGTCATGCAGCATCTCAGCTCAAGCTACCAGGAGATACCTGGCAGAGCCCTCGAGCTCTGTCTGCTCTGGTGATTTGGTTTATCCCTCCTGTGCAAACACACAAAATGAAAGCTCCCACTACAGGAAGGGCTTGACCTGCTTTCCAGAGGGGTCAGTGGGATTAGGAGCACTCCCCAGCACAGGGAGCTGGTACTGGTGGCAAAGTGACCCCTCCCTGCTGTGTGGGTCTGCTCCAGGGCAAAGCAGGTTTCCCCCAGCCCCTGTGCAAATCATCAGCCACAGAAGGATGTTTCCACTGTGCTTTGGCACAGGGATAAGGTGAAATCAAAGGACAGCACTTCCATGTCAGGCAGCTCTTTTCCCTGTTAACTCTGGGTCTCTGGTGTTTAAAGAGAAGTTTGCTCCACTGATCCCGGCTAATGTCTCTTCCGAAGTTCTGAATGGAAAACATCCTGCTTATCTTAATCAAAGCCGGGTTTTCTCTTCCTCTGGGCCAAAACATTTCAACAGGCTTGGCCCTAATGGGAGTAGTGGGTGCTGATCAGTGGAGCTGCCTGCTGCCTTTCCAGGCATGGGCAGAACCTGAAAACCCCCCTCATCCCACCTGTGCCACCAGCTGTGGGGTTTTGGGGCATGCGAGGGGAGATCAGGCAGCAGCAATCCAGCAGCTCTGAGCTGCAGCACGGGGAGCTGGAGAGGCATCGCTTTCCATCTATTAAAATAGATCCCACTGCCAGCAAAAGAACTGGGAAGTGTGACTCAAAGTGGGGGAAGGAGAAGGGATAGGGCTGATCAGCAGCTAGACACCCACATCAGGACAGCATCTCAGCAGAACCAGTTGCATCCCACCGCTATCAGCGTGGTTGAACACGTGCTGGAGCAGAGAAGGCACTGAGGGAAGAGTTGCCTGTGGGAAGTTTTTGGCTCACAGTGAAGGCACATGGGGGGGTGTCCGTGGGATGGGCAGAGCCAGAGTCCTCTCCACCACCGGCCTTTTCCAGAAAGCTTTAACGAAGAGCGTGAGCTTAGAGAGATTCTCTCCTGCTACCCAGAATCAGCCCTGGACACTGCTCTGAGGGCGTCCCTCTGCCCTTGACTCCTTGCCAGCCATGCCTGGCTGGAAGCCTTCCTCCAGATGGAGCAGGCTAGGAAAGGTGTGGAAACACAAAGAGGAAAGAAATGTGAATGTATGAGCACCCCTAACTGTATGTTTTTGCTGTCATTTAGACTGCTATAAAATGAATAAAATATTGAGTAAAAAATGAGTAAAATATTGTGATTCCTCTCTAATAACTTTTTTCATCCACTTATGTTGGAATACATTTACTCTGAGTCGAAACTCTTGTCAGGAGCTGGTTGGGGCAGATCCTTTAGTTTATTATTTGGTTGCAAAGAATCTACTTTCTTCCAAATATCTTACTTTTTTTCATTAAAAAGTGATAACAGGAGGTGGTGAGCCATAGCCACGTGTTGCAGTGAAGGCAGAGCTGTGGTATGAGAGGGAAATGGGAATATTCTGGGTGCTGAGGTGGGGGCATCACCAAAGCTAATTATAACACTTTCAGCCTAAATAGTTTGGCTCCTTGTTAGTTGGATTAAAAAGGTCAAATTTTCTCTGAAAGACTTTGACAGAGGAAGGGTTTTGTCTTCAGGGGAACATCGTCCCTGCCAGCCCACTTCACCCTGGCTGTGTGGTGTTGGGCCATTTGCCCCTCTGCCTGCTCCTTCCCAGAAAACCTGGCTGGGGATGAAGCAGTAGAGCCTGCAAAAGCCGCTTCTCATTAAAACAACCCCCTCAGCCACTTGCTTTGGTGGGCCAGTGTCATCAGCTGCTGGGATTTCCTCCCCCAGGATGAAAGGCAGTGCGCCCTGAATGGTTGGGGTTTTCTTGCATGAGCTCATTTTTTCCCCTGCAATGGCTCATTTTTGAACTGCAGAATTTTCTAGGGCTTGGTTAGGCCCCAGGGCTTGCTTGCATCCTTGCTGCCTGTCTGAGGTTCGGGGGGAAGGCAGGCTGGAGATGCAGGAGGGTGGGAGGGATTGACAAAGCTCTGGGCTGGAAAGCTGGCATCAGAGCACTTGGAGAAAACAGGAGGACGGAAGGAGGTTTTCACCTGGAATTGTGCCTTGGACCAGACTTGGGGAACGGAAAGAGGCAACAGGCCAAGCCATGGGACCCCGATATAAAAAAGACATTAAGCCATTGGAGAGTGCCCAAAAGAGGGACACAAGGATGAGGAAGGGTCTGGGGGGGAATCCATATGAGCAGTGACTGATTTGACTTGGTTTGTTCAGCCTGGAGAAGTGGAGACTGAGGGGAGAACTCATTGTGGCCTTCAACATCCTCAGGAGGGGCAGTGGAGGGGCAGGCACAGATCCCTTCCCTCTTGTAATCAGTGACAGGACTCAGGGAACAGCTGGAGCTGTGTCAGGGTTGTTTAGGTTGGAAAAGCAGGGAAAGGTTCTTCCCCCAGAGGGTGCTGGGCGCTGCCCAGGGAATGGGCACGGCCCCGAGGCTGCCACAG
>VZTI01002497.1:1266083-1289841 GCA_013397865.1 Struthidea cinerea
TGTTCAGCCTGGAGAAGTGGAGACTGAGGGGAGAACTCATTGTGGCCTTCAACATCCTCAGGAGGGGCAGTGGAGGGGCAGGCACAGATCCCTTCCCTCTTGTAATCAGTGACAGGACTCAGGGAACAGCTGGAGCTGTGTCAGGGTTGTTTAGGTTGGAAATCAGGGAAAAGGTTCTTCCCCCAGAGGGTGCTGGGCGCTGCCCAGGGAATGGGCACGGCCCCGAGGCTGCCAGAGCTCCAGGAGCGTTTGGGCAGCGCTGCCAGGGATGCCCAGGGTGGGGTGACAGGACTCAGGGAACAGCTGGAGCTGGGCCAGGGCAGGCTCAGGCTGGAGAGCAGGGAAAGGTTCTTCCCCCAGAGGGTGCTGGGCACTGCCCAGGCTCCCCAGGGAATGGGCACGGCCCCGAGGCTGCCAGAGCTCCAGGAGTGTTTGGACAGCGCTGCCAGGGATGCCCAGGGTGGGGTTGTTGGGGTGTCTGTGCAGGGCCAGGAGCTGCACTGGGTGATCCTGGTGGGTCCCTTCCAGCTCAGCACATTCTGTGATTCTGTGTTTCTGTGATCCTGTGATTCCATGATTCTGTGATTCTGTGTCAGGAGTGGGGACCTGCCATAGCTGGAGCAGCTTTTATTAAGCAGCAAGAAGGAAACCCCCAGGATAAGGAATATTCCGGGTGAAACAGAGGGCAAAACCCCCATTTTCCACTTCATGTCTCTTTTGCTGAGGGATCCTTACCGATTCCTCTCTGAGATCTCCACAGCCTTCAACAGCGCTGTCGGGTTCGGGGCTGCCGCAGTCCTGTGCTGAAGGACATCGATCGCTGCAGCGTTCGGTCCCGCAGCGCTGCTCTGCCCCCGGCACCCGCGGCAGCGCTGGCCGCAGCGGTTCCCGTGCTGGGAGCTCCGTGCCGGGGCGGGGACACGCAGGGCCAGCGAGGCTTTGCCGTCCTCGGCCGGCCCGCGGCAGCAGCGTCTGTGCAATGTGCGCCTGCAGCACACGATGGCACTGCAGGAGCGCGCAAGGCTCCGCTCCTCCCGGCTCCGCCGCCCCTCTGACCCCTCCGAGCCGCTGCCGGTGCCGCTTTCCAGGGACAAGGCCTGGAGGGAGACTGGGGGGATGCCGCACCCCGAGTTCTGCTGCTCCCAAGTAGGGCAAAGCTTTCTGGAGCTGGGACCCCCCATCTCCTCGGGACCAGAGGAGACCCAGAGCGGCAGCGTGGCCCGAGCGTGTCACTGGGCTGGCATCTTCCACAATGCACGGTGGCCGCTTCCCCGCAGCGCGACACACCTGAGACCTTCCCCCCCTGCCCCAGAGGGACCGGCTGCTCCCAGCAGGGCAGCAGCACGGGGCAGCCCAGGGCTAAGCTGGGCAGCAGCCCCTGGAAGGCAGCGTGTCCCAAATTCCTCCAGCTCTGAGGGAAGTTGCCCTGGGCTGGCTCAGCCCCCGTGGCTGCCAAACCTCTGCTGTCACCTCCTGAGCTCCCCCAGGCACAGGGATGGGCTCCGAAGGCGCGCTGGTGGGAATGAAACCCCGGTGCAGGTCTGGCATGATAATACCCTGCTCGGCTGGCAGCTTTGGAAAAGAGACAGAGAGGAATTCGTTACTTGGCTGGTTCCTGAAGGTGCAGATCCTCCAGCCAAAAACCAGGGAGCACCGTAGGGATGGAGAGAAAAGCTGCAACGCTATTTCCGTATAGAACAGGCTTTTTCCTGAAATAATCCCTGCAGGAGAGAAACTCTGTTAAAATATCTGGAAGTGACAATCCTGGTATTTATCTGTTCTTATCTACAAAGATTTTGAGGTGTATAAACGCAGCGAGTTCTGCCCAAATTATTGTCAGATCGAAAACAGTGTGATCCCCTTCATAGAGATTGTCTGGAATTATCTGTGGGCACAAGGTGCATGGCTCTGCTTTTTCTCCTCCTTACCCCCACAGGAAAAAGTTCTCACTAGGACTTTTCCATAAGCAAGAAGAAATACATCCAGGAGAAAATACACTCAGGAGCAGGAGAGGAGGGGGGAAAAACCCTATTCCAAGCGAGAAAGACAGAGGGGGGTTGATTCCTGCAGCTGTTGTCCCTCTCTCTGGATGGAGCACTCTTTACTCGATATTTCCCTCTTGTAAATACAGCTGATTGATTTTCTTTCTGTTTCTTCTTTTGCACTTGTTTATTTTAATAAAGATAGATTCATTTTATTTGGAAGCCTGAAGCAAAATGCTCCCGCGTCTCCACCCACCCTTCTGGCACTAAGCGCTGATGGTTATTTCAGTGGTTATAATTTGATTTCTGCCTCTCCTGCTGGGCTGATGTGAGACAAACAATATTTAGGGAAGCTGATTTTTAATTTTATTTTTTTTTCTGGAGTAAGGGAGACAGAGGCTGGGAGTGGAATGGGAAGAGGGAAAGAGAATCAGCAGAATGCACTCACATTTTCTAGGCATTTTATCTCCAAGTTTGCAGTCTCTGATGGACAAAAGGGACAGGGCAGCTCAACTCATCCACTGCTCTCTGAAGAACGGAGAGTGATGCGTCTTTTGGGGTGTTTTTGTGTTATTCTTGGTCTATTGCAGGGATCTGCTCTTTGCCAATGATTCCAGGTTTGTAGCCTGAGTTATGAAAATTTCCATTTTGCAAGAGGGGAAACTGAGGCACAGAGGAGTAAATCAGTAGTAAAGCAGCAGTAAAGCAGTCCTTTTTCCTTCAGATCACCTGTCACCAAGCACAGTGTCAGGAACAGGACCGATTTCCAAATCCAGGATGTCGTCAACACACCCAAAAACCCCACGTCAGCACTGCCATCCCTCAATTAAAGTCAGACAAAATGAGATTTTCACCACTGCTTAGCAGCCAGACCTTGAGCAGCAGATTTTCCAAATAGTTCAGTTACTCCCCAGCTCTTGGTGTTTCTTAGAGAAAAGATCCTGGATTTTGCTAAGAGGAATTTTTTTTGGCAGAGAAAAAAATCTGACCCTACATTTCAAGACACAGAATAAAAACTTGTTTATCTTTTTTTTTCCTACTTTTTAAAGGATCAGCCTCCCTCTTTTTCTTTTTGTCTATAATTTTTCTGGCTTCCAGAAAAAGGGCTAGAGAGTGCCTCTGTGCATAGCTGAAGATAATAACTTAGCTAAATATTTTTTTCTCTTTTAAAGTATATATCAAGATTGCCTGCTGCACAGTTTACATTTCCTGCTGTGGAGACAAATACTTTAATTAAAATGGGAGGAAAAAAACCATGCAGAAAAAGAAAAAGCCTCTGTGAAAAGAATCTTAAGAGGCCTGAAATGGGCAAATGAAGCCCTTTGGCAGCCAGGCTGCATTTTGCATATATGCAAATATAAATATTTGGGACTATTTTGCTCAGGGCAAGGAGGGAGGTGTTGGTGAAAGCCAGGCTTTGAGAAAGACCTTTTTGAGAAAAGGTCTCAAACTGCTTGAACTCCACCTCCTCCAGGCCCTGGTCCAGTCCTGGTGCAGGACAGATGGAATGGTTTTAGATGATCATGTCCGGAGAATAAAAAGAAAACAGAATTTTCTAAGTACTTTGGCCTTTTCTCTTTCCTTCACCTAAGTGCAAAGCAATTAATGAATTCCTCGTGGTTGCTGTATTTCATTATGGGACTCCTTGTAGCTGCTCTCCCTCCCTGGGCTCCAGCTTGTCCCGAGGGCAAGCCCAGCAGCAGCAAGCAGCCAGAAACTCCTCAGTGTGCCAGGCTGGTCCTAACTCCAGGGACAGATGAGAGGCATGGGAAGCTGCAAGTATGAAATTACTGCTCAGACCTGGAGTTCTTCTCTAACCCCTCCAGTGTGGGGTTAGAGGCTGAAAGCATCACATCTGCTTTTTTACTGCAAATTTTGGCAACGCAGGAAGAAAGGGAAGCCCTGTTTATAAGGGAGAGTGCAATGTAAGTCTGCAAGCCTTGTCTGGAGGAAAAATGCCAAGAGAACGATTTCCTTGCATTTTTAAGCAGAAGGAGCAGCCTCTGAAGGGCACCCCCTCACTCCGCTCCCATGCCTGCAGTAGGTCTGCAGCCAGCAGACATCAGCTTGTTCTCTCTAAGATGTTTCTGGGAAACACTCCCAATATCTTTCCCCTAAAGCACATCCATCCACCCAGGAAAACACCCTGCCTTCCCAAAGCACACCAGGCTCTCAGCGCTTCCCGTTTAAAGCCAGCCACTGGGGGATCACTGGAGCTCCTTGGCATGACCAGAGGGAGCAGCAGCTGCCAGCCCTGCATTCCAGAGGGTGGTAGTGAGCAGTAGGAGTTGCTTGGATGGATTAATCAGACTTCCAAAGATCTTGTTCCAGGCCAGGGTATAGGTGCATTGAGAGCGTCATGGTGTGCTTCCCCCTGCTAAGCTGGGATTTGTATGGAGCTCATTGAGGGTAATTAGATGATCACCATCAGATGGGGAAGCTGAGCTCTCACTTTCTGCACCCTCCCTCTAAGAGAGCAGAATATTGTTCCTGCTTTTCACCAGCCTGAACCAGCAATTGTCTCTTTGAGCTGTGACGCTGTCCCTGTATAATTAAGGCTGTCAGTCAAACTCAGACACCTAAACACAATAAACGCTGTGGCTTAGCAGGGCTGATCACAGGACTTTAGTGCTTGGCAGTCAAAGCAGCAATTGCAGGCTCCTTTCCCGTGTTGGTGGGACAAACTGTGGGGCTGTGAGGGGGAGAGATCCCTGGGAAGCAGTTATGTGCCTCCAGGGCCTCCTGGATGGCCGGGACCAAGGGCCCTGTGCAGGTGGTGGGATGAGCTGCACTGAGCATCATTTCTGATCCAGAGCCTGATTCTTGGGCTCAGGGTATTGGTGGGACCTGCCTGGCAGGGAGTTTGGGTGCTTATTTATTGTCTCCATGGGCCAGAGCACCTAGAAAAACAGGGAGAGAAAGGTTTGACCCACCTGGCTCCTCTGCTCCTTGCATAGTTTTACGTGGCTGAGGGCTGGGCAGGGCAGCCAGAGGAGCAGCAGGATGAAGCAGAGTCTGTGCCACGGAGATGCCTCAGCTGGACAGCAGCAGATTCCCTGGTGCTGGTGGTCACTTCCAGGGTGCCTGGTGGCCGTCCCACAGCCTGTTCACTGCCTGGCTCTATCAGGAGCAACAAATGAGCCTTACCTGAGGCCAAGGATTTTCTAAAACTCAAGCTGTTCGAGGTCCTGAACAGCTTAACATAACTTTGGCAGTAGCTCTCCATCTGTTTCCACCTAAACTCCTCTGTGCAGGAGCCCTTCATGTGCTTGGGAAGGGGCTGGCTGTTCATGGGACTGAGATGTCCAGGAGCTGGGAGACAGGACAACATGGTCGTGAGCTCAGGACCCTGCACTTCTAGATCTCTTTAAGAGATCTCCTGAACCATCACTGATTCTCAGGCCACGGTCTGAAAGCCTTTAGGAAGGGCTAGCATGAAATGAACTTGGTTTCTTTCACAGGAAGCACCCTTTGTGTGGAGAGAGGCTTTTCTTGGAAGGTTTGTTACCCATGCCTTGTGTGTCTGGGGAATTTTGTTGGATGAATCAGTGTCTCAGTGGCTGCTGATGGGTGGCAGCCTGGGATTTGTGTGCAGATAAACAGGGAAGGAAACAGGGTTAAATTCAGTCAGGTGCTGCCCGATGGCATCTGGATACCATTCCAAATTGAGCCAACAGGCCAGCAGAACATGGGATGCAGACAGTGAGGGAAACGTCCCCTGAAGGACAATCAGAAGATGCACTGTCGAACTGATCAGTGAAGCTTTCTCATGGCTGCCATGAGCTCTGTCTTGAAATGAATGAATAAATGAAATTAGAAATGGAACTGGAATCCAGCCCCTCTCTTCTCTTGTGGACAAACAATGGGAGGATGAATAAGTGCTCCCCAAACGTGCACGGATAGAAGAATCATCAGGTATCAAACGCTGCTTTATGTTTGGATGCCGCGGTGCTGTGCCGGCCAGCTCGCTGCCGGGCACCGGGCACTGCCTCACCGGCTGCGGGCGGAGGCGGCGGGCACCGACCGCAGCGCTGGAGGGCAGGCGGAGCACCTGCTCCTGTTCGCCTCACCCACCGACGGCAGGGTGCCTGGAGGAGGAGGGAAAGAGCGGAGGGACTCTCTCGGGAAACGGAGGAGGGTTTATTCCAACAAAAAACCACGAGCAGAGCCCTTGGATTTAGGCGGGCGCGGGGTTTTTATACCCCTACATAATAGGCGGGGAGAACACACAATAACCAGTAAAATATCATGTTTGGGGTCTTACAAAGGGAGGGAGAAGGGACCAGGGCGAATGGGAGAGGATGTGGGGAGCAGAGGGTTAACATGAGCCAATTACCGACTGAGGAACACGGAACTTTCCAGAGACAGAACCAAATCTAAACATAACGGGGAGGGGGAGGGAGCAGCCAATGCTCACAGCGTGCTCCACACAGCAGTGCTCACTGTGCCTTCCAGCCCTGCTGCTGGGGAGGCTTCAAACCCCTGGACCTGTCGGTCTGCCTGCTCCAGCTGACCACGGCTCTGGCCATGGCTCACCCCAACACTTGGAGACCTGCTCCTACCAGGAAAGAAAGACTTTTCTCCCCCAGTCACAGCACTGCAGTGTTATTCTCATTCCAGTCTGCCCCACCACCGTTCTGCAGTCAAATCCATGTTCAGAGGTACATTTCTGTCTGTGGTTCCAGACCTCAGATAACCTGGTTCTCTGCTGACGAGCAGCTGTGCTGTATGAACCCTCTCACACGTGTTCCTGAGCTTTCCCTGTCGGAAGACCACTAGTGGTAATTAGTTAGTGTAAAATGAGAGGAGTTTTGTTTGGCATTCCTTAAAACACTCTCTTCTCACAGCTCTCTGGCCTGGGGCTGGCTGTTACACCCACTGCTTCTGGAGCACAGCTTTCCCCATCGCTGCATGATGGAGGATTATTTCATTAATGGACATAATGATACTTTGTCTTTGGTGCTGACGATCTTTGTGGCAGTGCTGTGCAAGCTTTAATTAACTTTGAGCCTGCCAGGCACTATGAGGATGTTGATAACCTGCAACAAATGCAGCAGAAGCTGGAAGGCCTGGCGTGGTAAATAACCGTGCCCAAGGTCACACAGTGACTCTTGGCTGGCTTGAGGTCTGATGCCAAGTCTCCTGGTGAAGCAATGCTGTAAAAAAAGTACATTTCCCTGCTAAAAAGTGCAAAGTGGGGTAATCTAGGCGAGGAATGTGAAGTGCTTGGGGGACCAGGGAGCGTGTTCAGGAGCGTGGTGGCTGCACTGCTCAGTCCCACGGCTGTCAGGGCAGTGTTTGAGTTTGCATCTGGCCGTGTTGGCTTTGCGTGAGCAGGAGCTGGTTATGCAGCACGCCGGGCAGGGACAGGCATTTAATGTGTGGATGAGAAGTGAGGTGTCACACGAGGGCTGCCGGCAGGGAATGCACACACAGAGGCACACGGAAAAGAGAGAGGTGCAGAGACCTTGTATAAGCCCTGTCGTGGATGTGGATTTATTAAAAACTGTGCTGATTTCTTACAGGATTTGTTAAAAGATGTGGTGATTTCTTCCGTTCAAAGCTTTTTGATTCCCACCGAGCTCTCTGCTTTACCAGCCCAGAGGCTCTCTGTTCATGAGCCCTCATCTTCTGACAACCTTTCCAAAAGATGCTCCTTGTTTGAGTTTTGGAGGTGCTGTCCATGCACCTGTTTTATTTACATTTTTTTTTTTTCATGTACTGAGTGTGGAAGAAGCTGCTGGTCCCAGCTGCAAGGGTGTTGCTGGTGTCAGTATTGTAAAAGCATGAGTTTGAAATCCTGAACAGATGCTTGCTCTTTCCCCTTCCCAGAGATATGCCACCAGAGGAGTCATTGCTTTGGACTTAAACCCTCCGTATGTGCCCAGAGGTCAACGCTGAAGCTTTGGTTACCCTGGAAACCAGGACAGAACTGCGCCAAGCCATTACTGCAATGTGGGTCACTCGGGGAAAAAAAAAGAAACAGAAAACGCTTCCCCTTCCAGCTAAGGTGTTTCTCATAGGGGAACCTCCAGGTTTGAGCAGGCCACAGTTTGTCCTGCCTCCTGTGGGGTGGGAGATGAAGCCCTGAGATCCAGAGTGCTTTGTTGGCCCCTGGTGTCCAGTGCTGACTGCAGAGGTGCAGGGTGGGATGTTGCACAGTCCTTGGGCAATCCCCTCCTGTTTTGTAAGCAGCCACCCTGTGCTCATCAGTTCTTTGGGCAAAGCACCAAAATGAGATGCTAATTCCTTCCTTAGCCCCTGAGAAAAGGAGGGAGTGTGGGTGTTGTACCTGCCATGGGATTTCAGATTGTTTCCTAAACAAATTGGAGTGAGGGGAAGTCATACTCATCCCTTTGGAAAAGGGCCAGGCTGAACACTCAGAGATTTCAGTGATTTGCTAATTGTTGGGAAACGTGACTGTCTGCAGGAGGCAAGAAATGTTTCTTTTATTGTTCTGTTTGAGAACAAATGCATTTCTGGTTTCAAGGAGTTGACACTGTCTTGTGGGAGGGGAATTTAGGGTGAGGAGAGGTGAAAATTACCTTCGTATCTCCTCTGAAGTCTTCCTATGGCTTCACGACCCTTCTTTTTTTATTATTATTGTTTTCCTTGGCATGCTGTCAGAGCATTCCATGTCTCTTCCAGCTTCTTTTAAGCATGGAGACACCCTGCCAAGTCTTTGTGCGCTGAAGATCTTCCACTTTTAAGAAGCCACCTTAAACCACCATTTATATGTGCTGGCTCCCGCCCACATTCCACCCCTGGAGCCACATCATCTCATCCTCTTCTGCCTTCTTCCAGGATGTAGCTGTGTTATATTTTCCCTTCCTTCCTTCCCGTGTTGCTGCTTCATTCCTGGCCTGTCCCCTTCATGGGCTCACCTCAGTTGCCACCTCTCCAAAATGCTGCCTCTACCAGCAGCAAGGACCCACAGTGATGGATGTACAAGCTGACGTACAACCACCTTGCTGCAGCCTCTGAGCAGGGTGTCCATTGGGAAGAAGGCTCCTCCTGCACAACTTTTAGAGGGCAAACCCTAAAAGTGGGGTTGGTTTGGCTGAGATCAGGCTGCACCTCCGACGGCGGCTTCATTTGGGGTGTCAAACATCAGTACAGCACCCAGTACAGCTGGGTCCATGGGAGGTGAAACTTCTGCTTTTCCTCACATTTCCTCCCCCCCTCCCTCCCCTTCACTGTGGTCAGGCTGTCAGGGCACTTCCTGTCCCCTCTGTGTCACTCCTTTTCCTGGATAACTTCCCTTCTGGTATCTCGGCTCTGCTTCCTGACAGCTTTCCGTAACGCCCTGTCTTGTGATCTGCAAAATTAATACCCTTCCTATGTCCCCACTGCTTGTGGCTGCTCAGTTCCTCCTCTGCTGGAACCTAAGTGGTCTTTTTCCTGGTTGATGCAGGCAACTCAAGGCCAAAGAAATGCTTAAAAAATCCCCCCAAAACCTGCAAAATGAACAGAACTGGGAGAAAAGGGGTGTTTGAATAGATTCTTCTTTATCAGGAACACCTCTTAAGGTTTTACTCTGTGCACAAATAAGTCTTTGCTCTCCAACAAGCATGCAATAGCCACACAGGTTTTGTAGATTCCAATGCACAGCACTCCACGTGCAGGCAAACCTGCATCTGGGTCTGGCTCGTCCGCTCTTTTGGAATTTATTGCTTTGCAAGTAATGGAAGTGGGCTCTCAGCAGTGTGGACAACTAATATTCTGTGTTCTTCTCCTGGCAAATGCCATGAAAGTCTTAATGTCTGAGAGCTGATGTCGAAAGCATGCCACGAACTAACCCCAGGGAGGGTTTGCATTTTCTCTCTGGGTAATGTGTACACAAGAACTTTGCCGTGGCTTGCAGGAGCTGGGTCTGCACTTTCTGCTGCAGCCATTGCAACATTTTCCTGTCATGTGGTGTCAAGCCACGGCAGTGAAACCACGAACATGAGGCTCAGGGGTCTCGGCACTGGTCAGCGCCTGTGGCGGTGCTCTCAGGGCTCACAGAAAGCAGCTCTGCTGCACAGCTTTGTGCTCTTACGTTACGGTTTTCCCTCAGCACAGGGATCTCTCCAGGTCAGCATTAGAGCTGCCCCTTGTTTCAAACTTTCCCAGAGCGTCGCAGCAGTGCTGTAGGGGCTCGATGTTTAACCGTGCTTCAGCTGTGCCACTGAGTGCCCAAATCAACCTTCTTTGTGTCCAGCTTAAAGAGCCTGAGCTCTGCAGTGCTCCATGCCCCATGCACCTCTCATGTTTGATAGTCTGAATAAATCCTTGCTCCACAGCAGGCTCGTTATTAAGAGAAGTGGGGGAGAGGAGGTAGAATAAGTAGGATAAGTCAAAGCCGCAGTAATACAAAACTTATGTAAATCAGGCTATGAGACACCATGATAAGGATGTAATGGAGGGGGAAAGAAAAAGAAAATAAGTCCTGTTGTTTTTTCAGCAGGAAAGCCAGCATCAGTCTGAGGTGGCCAATCCACCTTTCTCAGGGCTGTGGAAGGAATTTATATCCCTCCAAGCACAGAGTGCTCCATGCCAAGGCACTGTGGACACCCTCACATCCATGGTGACAGTGAATCCCTGGCTCTGGCCAGCCCAGGGGTGACGATGGTTCATCCCAGGCAGAAGGACAAGGTGCTGCTGGGCTGTTTGGGGCCAGCCTGCCTCTCTCCAGGGGTCCAGGGAGCTCCACTGTCACTCACTGCCTGCCCAGGAATGCTTGGCAGGCGAGGCTGGCTGCCTCCACCATCTGTGTGAAATCCTTCAGCCATTTAGATTAAACATTGACTTCAGTAAAATGTAGGGCTCCTAATGACCTGACATAGTCCATATGGAGTAGCTGCCACAGATAGTGACTATCTTGACACTGATTAATCACTTCTTCTAGGAGTGTATTTGTCCCTGGTTACTTGACACAGTTGTTCCCTAATAGGTTTGGAATAGTTCTGGGGTGTTCATATGACCTTGGCTTTGGGGAATAGCCCATCTGATGGCACACATTGCCTACTCCAATGCAGGCTTGGCTGATTTTCATCAAACTAACTTGGACTCTGGCTCTCAGGTTGTCTTTTTCTGCCCCCTGTGTTCACCAGTCTCAGTCCTTCTCTGCAATGGGAAACACCTCAGCCGTGCTTAACTCTGCTAGGTGCCACCATTGGCAATGGGCTGGGCTTGGTCTGTGCTGTGCAGCATGAAGAGACTCTGATGCCACCTCCATGCCCTTCCTTGGCACTTAGAGGCACGACAAGAAACCTGCATTACACATGCTCCTTGCTCTGGAACTGCAGCTGGAGTCACTCGCTGCTCAGACAGAGAGAAGTGAGTTTCTCAGTCTGAGTGTTGTTCTCTTCTTGAGAGCCAGGGGATCCAGAAGCAGAGGCAGGAGGTCTTCCAGGCTGATCTTCCATCAAGTATGAGTTGTGGTTCCCCCATCCCTGCAAGTGTCCAAGGCCAGGTTGGATGGAGCTCTGAGCAAGGCAGGGGTTGGAACAAGATGAACTTTAAGGTCCCTTCCAATCCAAACCAGTCTGTGATTCCATTATTAGACCCACTTCACGTGGGGAAGCATCACAAGTGAGAGTTACAGGCATGAAGGCTCTCTAGGACCTGTTCTGATGCAATCAGTGTCTCAGCTGCCTCCCCAGCCTTGGTGCAGGCTCTGTGTGCTCCAGCACCGGCTCTGCCCTGTGGCTGCCAGGTCAGGCAGGGGTTACTGTGCAAGGCAGTGACTCACCATTTCCAGGAAGCAATGTATTTGTGGAATGTGCAGCAAAAAGATCTTCAAGATGTTTTCAGATTATTCTTTCCCCCATTTTCCCTTGTAATTTATATAAATTGTTTTTCCCAGCAGAATGGCTGGGAAAATTCAACTTGCTGTTAATTTCCTGTCACTCTTCCTTTCCACTCAGACAGCCTTTCAGACCTGGCCAGGTGACTGACCTGCTGAGTGTAAGGACTGGTGATGTGCCAGGTGAATCCCAAGGTCTGGTAACTGCCTGCACCCCCTGAGCCCAGATCCCTCCTGCACAGGGGCTGATCCCGGCCTAATTCCCCAGAGGTGACTGCCAAGCTGACACTGTGTTAGTTAGGAAGGGACATGTGGCCAGTGCTGCAGCCCCTGTGAGAGCAGTGCTGGGTCACCTGGCATATCCTGAGCTTCTCAAGGATTTTGGAACCTCTTGTGGAGCTCCCCATCTTCAGCTCCACAAGCCCTGTGCTGTGAAAGCGCCAGCACCTCAGGAATGCTCCCCCCTCTGATGCATGAATCTCTCCCATCCGATCCATAGCTCATAACCAAATAGCTGCTATAGATGGTCCTTTCACTTAAAATAAGACCTGGTTTGTTTAATCTTGAAATAGTTTGTGTCATGTTCCTCAGCCTCTATTTGCAGACAGACTTGGGCAACTGCTTGAGGTGACTGCTGAGGCAAATAGAGCCTCTCTCCAGGGTAAGAGCTGTGGATCTGTGGTGCTGGGCTAACTCTGACCTTGAAACCACTCTAGGTACAGACAATCCTGTTTTTATGGCTCTCAGCACTTGTCTCGTCCAGGAGTTTAGCTAACTTTGCTTTTTGGCTGGAGTTCACAAATCATTTTCTTTTAAAACAAGCAAGTACAAGATGTTTTGTCAGTCCAGCTACATTGCGGCTGTCTATGCTCTGTAATACCTTGCTTGAGATCACAGAGGCTGCATATGCACCGTCTGCATTGTGTTGCTTACATTAGAATAATGTTCAGGAGGACAATGATTACTCAGGCACGTGTTTCTGGAAACATATTCTCTGTAAAACCTCCTTGCTAAGAGTTCTTTAATGATCCCACTGGTAAATGGCCAGAGTAGTGAATCATGTTTGATTTTAGATGTTATTCTTGTCACTTTAAGGGATTCCAAATAATTCTTCTGGTTTTTGTGAGCAATGACACAGGCGTTACGGCTTTCTGCAAGTTGCTGTGTGCCAGCTGAGCAACACGAAGATAACCAGCCCTGACTCTCTAAACCGGTGGCCGGGTTTGATCTGCTAACTTGCATGTTTTCTGCTAGTGCCCTGTAGGTGCTAAAAAGTTCGAAGCAGAGAAATTCTTCAGCCTTTTCTCAATATTCTGTGAGCAGACTGTCTTTCCTGTGTAAACTATTTTAAACAAGGTCACAGTTCCATAAACTTCTTGCACCCGCAGGCTGTTTTGCAAGATTGTTGTGGCTTTGACTTTGAAAATATTTTGGAATCGGTATCTTAGAACTTGGCCAATCCCCTCAAGGGGTGGATGGCCGAGGAACCAATTACCTATTGCCACTCAACACACTTTTGCGACCTATCCTATAAAAGTAGTTAGAAAATTATTAAAGCGCTTCCACTTGTTCATAAGCCTGGACTCTGTCGTTTTCTTTATGCATCTCGGACGTAACAGTGACATTTTTCCATCCCTTGCAGTGTCTGTAGGATTTGTCCTTGAATGAACGGCGATGGGCGTTGTGAAACTGTCCCTTGTGGCAGCAGCAGCGCCTTCTCTGAACGCCCTTCAAGCTGCATTTCCCACTTGACCTCTGAGTGCGGCTGTGGGAGGGACTTTGTGATGCTCCCAAACTCTTTAGCATCTTCAGTAAGTCTCCATTGAAATGGTAATTTCTAGAGCATACTTCAGGCTCATCTCAGCTTTAGATAAAAATTAAATGTGGATTGCCTCATTCCGCATATTGAATACTAAGGGATGCACTCATTTGTTCTCTCTGCAGACACACGATGCTCTGCCAATTTCCTTAATCCAGGCACAGAAGCAGTCAGCAATTGTTTCCATTCACTTTTGATTCCATCTATAAAAGGAAATACCTGCAATCACCAGAGGCTTTTCAGAGCAGGGATTTTGTAGAACTTGTCCAATTTCAACAAACTTTTTGTCTGCTGGCTTAATGGGCACTATCTGGCTGCACATCAGGGTGTCGGTTTTAGCTCCCATTGTGCTGCCATGTGTTTTTTATTGCAGAGATCATCAGTTATTTTAGGATTTCCCCATCTATCTCTGGCTCTCTACTAACCTGTCAAAAAAGTCTAACCCCCAGCTCTGAAATATTTTAAACTTTTCTTTTTAAGTGGATTGCTCACTGGACTGGTATTGCATCTTGTATTTAATATTAATTTTCACAGACTTTCATGAGTCGTCACACTTTATTCCATCTTCCTCTAGACCAATACTCCACCCTTGTCTCATATTTTTGCCACTTCTCCATCTATGTGGTGTTGATAATACCCAGCAACTCCATGGCTGGATCCCCAGTAACATTTCTTAGTTATCTCCAGGAAGACAGGAGGAGATACATGAATGCACGACCATTTATCAGAGTGAATGAAGGCAGGGAGCTTCATTAGAAGGCTCACAGCTGACTTAAATTAATATTGCCCACTGTGAGGTTTTACAAAGCTTTCTCCTGAAACAATAGTCTGCACTGGGAATTCAGCGTTGAGCTGTTCTGTAGCCAGGCATCAAACAGAGATTCAGGCATGACCAGGGCAGGGAGCAGCTCTGAGCCCAGCTCAGGGTGTTTGTGCCTCTCCTTTTTGCTGCCCCCAGCAACTCCTCCCACGGGAAGGGTGGGGAGGGGTGGAATTTCTGTGACCACAACTCTGATCACTCTGCAAATCTCCTTGTGCCTGGCCATATTCTGCAATAATTGCAATAAAGGTCCAACCAGAGGGGTAAAACCTGGATGTTTGTTCACAAGAGCTCGGCCAGAGACAAACCTGTGCTCACCTGGCTTAAGAAAACCTCTGCCACAGCTGAGAACTTCTCCAGTACTTGCCAGGGTGAAGCTGGGAGCGTGGCAGGAGCGCAAAGGCAGAGTCACCCTCTCTAACCAGTGATTCAGTAATTCATAATTCAATCCCATTTGAATTATGGGATGTGGAGCATGAAACTGGGCTCAGAATTGCACAAAATATTCTGTTGTTTTGGGGTGTTTTTGCCAATTTGACCTGAGCTAATCAGAGGCAATCCAGTCAAGTGACACTGATGGAACCCATATTCCTCTTTAATTTCTAGCCCAAACTATATCTGTCATTACTTCTTTTCTTTTCTTGTTTTTTTTTTTTCAACATTTTTAAAAAAACAATTTCAAGAAGAGCAGTTCACCCAGAGCGTGTGTAGAAACCACCAGTGACCAAGTTTCACTTCCCTTCTCATTCTCTGCAACTCCCAGAGATGTGTGGTGAGAAGCAGGAGTGGTGAAACACAACTCCTGGCACGGCAGGAGGTTTCTCTCTCTCCAGGTTTCTCTCTCCATGCTCCTTTCTCCTGCACTCCTGGCCTCCTGAAGATGCCCAGGAGAGGAACCCTTCCTGTGGGGCCACTCCTGGTGCTGCTGCAGCTGGCGTTTGTCCCGTCCCCGCTGGCAGGCTGCCTCCTCAATCCGTGTTTGGAGGTATGTGAGCTCCAAGTGAGCACAAAATCCTTCTGCTTCTCTGGTGCAACTTTTCCCTTTGCTTGGGAGATTTGTGCCTCAAGCCTTATAGTTGTCTTAGGAAAGCCCAGCTTTTTTTTTCAAGGTTGTTATCAAGGTGATTGAAGTATTTGAAGTAAATTCTGGTCTCGAAAACATCTGAGAACCAGAACCAGCAGCAAGAACCTTTTCTTCTCATTGGCTTTCTGTACCTCTGAGGGTGCTGCGGTGCAGTTATTGTAATAGATTATATTTCCCTTGGAAGGAATACAAACCTTATCTCATTTCTACAAAACACAGATTTTTGCCTGATTTTTGCAGTGGAGTGATTTCACCAAGTACCTGACACTGACCAACTGCCTTTTGCAAAGTTTTGCTGACAATTATTCGCTTGCAGAGTAACTGTGGTTCGAGCTGCCTGGTTACGTGCAGGGGAAGAGAGCCGAGAGCTGGTGCTGGACATGCAGTGCGTCCATGAGTGTTTGTCCTGCTGGCTCTCTCAAAGCTTGCTGCTGGTTCATCTGTAGCCTCAAGGAACGCTGTCCTGTAGTTTTGTCCCAGCTGCAATCAGCAGGAAATGCAGCTCTTGCTGGGGAGCAGTACGGGTTCTATTAGAAATGGGAAAAATGCTTAGGATATGTAAGATCATTTCCTAAAACTCAGGGCAGCTCCTTTAGCAATGAACTGTCGCTGTCACGTCCGAGATGCAGAAAGAAAACGACACAGAGTCCAGGCTTAGGAACAAGTGGAAGCCCCTTAATAATTTTCCAACTACTTTTATAGGATAGATGGCAAAAGTGTGTTGAGTGGCAATAGGTAATTGGTTCCTTGGCCATCCACCCCTTGAGAGGATTGGCCAAGTCCTAAGATACCTATTCCAAAATATTTTCAAAGTCAAAGCCGTAACAATCTCGCAAAACAGCCTGCGGGTGCAAGAAGTTTATGGAACTGTGACCTTGTTTAAAATAGTTTCCATAGGAAAGACAGTCTGCTCACAGAATATTGAGAAAAGGCTGAAGAATTTCTCCGCTTCTGGCTTTTTAGCACCTACAATGAAATGCAAGGGGGTCATTCTGCTCCTGCTTTCCTGGCAGTGACATTTTCTGGCACTTCATGAAGAGCAGATGCTGACCATGACTGGGTCTGCCTCTGTTACAGATCACCCCTAACACAACTTTCAGATGCACGGGACTGAACATGTCTGGAGTTCCTGACGGAGTCCCAAACACCACCCAGAACCTGGACCTCAGTTTCAGCAATCTGGAATCACTGGGGTCAAATTATTTTGCATCAGTCCCTGAGCTGCAGCTTCTGGATCTTTCAAGGTAATGGGATCTTTTATGTGGATACTGGTTAATTTTTCTTTCACCAGCAATGGTGGCTTATTTTGGGGTCTGTTGGTCTTGGCTGTTTATTTTTTTTTCTTTTTTCTTGTGCCTTTGTCCCTGTGTCTGTCATTTTGCATGTCCCCGTGGTGAAGTGACGTGCAGCTTTTTAGTCCAGTCACTGAGTGCACACTCTTCACTCAGAGCTGGGTCTGTCAGTCTGATCTTGTAGGTTGGGATGTCAGAAGGAGGAGGAAGATGTTTTACTTGTCTCTGAGCAAGAAAAATGTCAGACTTTTCACTGTTACAAAAACTCTGAAGTGGAACATCTTGGATGAGCTGTTTTTCTAATCACAGTTTAAAAAAAAATAACATGAAGGTACATCCATTTTCTAAAAGGCTGTTTTAAAATATCAACATATTCTCTTCTCCCTTCTCCTCACATATCTGGGGGAGGAGATGGGGGAGGCCTATTAGCAAATTTGAATTGATGTATAATTTCCATTGACTTCAGACAACAGTTTCTCTGGGTAAATTGTTTCACTGAGAAATGTCACTCAGTCCCGTCACAGCTCTAGCTCCGAAGTGGCTGAGTGGCAGAGCACGTTTGCTGTGAGACACTGGCTGGATTATTAAACTAATTCTGCTGGGATTCACTGCAGAATGGATTTGGGTCTCAAATTCTGGATCTTCCCACACGAAACAAACCTTAGGGGGCCACCCTCATTTTCCTCTCTTCCTTTTCTCCTTCAGAGCCAGCATAGCCTGGGGTCTGCTGCCCCTGAGCCATCACCAGATACCAATTGTTGACAGAGTTGTGAGCTCTGCCACAGCTGCACCGCTCTGGTGCCAGTGGGGCTGCCCAGATGTGGCTGAGGTGGCAGTCTGAGGGCTGTGGGGGTGCCAGATGTGAGGGAATGCTGGATCTGGTTGGTTCTTCCATCAGTGATGGTCATCGCAATGTCACTGTGGCCTAAACTGAAAGCTAGGATTCTTCTTTCCTGCTGCCTGCATGAATTTCTGATCTTCACCAGGTCTCCGGGTGTCTTGCTTTGAATTTTAGATTAGAGAGGGAGGAGAAGAGGAGGTGAGAGGAGGTATCCTGTGGTAGGAGCCTTCCCTTGGCACATCCAGGGACGCTGGCTCTGCCCAGCACAGCAAAGTCAAACCAGCCCCCAGCGTGAGGCTGAGCCTGAGGCTGTCACACCAGCACTCACTGAAGGAGGGGACAGTGTTTCATGCACTTATATTTTCTTTTCATGCCCAGCAGGTGCCAGCTCCATACAATAGAAGATAACTCCTTCATGGATCTCCAGAGACTTTCCACCTTGATTTTAACTGCCAATTCCCTCCAGTACCTGGGGAAAGCAGCTTTCCATGGCTTAACGTCACTGAAAAAACTGGTTCTGGTGGAAACCAACAGAACCTCTCTGTCTGAGCTGCCCATTGGCCACTTGCATACCCTGCAGGAGCTGAATTTAGGCCACAACAGCATTACTTCCTTGAAGCTTCCTGAGTATTTCGCCAACATGACCTCCCTCAGGCACCTGAGCTTTTTCTCTAACAAGATCACATCTATCTCCAGAGGAGACCTCGATGCCCTGAGGAAAGGGAACAGGCTCAACCTCACGCTGGTGCTCTCCTTGAACAATATAAAATCCATAGAGCTGGGGGCCTTTGCAGGGATTCACCTCGCTGAGCTTGCTCTCAGGTCTGCTTTTGAGAACTTCAGTGTGATGCAAACTTCTCTGCAAGGCCTGGCTGGTTTGCAGGTCAGCAGACTCACAGTTGGGGAATTCAGCGACAGTGAGAGGCTGCAAGACTTTGAGAGAGGGCTCTTGAGTGGACTGTGCCAGGTACAGATGGAAGAGTTTGTCTTAATCTGCTTCAGGTGGTTTGAGGATAACACAGACACTCTCTTTGACTGCATAGGCAATGTCTCCACTATTCGCTTGGTGAACCTCGGGCTTGAGGAGATCTCAGAGGTTCCTGTGTTGTCTAAAGTGAAACACCTGGAATGCAAGAAATGCCATTTTGAGGACGTACCTGCTGTGAAGCTGTCGCTTTTCAAGGAACTGAGAGTGCTTCGTATTACCAAGAACAAAAGACTTAGAAACTTCAAGCAGAAATTTAAGAGTCTCAGTAACCTAGAGGTCATAGATTTGAGTGAGAATAGCCTCACCTTTAGCGGGTGCTGTTCCCCTCAGTTTCAAAATTGTCCAAATTTGAAACACTTGAACTTAAGCTTCAATTCCAATATCAAATTGACTGGAGATTTCACTAATGTGAAGAATTTGCTGTATTTGGACCTTCAGCACACAACTTTATTTGGTCCTGGCTCCTACCCTGTCTTTCTGTCCCTTCAGAGACTGATTTACCTTGATATTTCCCATACCAAAACTGAAGTTAAATCCCAGTGTACATTTTGCGGCTTGAACTCTTTGCAAGTGCTCAAGATGGCAGGGAACTCCTTTGAGGACAATAAGCTGGCAAACAACTTCAAAAACCTAAGTCACCTCCACACCTTGGATATTTCAAGCTGCAAATTAGTACATGTGGATCAAAGTACTTTTGATGCCCTCTCTGAGCTAAAAGAGCTAAACATCAGCAACAATAAGCTCCTGACCTTTGATCCTGGAGTCTACCAGCCGCTCCAAGCCCTCCGAGTCCTGGATTTCAGCAGAAACCAGCTGACTGTTCTGTTGGGCTCAGCCCGGGAAATCCTGCCTGACAGCCTGGTCCTGTTGGATATCTCTCAAAACCTGTTTGACTGCTCCTGTGTGTACCTGGACTTTCTGACATGGATCAGGGAAAAGCAGGAGCTGCTGCAGAACAAGGAGCTGATGCTGTGCCACACGCCCTCGTACGTGACGAACGTGAGCCTGGCAAGCTTTGATCTGTCCTCCTGCCACATCCATGCAGGCAAAGTCGTCTCCTCAGTGGTTGCGTTGCTCTGTATAGTGGTGCTCCTCCTCATGATTTACAAGTACTACTTCCAGCTCTACTACTGCGTGGTGCTGCTCAGTGGGTGCAAACACTCCGCAGAAAGAGGCGACACCTACGACGCCTTTGTCATCCACTCCAGCAAAGACCAGGAATGGGTGATGAAGGAGCTGGTGGAACCTTTGGAAGGAGGAACACCTCCCTTCCAGCTGTGTCTGTACCACAGGGACTTCCTGCCAGGGGTACCCATTGTCACCAATATCATCCAGGAGGGTTTTCTCAGTAGCAGGAACGTCATCGCAGTCATCTCCACTGACTTCCTGGAGAGCAAGTGGTGCAGCTTTGAGTTTGACATTGCCCAGTCCTGGCAGCTGGTGGAGGGAAAGACTGGGATCATCATGATTGTGCTGGAAGATGTGAATAAGGCCCTGCTGAGGCAGAGGTTGGGGCTGTCGCGGTACCTGAGGAGGAACACCTACCTGGAGTGGAAAGATAAGGAAATAAGCAAGCACATCTTCTGGAGGCAGCTGACAGGCGTCCTGCTGGAAGGCAAAAATTGGAATCAGGAGGAGGTAAAACTCATGTGAAAAGAAAGAGTGGTTCTTCCTCCCCTGTCTGCCATCCTGGCCTGGGCTGGTGGCTGGTGCTTGGAAGTTGGGTCTTCTCTTGCTGTTCAGCGTCAGAGGGAGTGGATGGAGGCACTGCCAAAGCACTACAGGAATTCCTGCCTTGCTGGTCACCTTTTCCAAGGGAATTTGCAAATTCAGGAGTGACAAGAGCCAGAAGAGCTGCCTGAGCTCCGTGATTGCCCAGGCTGTCACCCACAGGTGGCCCAGCAACACCTCACGTCTGGTGGGTCAGGGAACAGACCAGTGCTCTTACTGTCATCTGGCTGCTTCTGAAACTGGATTTGGGTCCTGAGACCATTCACCCAGAGGAACTTCACAGTCTGTTGCTTTCAGTGGACCCCAGAATCTCAAAGGCAGAGTAAAGACACAGGATTCTTAGCTCTAAAAACGGTGTGAAACAGAAACAAAGTTTGGATTCCCAAAGTCTTGTGTCTGCCTCCGTGAGCACCATGACTCAGGGGACAGACCCTCCAGAGAGCAGTGGGGCACCTTCGCTCCCGCTGCTTCTCCTCATCCAGTGTTTATGGATATACTCTGGGACTGCCCTAAGTGAGCAAAATTGAGCCTGAACAAAGTGTTTTGATGTTTACAGCCAGCCAGGTCTAGATTAAGCTTTTTCGCTCTCTGGACCAGCCTTAATTCACTGTTGCAAGGTGCTGCAGGAGCCTCCAGGGTTTGAAATGGAGTTCAGATCTGCCTGTCTGCTCAGCCTTCCCCAGGGGTCAGCTGCCACCTGGAACAGGACTGCGTGGGGGGATTTGCTTTTGTTTCACTGAGAACGTGCCTGACATTTTGCAGGGAGAAGAGATAGAGGGGAAAAGTCTGGGTTAGCCAAGCTAAATGTATCCCAGCACCGTCCTGAATCAAGAGAAGGAAGGTCTAAATGCCATGGAATCACATCACAGAGCACTCCATCGATGTGTGGGATATTGGATGGGGCAGGAGTATTGCTCTCTGTTTATCAAAGGCTTCGGTTGGGATTAATCACTGAATTACTCTGGTTTTAAACTTGCAAATCCTTCAATAATCAATGATGCTCTGCAGAGATAAAACAGAAGCAACTGAGTGGTGAATCAGATCTGATATTTATCCAGAAGGAAGGCCTGATCCAGCTCACTTTTCTAAGCACCAGACAGGGACATTTCCATGGAAGCAGGATCAGGGATCGACATCACACGTTATTGCATAGAGAGGGAGAGCCAGTTCCAGGCCTTGTGCCGGCAAAAGCTGAATCACAGCTCCCTCCCTATGTGCTGTGTCAGACAACACTACCAAAAACCCCCACAGCCCTCCCTAAGCTTTTCTGTGACCCAGGAGATGAAGCTTTAATAAAACTAAACTTGATGCTGTGTTCCCTTGCCCAGAGAGTTTGTTCTGCATCTGCTAAATACTATCCCAGCAATTCCCGAAATGAAGCTCTTACCTCTGCTGGGATTGATGGGTCCTGCAGACCTTCCACCCCACCTCCTCCAGGGACAGAGGCTGCTGGAGATGGTGGGGGACAGTAAACCAGGGCACAGCTCAAGGCTCCCTGGACTGAGGCCAAAGGAAGGCACGGAGGACAAAGCAAACATTAGCTTGAATTTCAGCAGCTCCGAGTTAAATTGGGAAACAAAAGAGGAAAAATTAAATAGAGTGGGAGTTCCTGCTCCTGAACTGAGCAGCACTGAAGCTGCATTTCTCCTTCACTCCTTCTCTCTGTGGCTCCTCTGCAAACAATTCAGTGGATGTGTATTTCTGGCACAAAGCACAGAGTCCTATGATTCTTGATTGTAATTATAACAATGAGTTTCAGAAAGCCTGCGAGTGGTTCTGGGCATTTGTAAAAGGGATTTAGGACAGTATTGTTTAAAAAGTCAGTGTTTTTTTGAATATCAAAGCAACTTTAGGAGGGCTGGAGTGATGCTGAGACGCGGCTCCCACCAGTACGATTTAAAAAGAAACTGGTCACTTGTTTTTCTCTTCCTATTCAGAGTCTCTACAGCAGAGATGGATACATGAGTTGCCCCTGGCTTCCTTATTGTCCAAGAAAAAGCCACAAAACCATCATAACTTCAGATGACCTTCTGCGGTCCCCTCCAGCCTGACCCACTCTGTGGTTCTGTGACCTGCCCGGGCAGTGCCTGTCTGCTCTGCACTGAGGTTTATCAGTCCAAGGTGGACAAGACTGTGTGAACAATTCTATTTTCACCATTTGCCCAGCAGAGAAACAGTAGATTCTTTCTGGAAGACTCAAAACCTCTTTCCCCAATACTATAAAAGGGGGAACATTGTGGTTCCCACAGGAGCACACGTACTCATTTGCCTTCATTGTGGGAAGCAAATGTCCGAAGGAAAACTCAACGTCCTCCCCCTTTCCAAAGCTGTTGGCGCGCACTGTTTGAAACTGCCTGCTCTGCAGCAAGTGGCTTTGACAGGATTTACTCATTGGGTGAAGAAATGAGCAGCCAAGCAAACACCCGTGCAGGTCTGCATTCATCTCTCACGTAAATACCTGAACATATTCCAGTTATTAGAGCATCTCTTTTGCCCAGGTCATAAAAACAGATGGAGACAAAGCTCCAAAGGGCTGTTGCAGCCAAGCTATTCCATTTGCAATGGGGATGTGCCCTGATTTCACTCTGCGCTTCATCTGACCCATGCAAAATGCCCGGAGAGATGCAGCTCTGGACTTCCTTGCCCTGTGCAGGGTGCTGTCCCAGGGGCAGGACGTCCTGACCTGCTGGCACTGCCACCAAGCTGTGCTTTGCAGCGAGGGCTCTGAGCAGAGCGTGCCCTCGGTAGTGGGATTGCATTTGTGCTCCCCACGCTGCGGCAGCTGTAAAAGCTGGAAACCAGAGCCATGTGCAGTCCTTCCCACCTGGATCTGGCTGGCTGCAGGAGCAGCGCTGCGGGAATGCTCCCCTGGCCCCCCCGAGCAGCAGCACGGACTTCCAGTGTCACTTAAAAACCCACCAGAACAAGGAAAAGCAGCTGGCTTCCCTGGACCGACTGATACGTGACAGGAACAGGTTGAAACTTCTCAGGGAGAGCATTTGTCCTTTGGGAAATGCTGTTTTGTAGGTGGTTTATGGAATTTAATGAGGTGGCATGGTGAATCTATGGAATGGGAATTGTCACAGCAGAGTGTCTGGTTTAGTGTTGCATGGGGCTGTAATTTTGGAACAGATATTTTTCATGGAAACAGTGATTTTTAAAAATGCTTTGGAGGGGCTGAAAAAGGAATTTCTAATAAAAGTTAAATTGCTCCACAATGTCATTTTAAAAAATGCCTGTTTAGGCTTATACTGTTGTTTTTCAGAGTACATTTTCGTTTTAAAATTTGTTTCTATTTATACAATCTGACTAGCCTCCCAAAACAACACCAAAATGTGAAAATGTTTCCCACACACCCAAATTAAAACCCGTGGATTTAATTTTGTGGGAAAAATAATTTTTTTTTTTTTT
>VZTI01002497.1:1289856-1324355 GCA_013397865.1 Struthidea cinerea
TTGGTAACATGCTGAAAAGTATGTTTGGCGAAATGGAAATTCCTCTTCCATGACAGCTCTTACCATGACACTCTCAGAGTCAAACCTTCACCTGTCTGTGTCCCATGTGTGGTTCAGGCAGCACAAACCACTGACGAACCCCTGGAATGAATTTCACTAAGTGCCTTTTGCAAAACATCTTGAGTGGGTGCAGTGGATCGATAGGAACTGCCTGAGCCTGAGAGCAGCTGAACAGGGGAGGAAAGAAGCAATTCCTTAATAAGTTGTTCTTTGCCATCGCCAGCTCAGGCTGGGAATTGGGACAAATGACAGCAGAGCACGATTTGCAGAGAGGAGCCCATCTGCCAGGAGCCCTCACCTTCCTCAGCCTCAAGGTCACCCGGAGGGCACTGTCAATAATGGACCAGCCTGGACCTCGCTGTGCTGCTCTGAACACACAGAGAAACATTGCAGAGCTGAGGACAGCTCTGTTAAAACACTTGAAAAGCAAGGAAAAGGAAGAAAATGGACAGGGAAGATATTAGTGCAGTATCTCGGGGTGGGAAAGTGGCCACAGTTCAGCTGGGTGGATCCCAGATGCTGGAGGTGGCTTGGTCCCAGGGTTTCCAGCTCTCACCAAAGCACCCACAAGGCAGAAGGTTCATGGTGAGTCTGTAAGTGCCACTTGTTTGCATAATGATAATAAGAGGGATGGACATGAGCGTTGCACGGGTTCCAGCCACGTTCTGAAGGTGACAGGATGGAGACTGGCAGCCCTTGGGGTCCAGCTGGGACAGGTGACTGGGATGGAAGAACTTCAGCACCTCTGGAGGGCAAAAGCAGCCCAGGCCAGGTCTGGCTTTGTGCCTGCCAGGCCACCCGATGCACAGAGGGAGCGACCTCTGGTCACACACCTTTTGTGGGACCAAACCCTTGACCATGCCTATGAATCAACCAGCAGGGAGAGGATATTCAAACCCCACACTTCCAAGATCCTCCCACCAGAGCTGCTCAAAATACATTTATTACGGGTGATGAGGAGATCCTCAGCTGAGGCAAAGGGTCACCCTGCAGGACTGGGGCCGGCAGGCCTCCAGCCAGAGGATTTCCAAGGATAACAACGGCAGCGTCCCCTGCCTGCAGCTCCTTCCTCCCTTATCGCCACATCTCGAGTACTACCATGCAAATAACAATGGGGTATCGTTAGGCAAAAGAGATTTAATTGCAGCCTACACTCCCGGAGAGGGTAAAATTGGTTTTTCTCCAGATCTAATCTTCAGTCTTCATCTTTTCTTCTCCCCCCTCATCGCTTCCCTCTCCTCGAAGTTTCTCTTTTCTGTCTTTCCCAGCCAGCAGCAAGTGACCAACCTAAAACGTAAGAAAGAGGGAGGGGTGTCCTTGCCACTTCTTCTTTTTCTACATTTTTGAATAGCCTTTAAATCCTTTGGAGCGTTGTGTCCCACAAGAAAGGATTAGCAGTAATTCCCCTGCCATCTCTTGCTTCTGACGCTCTGACAATTCATTCTCCTGAGATCCCCTAAACTCACCGCTGAATACATTAACCAGAGGACACGGAGCGGGCTTTGGGAGAGTGATGTCCCGTGTCCTCCCTCCCTCCCTGCAGCCTGCTGGTCCAGCTGAACACACCCACCCATCCACCACGGGCTCCTGGATCAGCACTTCTACTCCTTAGAGACCCGAAACAACCCCAAACTTGCCCGATGTGGGATGCTCTGGGTGGTTCAGCTCCCCCGCTGCGAGATTCACAAGGCGACACCCGGAACTCACCCTCCTTCCCACGTCTCACGATGGATCTGGTGGGAGCCTGTGCCCCCTCCCCTGCTCCCACGCTGCAATCCCTCTGTTTTCTTTTCCAAGCAGTGTCGTCTGCTGGGAAGGGCTCTCTACCACCTCTGCCCGGCTCTGGATGCTGCCAAGCCCCCTTAGGTGATGAATGCTGTTATCTCTGCCCTGCTTTGCTTTCCCTGGTGGTTAAATGGGGTGCACCACCTGCACACCGTGATTTGCTGGAGTGGAGCACTAAGAGACTGACAGAGTCTAGATCAGAGCCCGTGAAAATGGCACTTTCTCACTCCATTTCCCTCATCCTGGGATTTTGAAATCATCCTCTACAGCACTCCCCCAGGCCAGCGAACGTCTGTCGGAAGCCAGATCCTTCCATCCCCTTTCCTGTCACTGGTTCTGTTTGTGGTCACTTAAGTTTTGCTTTCTTTAAGGGGAATGAGTGCACTGAGAGCAGCACAAAAAACCAGCAGTATTCGGCCCCCAAGACCCTCTTTGCAATTCTGCTTAGCAGTAAAGCCTTTCCTGCCCAGGTATTTCTTCCAGTCGCCCCTTCTCTCATGCTGTAAGTATTAAAATAAGCTGTTAATTAGAAAACCCACAGGCTTCCCCCTCTCAGCTCCTCCTGAGATTGTGGCCTGCAGTAATGACACATGGGCAAGGACCTTGCTCATCAGATGGAAAATGCAAAGCCGTTTATTGCGCAGTCAGAATTCCCTAAATCCCAGCACCCAACAGGACAGAACATCATAGAAACAGGAAAGATGTTCCCCACAGTGTCCCCCAATCACCTGGGGCATTGCACAGATTTTACCTAGTATGGTAATAGGCAAACAATGCCCTGTAAGGCCACAAACTGCAATGAACACTTCTCCTAGGCCCAGTCTGTCCATAAACACACAATCCTCTCTCAGTCCATCCCCGGTGACCTGGATGCACTCCCAGGGTCACCTCCGGGCCCAGGACAGAGGCCCTCTCTCTGATCCTCAGGGCCCATCTCTCTGCCACCATCCAGTGCACCCCAACAGTGGCCCACATCTCTCTGCCCTGCATGGACTCAGCGACTTTCAGTTCCCCCTCTTGTCCCCTCCAGCAGCCTGGATTTTGCCTGGTGCTGAGCTGGGCCAGCCCCACTCTGTGCTCTGCTGGTTCCCCACCTCTCAGTGCCCCAGGGAGGGCAGGCGGGTGACAGGATTCACCCCTCAGCCTCGGCCAGAAACTGCCTGAGCTGTGTTAGTCAGAGCCCTGATGGAAATTACAGGATGTCTGCCTGCTGAAAGGGCCCTGGCTGAGAAGTCACCCTCTGCTCTGGCTGGGGTGGTGCCCACAGGGGTCCTCTGTGTGATGGGGAGGTGCTGTGGGCTCTGGAGGTGCCCTCCTGTCACAGCTGGGGCAGTGACAGGGAGAGAAGGATGACAAATACTGGGACTGAAGCCTGAGCCAAATGTGTGAAGTTTCTTGCCCTCCTTGATAGCCATTTCTCCTGGAAAAAAAATGCATGTTTTATAAAGAGCATCATGAAAGCAAAGTATATCATGATTTCAGAGTGAGCAGACAGCAAGAGAGATAGGAGCATCCCCTTGGATTTGCCTGCCTGAGGTTATTTACCTCAGGAAGCTGCTGAATAAAAGATACAAAAATACAGCAGAAAGTAGTATTATTCACTCATTTCAAAGCATGATGGGAGGCAGAAAAACATTATAAGGGGTATCTTTGAGTCTTGCCAGGCTGGATTTGTCAGGGCAGAGTTTTCACGGAGCGCTCTCCGGGTGACCCAGTTTCCGAGACACAGGCACAGACACACACGCGTTCACACACGCACAGCCCAGCCACAATCCACAACTTTAATAGCTGTGACATACAAAGGAGATTTTGATGCAAAGTGGAGCTGACAGAGAAGTGGAAGAAGTATCTGGGTTTTTTTTTTTCCTTTTTTTTCCCATCCAGTGCCACACCAAGATTACAGTCAAGGTGGTTTCAACCTTCAGCAAGGACTGATGTTACCGTGGCTTCTGCTTTTAATGACATTTAGCAAGAAGCAGCAGCTCGGGGAGGGGGAACAAGGGTTTTCTTTTCAGGAGGAATTTACTTGGGCTGTCAGGATTAAAGGCATGAAGCGAATGCATATGGGGCTGCAAAGAGGGCTTAATGGCTTTGCTGCTGGTAAGGACAGCACAGCTCTGAGACTGGGTGTGCCAGCCCTGTCAGGCACCGGAGAAAACATCCGTGGACGTGGAAGGGTGCAGTGAATGGATGTCACGGCAGTGTGGTCACGGTGGGGTGACTCTGCCATCGATGGTTTCCTGGCTGTGGGTGACATGAAGGTGTCGTTATGTAGCAATGATCTCTGTTTCGGAAAACTTCCCCCCTCCGAGGGTGAGGTGGGTGCTCCAGCCCAGCTGTGGGTGTCACTTCTCTCGCCACGGCTCCATCAGACTCCTCCGCAGATCCTGCAGGGAGCAGGTACGAGCCCGGGTGGGCTCGACAGGACGCCAGGGCAGGGCAGGCTGGATTGATGCTCCAGGTTGGTCACCCAGCTCTCCAGCTCAGGGCTGGCCTGGGATGGGCCCAGGCATCCCCAAAAGCTCCTAAATCATGCCAAGTTGTTGGGTTGAGTGCACCCAGGCTGCTTCCATGCCCTCAAAGCAACACAGACCTTATTATTGCAGCAAATGGCTAAAAATGAAACAGCCTTATAAAACCTGGGGCTTAGCAAGGAGCTGGACTTGGAGAGGAAGGAACAGCAGGCAAAACATCCGGAGAAGATCAATGCTGGGCCAAAGTGCATCCCTCCTCAAGCTGTCCCAGTATTTGTCCATGTTGGGGAGAGCCCTTGGAGTGGTGCTTTGGCTCGGGCCTCCATTTAGGAAACACTCTTCCGCTATAAATCAAGTGGTGATGCCTCGGGGAAGTTGCAAGTGCCTGGATTCAAACAGCAAAGGATCAGTGGGTAAGGCAGCACTTCCGCAGAGCCACTGCAGCCCCAATGGTGAGAGCTGGCAGAGGGCAGTGGGCACAGCTCAGCAGAGATGGTGCCAGGTAGAGAGGAAACTAAAAGGAGGAGGTTGTCTGTGGGGTGTGGTGGCGCTGCCATCCCCACGAGCATTGCAGTCACCTGGACATCAGCAGATGGAGGTTTGTGTTTGCTGGCCTGTGCTGGGAGAGCTTGTCAGAAATCCCCTGGTGTGTGGAGGCCTCCAGCCTGCCCCTCCGGAGAGATCCAGGCGCAGAGGCTCTGACAGGCACCTTCTGCTCCTGGGGACTGACAGCTCGGAGTGAAGGGACCGGGAAGAAAGTGCTCAGGTTGAGCAGGAGGGTCTGGTGCGAGAGGAAATGAGCCAAGCAGGTCCTACACCTTGAGCAGGGTGGTGGCAACTTGCTGTGAGAGAAATCTGCTGGGTTTGACCCATTTTTGGGAAAACCATTTGTTTTATGACTTGGGGAATTTTTAATGGGGCAGGCTGGGGCTGTGGTGGGGAAGAGCCAGTCCTCAGTGGTGAGTGCAGGGCCACATCATGCAGTGGGGAAATGCAGCCTTGAGCTCCAATTTCTCTGCTTGGACGGGAATTCCTCCCCCCTCACCCCTCCAGCTGGAGGGGACAGTGCCCACCAGCCCAGGGACCCTCTTCCCTGTGGGATGGACTCTCTGGGGGCTCAGAGCAGAAGCATCAGGCACCAACCAGGCTGCTTTCCCTGCCTTGATGTGATGGAGCAGTGATAGCTCCATGTTGTGTGGCTGCTCTTCGCAGCCGTTACACAAACATGGTGCAGGGAGATGACAGCAATATGTGTCCCCCTGACACCCAGAGAATAAAGTGATATTGCTGTGAAAATGAAGCTGCTGCCACACGGCTCAACTCTGAACCTTCCCTCTGCGAAGGAGCTATGATTAGAATCTCATCTCGCTCTCTACTGCACAGCACCTGCACAAGAAAATCCCACCCAGCAGCACGGAACTATTTTTAAAGGCCTTTTTCCGACAGGCTGGGAGATGGGGCTGGTGAGAATCCTGCTGGTACCGTGGAATTCTTTCAAACCCCCTTGCAGAAGGGGATGGAGCCAGACCTGGGGACCGTGACTCAGAGAGAAAGGAAGCGGCAGAATCTTCTTGCCAAGTCTGAAGCTGGTGCCAGCTCTTTCCCTTGGGAAGCTGAATTTCAGCATCTTCTGGGTCTGTTGAGGGCTTCTTTTCAGGTTTGCTGTACCTGAGTCAGCGAGACTCCTCCAGCTGTCAGAAATTTGCTGAGAGGGACTCGTGTGCTTTGAACAGAGGGGCACAGGGATCCATGGCATGGGAAGTGTGGGCAGGAACTGTCCCAGGGCTGCTGTGCTCTCACCCAGGGCTGTGGGAGGGGGTTGCCTGCAGCTTCTGGGCACCCCAGAGTAAGAGGCGGGGGAAGCAAACAGGCAGAGAAGACCAAGGGGCTGAAAGCGTCAAGTCCTTGGGGTGTGGGACACGATGAATTCTGGGCTGCCAGTGCCAAAAGGGTTTATTCACCTACATTTCAGAGGTGAATAAATGTACCAAGAACCCTCAGAAGTGTCTGGGGATGGAGAGGGAGAGCGAAGCGTGGGCTGGTGGAAGCAAAGCCCCACTTTCCTCTTGATATGCTGCTCATGGCTGGGGTTTGACGCTGTTCAAACATAATTTGCTCTCCCTCTCTGAATGGAACCAGGGAAGTGTATTACATTTATCTTAATAAAACAAGGGGCTTTGGAAGTGGTGGAACAGAGGAAGCCTGGTTTTCCACAGTCGTCTCCCGTGTGGATTCCCTGGCTGAGCTCATATCACACCCTGCGAGCGGGGTGGACAATGGAAGGGCAATGGGAGAAAATGCTCATTTGAGAATATCCTCCTTCATAAAGCTTGTTAGGACTTAATTCCTCTCAGCTGCCTCTTCTTCCATCAAATCTGATTGCAGGCCAGCAGGTTTGGAAAGTTACTGTGCAGTGCCCATGGGGCAACAAGCCCAATCTGATAAACCTTCTTTCCATGGAGAATTGTGTTAAAAAAAATAAATAGAACTAACCTGAAATCCCTACAAATTATTTGTCATTACACCCCGCAGAGTCTGACCCACGTATCTGTGCTTTTCATGCTGACATTGAGCACCAGGGCTCTGGAGCTGCAAGGGAGATTGGCACAAACCTGAGGAAAAGTCCCACTTAGGATGTACCATGGACCATACGGGCTGTAGGTGGAGCATGCAGCATTAAATCCATGTATCCAGCCACAAAACCACTTCCCATTTCATATAATACCGGCCAACAGAGATTTGAAAAATGTTCCCTTTCTGTATAGAAAGACTATTTTTAAAATTGAACAGTAAGTTAGTCCTCTATTGACTTTCAATTTCCATCCTCTCCCATTTCCATAGCAACTCTGGCCATTTATGCATTTATCTTCATATTTAACTTTCCTCTCTCATATAATTTCAAGTGGACTCAAGTGCTGCAAAAGGGTTAAACCACTCTTTCAAACACCTCCCTGTTTTTAAGCAATTACTTGAAAATACATCTATATCTGTACATATATATATACACATATACACTAGGCTGAATTGAAAAGTTTGTAGTTTAATGAAAAATGCCGCTGGAATATTTGCCCTGAAAAACCCTTCAGGGCAAAAACAAGAAGGAGTCACAGCCTCTCTCCTCTCTCCTTCCCTTGCGTTATGACTGTGTTCAGAATTCTCCTCTGGAGTCTGAACTTGCAGCTGCGAGAGCTGTGGCAGTCACAGGCTGGGGATTGACTGAGCTCAGGCTTTGGCAATTTGGGCTGGTTTTCATTTTCTTTTTTTTGTTTTTTTCTTTTTTCCTTTTTTGAAGTATTTGTGNGGGGATTTACTGATCTCAGGCTTTGGCAATTTCGGCTGGTTTTCATTTTCTTTTTTTGGTTTTTTCTTTTTTCCTTTTTTGAAGTATTTGTGTGTGCATTTGGGAACAGTCAGAAGGCGGCAGTGCTTCACAAATGTTGTGCTTCTGGGCTTGGGGCAGAGATGTGAGTTCACCGTGACCATTTACAGTGCACTGATAGAATTGCCCCAAGGATCTGGAGGGGTTTTGGTGGGAATGCAGCGACCTTCTGTGGGACTTTGCTGTCCAGGAGAGCAGCCGGGGGCAAGTGGCAGCCTTGGGGAATCCCCATGCGTGACACCCTCCAAGTAGGCATTGCTGGCTGAGCTCCTTGGAGAGCAGATTGGTCTTGAAGTCTTGGTACTGCCTGCATGAGGCACTGGGAAGAAAGCTTTGAGGTCAGCAATTCTTCTAAGTCCACACTTGACATTCCCTCCCTATATTTTCACAGTGTTTTCAGCTGCAAAGTCCTGTGGGATTTTCACCCTGGGACTCTCAGTTTCCATTGTCATCCTGCTTCTCCTTTAGTGCCTTCCCAGCCCTCCTCCATCCAGCTGATTCTTTCTACAGGGAAAATACATCCCCGTGTCCCCAGGAAAACATGGATGGCTTGACTGCAGCACAGAAAACACGGGACATGTTTCCCTGGAGTGCTGGTGACACATTCCAGGGCAGCACAAGGTGACCACGCTGCTTTGGGACAGCTCTGTCACCGTGGCTGTGCTCACTGATAACCTGCTCAAGGACCTGCCCAACTGACCAAGGTGCTGAAGTGCCAAAGGCGTTTTTAAATTTTTATTTTAATGGGCCTGAGAGTCTAAATCTCATTGACTTTCAAATCGACCGTGCAGATCAATGCACAATGCCCTGACGAGGCAGGATGGTTTCCTACAGAACGTCCTCCTGCACACCAGCCATCCACCCTCACGCTGCTCCAGCAGCTTGGGATTCAGGTCTGATCTTCTCCTACTGGGGGATTTCTGACGAGTTCTACAGCCAGACCTTCCAGGTGTTTCGTGCAAGGATATGAGTAAGCAACTGGTGGAACTGTTGAAGTTATTTAAGTGCCTAATTCCCATATAAACCTGCTTAGATGCACTTGAAAATCCTATTAGAGCACTTCCCTGCACCTTTAAGCACCTAAATACCTTTGAAAATGCTTTCTCTGATCATTTAGGGGTGGAAGGGCAGAGTGCTTCCAGAGGATTTGTGCTCCTAATTCACTTGCTGCTCCCAAAAGAAATCTCTGGTTTTGTCTGTGTGGTGCCAATGTCCCATGTCACCTTCCCCTTTCACTGCATCACTTGTGTTGTCCCTTGGTGAAGGACTCTAAATAATTCCTCCCCCTGCCTTACTGTTGACACCTTCCCCAGTATTTGCAGGGCGTTATTAAATCACCTCTTTACTCATCCTTTATCTGAGCTGTATGTAATTAGTTCCTTTAATCTTTCTTCATAGGTCAATCCTTCTAAACCCTTAATCATCTTTATCTCCTTTTGCTGGAGCCCCTCCAATTTGCTGACAGTTTTTTTCTTCTTCATTTTATTTTGCATCAAGAAACAGCAAAACCCCCAAGTCCCAAGGGCTCTCCAGGCTCACTGGTGGCAGTGTGGGGCTGTGGCTTTCCCTGTGGGGTTGCCCCTTTTTGTTTCTGGCCCAGCCTGGGGAACTAAACTGGTGTTGGAAGGGAGAAAACCATCCTTGTCCCACCCCTGGAAGTGTCCAAGGCCAGGCTGGAGAGTGGAAGGTGTCCCTGCCATAGCACAGCCTGTTTTGCTTGGCTTGCAAAAATTCTCTTTCTGTGCTTTACATTTTTTAAAAGTCTTTTATTTCAATTATATTTGTCCTCAATTCTTCACTCCAAGGGTCTGTGAACCCTTCTCAGCTGATACCACACTCACCTTCGCAAATTCCTTGGCTGTCACCAACAGGATGAGGAAACTGAAGCACCACGGAAGGGATGGAAGGCAGAGCCCGGATCCCCAGCCAGGCAGCAGCTGTACTCCCTGCTTTGTCTGAAAGCACAGGAGAATGACCCCAAAAAGGGCAGAATTCCTGGGGGAACAGAGGGGATCTGCGGCCACCTGGAGTCTGTTTCAGCAGTGCTTTTCTTGGTTGTCTTATCCAAGCAAACCCTTGCCATTCCTCAGTGGGAAGCATAGCTTCTTCTGCCTAAGCAGGCACTCCGGGGTGCTCCCTGTCACACACCTGGCTGAAAAGCAAAGGCCGCCTTCATCTCCTTTCCTTGCATTGGTCATAAGTGACCTCTGGGTTGAACTGATTGCCATGAGAGAGTGGTAGAAATTTTCAGCTCAAACCTGTCTTGTGAGGCTCCTAAAACATTGGAAGCCTAAGCCTGTTCTGTTGAACTGGGAGCTGTGAGTGACCATGACCAGCCCTGGGGACAGTCCCAAGGTTTCTGTGTCCCTCGGTGCCAGGGAGCACTGACAGAGCCACCACAGTCACAACTGCGATGATAAAACCTGCACCTTGAGGGATCTCTCATTCTGCAACGACCTTGCTTTCCCTTTTCCCACCCAGCAAGACCTTGCAAATGGGGTGTGACAACCGACCTGACTCCTCGGAGGATGGAAAGTCACACCTGGGCTGGCACAGCACAAGCAAGGTGGGATGTGGCTGGTTCTGTGCAAAGAATCTGGGTTTGTGCTGTGCTCGGCACAAGTGGCGTTCAGATGTGCTCCAGGTGTGGTGGGAAGGATCAGGAAGTGGACAGGTGGGGTTAAACAGAGACTGTCCCTTCAGTGTGCTGAGAGGTGTCCACTTGTGCAGAATGAGGATGGAAAGCTGCATGTTTATGCAAGCGCTCCAGGAGATCGTGGGGGAGCTGCTGACAGGGAACTTTCTGCTTGTCAGGGATGTGAAAGACTCAATCAATGCAGCAAGAGTCACCCTGAGCCTGAGGAGCTCAGGCTGGGGACAGTGTGACCCCAGAGAGGAGATGAGAAGTAGCTGTGATGTTGCCATCCCTTTCTTGTGCCCCTCCCAAAGCCCAACAGCACAGTCCAAAGTCCTCAGGGAGCCTTCTCTTCGCCGTTCCCTGGCACCAGCAGCAGGCAGACAACACAGGGATGTTTCTAGTGCCCTGCGTCACTGGGAGCTCCTAAAGCTGAACAAGGCTGCTAAAAAGAAGGGCTCCAGGCCATTTCCAGTCTAGGAGCCACGTTGTGTCCTCTCCCTGTTCCTGGAGCAAGGGGAGGTGAGGGCTGCCTGTGTCGTATCCTTGTGATGGCTTTTATGGAGCCCCATCCATCCACCTCCTGCTGCTTGGAATTGCCACAACCATTTCCAGCCCCCTCTGAGCTCAGATGTTTCCAGATGGGACTGTTAGGCTCCCTAGGAGTGCAGCTGTAAATATGTGCAGAAATGCCACCAGCTCTGCCTGGCTCCTGCTCAGCTCTGCAGGCCCGGGAGGGGCTGGGGCCCCCTGAGGGCTCCAAAATCAGCAGAGCTTTGCAGCAGCTCCATTAACAAAGGTTGCACTCCATAGAATCACAGACTGGCTGGGGGTGGAAGGGTCTTTAGGGATCATCCCATTCCATCCCCTGCCATGGCAGGGACACCTTCCACTATCCCAGGGTGCTCCAAGCCCTGTCCAGCGTGGCCTTGGACACTCCCAGGGATGGGGCAGCCACAGCTTCTCTGGGCACCCTGTGCCAGGGCCTCCCCAGCCTCACAGGGGAGAATTTCTTCCTAATGTTCAATCTAAACCTCCTCTCTGTCAGTTTGAAACCATTCCCCCTTTGAGCTGAGAAAACCAACAAAGCCAAAGCAATCAGGGCATGGCTGGAGTGGGACGGAGCCACCCTGTCCCTGCCACTTCTCTCTCAGGTGTCCATGGTCACCTCACTGGATTGGTTTGGGGTTGCATGTCTATGAGTCCTTGCAATGTGGGAATGTTTTCTGTAACGGCAACAGCCCCCACACCTAAGTTTTAGTGGAACCTTTACCATAATGGGAATAATAACCTTATCAGCGTCTTTTACTTTGCCAATAACAGTAGCATCATCATGCCCTTCCCAAGAGTCTTCTTCTGCGTGTTTCCCTTCAGAGCAGAAGCACAGTTGTGCTGCTTCTCCCTCCTGGAATGTGTTCTGGTGGCACTGTCAGTGCTGGATGTCTGGAGGCAGCTTGGTGAGCGTGAATGCACTGTTTGTCCACCACAGCAGCCGTGCCACTAACTGGTTCTGTGTCCCTGAGCACGGGCAGGCTGTGGTTTCCCTCCTCCCCTGCTCCCCTCTGCAGTGACTGCCTGTTGCAAAGGGTTTCTCAGAAAGGGGGAGATCCCAGGCTCTACTCAGATAGGTTGCAAAACTCCCTGAGTTCAAATCTGAATTCTGTGCTGTCGGCGTTTTAGGAACGCAGCAGGGAGAGCCAGCAGCAGATGCCTCACTCTGGGAGCTGTTTCTTGCAAAGCATTCAAACTATTCAGTTATGTTTTACTTGGGGTGCTGTTCCACAGGGCCCCTCCCTCCCCTTCCTGCATCACAGCACAAAGTGGGGTGACCGTGACCTTCTCCTGACATGCAGAGGAGGGGATCTCCTGGACTGGGAATGCAGCATCCTTGCAGCAAGCAATTCCCAACAGAACACTTGTTCCCAAATCTGACTGTTCCCAAATCACTGCTGTCCCAAGTCATTTTAAATATCTGTGTCCATCCCTCCAGGAGACGGATCCTGGACAAGGCCCTTAGGGAGGTATGAGCCAGCCTGTGGCTTAGGAAAGGCTGTTGTATCTACTTCCCTCCCCTCCCTTCCCCTCTCCCCTCCCTCCCCTCTTTTTTCTTTTCCTGCTCTTTTCATTCATTTCTTTCTTTTGCTTTAGGTCCCAAACATGTTCCCAACCCTCCTGGAGCTGCACTTCATTACGCATCAAATGGATGGATAGAACCATTGTTAAAAATTTAAAACTAATTAAAAAAGTGTAAAAGGTTAAAATCTCTGGAAAAGCCTAACTGGCCCCATCCTGAAGGACAAAGGGATGGATCAGCTTTTTCCGTGTGCACTGATTCACCTGCCCACAACAAATTGAGACCCAAAGGGGGCCTCCTGACAAGCCAAACTTCTCAAAACAGCCTTTTTCTAAAGCAGCTTCCATACAACAGCACAGAGCTGCCAGTCCTGTCCCCGCGGTGTGGGCAGCAGAGCTGTCAGTAATAATATCAGCAGCAGCTCTGGCTTTAGCAAAGCGAAAGTCACCAGTGAGCCCCTCAAATCCCTGATCCCTTCATCGAGGGGCAGCAGTGATGACCCTGGGATCTGCTCCCCTCCCTGCAACAACTCCCCCTGGTAAATACTTTCAAATAAATGGCTGAGCAGCAAGAACTAAAGCCTGGGAGATGAGATAAGCGAGGCTTTGTCCCCTCCTTCTGGGGACTGATGGGCAAATAGGGGCTGAGGTTTGCAGCCGGCGGAGCTGAGCTGTTTGCGCTCAGCCTCTCGCACATCCCGGAGCTGCGGGATCTCTGCGGGAGCGTTTACACCCACCCCGGTGCGCTGCCCCTCGCAATAAACTGCATTCCAGACCGGCTTTAAAAGACACCCGTCCCCTTCAAAAGGCGACTTTGAAAGCTCAGACTCCCTCGGCTCTGTAGGGCTGAAGTGAGACACTTTCACGCCTTGGAGAAAATGGTTTATAATGTATTTACGAGAGAAAAATAAAAGATAAAGGCTATTCTCTTGTCTCTCTTTTTTTCATTCTTCTTTTTTCTTTTCCCCTTTTCTTTATTTACCAAAAGTACCTCCAGGGCTAATGGCATTTTCTTTGGCCGCTGGGAGCAGAGGAAGATAGAAGTCTGAAATATGAAAGCTTTTCTCTTGGTTTTTAACAACTTTGGATCACTCTAGTTAACTCTCAGTCTCAGTTCAAAGCTGAGCTAGAAACTGAAAGGCTGGTTCTGTTTTTCTCTGAGAAAAACTACATTACTATAAATGATTGCTTATCCCAGAAAGAAACATAGAGGCTTAAAATTCCTTGTCCTGGCATGAAAAAGTCAAAATCACCGAGACTTCTGTTGAGCTGCGACAAAAAAAAAAAAAAAAAAAAAATAGTCTGCAGTACTTCATTTTGATGATATCAAAGTGTTTCATGCATGACCTGTTTTTCATTTTTAAAATATATTTTTATTGTAATCAGCTTAAGTTTCAAAACAAAATGACTTTGAATAATAAGTTAAAACGAGTTGTCTGAGTCTCGGTTTGTTTTTTTTCCCAGCAGAAGAAATTCATCAAACTGGGTCTCTTTTTTCCACACATTTCAACGGAGATGAATCTGCCTTTTCCAAACTGTAAGAGATATCTTAACAAGATATTCCTGCCTGGCTCTTGCTGTTCCAGAAATAGGGAGTTTCTTGGGATACGGGTGCCTGATGATGGCAGTGCCGAGGACAGAAGTTCTGGGACAAGTAGGGTTCAGAATGTAGAATGGAAGCCTTAAGGAGCCAGGGGTGGCAAGGATTTCAGCCTTTCCCAAACTCTGAGGACCTGGAGGTCTCAACGAATCCTAAAACTAAGGGATGGGTGTGTCAATGCTGCGGATCAAGCTGTGAGATTCCCAGCTTGCCTGCTCAGGTGCAAGCAGGAAATTTGTCATGAATGGCCCCTGATGTGTTATTTTGGTGTCCCCTCTCAGGATATAAAAGCCCAAACCCAGCAAATCTGGGCAAATTAACAAATTCCTTTTAGCTTCCGAAAAACTCTGAGATTTCTGTTTGGGGTGGCTGGATTTTGGCCTTGCCTCCACAGCATTGTTTGGCTCAGACAGCAGCTCCTGAAGAGAAGTGCCAGGATGGGAAAGCAGGAAGGAGCAGTTTGCTAAATCTTGGTGCTTCTGTGAGGAACCATCCTGCTCCTGTGCCTTACCCACCTTCCCAACAGCAGAGGGTAATGGGGATGGAAGGGCAAAATCATACGTTCAGTGTTAGGAGGATCACAGAAACTCTTTCACCTCCCAGCTGAGTGTATCACCAGTTTATTTAAAAAAAAAGCACAGGACAGCTTGGCTAGGAGCCACTCAAGGTTCAGTGATAGACAGAGAGATGACTCCGTGCCCTCGTCTTTGCTCTTTTGACCGTAATTTCCTCCACAATCACGAGCTGCTCATTTAATCCCCCTAGGATATGGGTGCTCCAGGAGTGGAATGAGTATTTAAAGTATCCCTGGAGTTAACTTGTTCATCCAAATGGTGACCGAAGATGAATGACTTTTATCACTCCTAAACCAAGCGGATGTACAGCTTGAACCGACTGGAGGAACAGACTAATTTCTATATTACCCTCTTCTTCCGAGTTTCAGATGTCCCAGGATTTCTGGTGCATCAGCTTTAGCTTTTCATGAACTTGAGCCTTGGCAAAGTGGACAAATCGAGTGAAAGCCTCTTTCTCCAGAGGGCATTTCATCGAGGTGCTTCATCCTGACCATGACAGACGTTCTTGTACCCAGCATCTGCGAGAGGGAGATTTATCCAGAGTCAGCGCATGTGGTTTAGCTCTGGCTGAGTTTGTGGATAATCTAGGTGAAGTGATGGTTTTTAAAAAAATGGGATGAAAGAACCCCAAAAGATTTGACAGGGAATTAGCTTCAACTTAAGAGAAGAGCAGTGCTAGGAATAGGATGGAGGATGGTCTCTGGGGGGTAAGAAAATAGAAAGGAGAGGAAAAAGGCAGATTCCTAAGGGGATGAGGCCTTGGCCTCCGCTATGGAAACAGGTAATTTCCCAGTACAGACAGATAATAGGGATGAGGATTCAGGGAACGTGTTCTGGGTCTGGTGAGATTCAGCCTGGCAAGCTGACGCCAGTGAAGAGATCACAAATGCCTTCCCTACCCTCCTCGCCTTTGCCTTCACCAAAGTTTAAAGTTTACCTGCTAATTCCCTTATCAGAAGTTTGTGCTGAGAACTCTTATCTGGATTTTACAGGCAGCTCCTGGCACCAGACCAAAAACAGGAGGAAAGCATTTCATTCTTCTCCAGTCGTTCAATGAAAGCAGCATTTTAAGCCAACAATATTATTGTCATTAATGGGATGGGACCGTTAATGACGGGAATGTGTGTGTTTGGCTTTCAAATGAGACTTGTGTCTATCCCTGCTCCTGACCTGGGGCAGCTTAGTGGGGCTAAATTGCATTTTAAAGCTGATCAGAATGAACCTTAATTGAGGCATTAAACCCAGGTTCAGTTGATCTTCCTGTCCCCACAGCGCTGCCACTGCTGGTGGCTGCCCTGGGCTCACTGGGCAGGCAAGAGGAGTGTCCCCAGGACAAGGCCAGAGCTGCAGAGTGTCTGGGTTTGGAGGAGGTTTTGCTATCATTCCCCCCAGCTCTCCCTATTTTTCTCTTTCAAATGTAATTAAAAGTCATTCTTTTAACTTTATTTATTTATCAGCTTGGTACATTTGAACTTGCAGGCGCCTTCATCTCAGCATTCATTTCCCTGCCCTTTAATGTGAACCTGACTCAATTCCCCATCCCCTTCAAAGCTCTTTATTAGTTCTGCAGCACTTCCCCCACCCCCAGCTCTTTCTCTGCTTCCACCTTCCTCTTCAGCTGCCCTGCAGACAAACAGCCTTGGCTGAGATGTGACCTGGCCTGTGAAGGTGGTGACATCCCCTTGAGTCCCTCAGGATGCAGCTGAGGGAAAAGGCAGCCCTGCAGCCTCTCTGCCCAGGTCCTGTTGCTGATGAAATCACCCCTGCACTTCATGGCGGAGGAGCCCACCGTTCCCTCCCTTCCCATGGTTTGAGGTGCTGTCTCCCACAGGTTTTGGGGGCAGCTGGCTCCCTCTTCCCCTCCTGTCAGCTGTAGTGTGCCTGACTCCAAAATGAGTTGGGGTTGTTGGCCTTTTTTTCTCTTTGGCAGCAATCCCTCAGTGCCTGAACCCACGAGGCTTCTGCCATGAAGAGCAGGGGATCCGGGGGAGGTTCACCACAGGAGCCAAACACAGAGAACCATTCAAAACAATGCCCAAGAAGTCCTTGATCTCCAACTTCCTTCATGTGGAAGTCCAATGTTGATTTTCTCTTCCAGCTGAGGAAACTGAGGCTTGCTTGCTCTGCTCTGTGCAGCTGGGATTCAACCCAGGCTTATTTTCCTTTTAAATACCTCTGCCTCCCCCAGCAGGAGCTGAGGTCCAGCTGCAGAGCTCTGGGGGGTTACTGCTGCAAGGTTCCGGGTTCTGGCCCTGCTTTGCTCTCCCAAGGCACAGAGTCAAAGCTGCCTGTAGGGAAAGTAAACAACCTGCTCTGGATTTGTCTTGCTGGGAGTTGAGCTGCTTCACTGCCTTGTCACTGAGATGTGGTGATTAAAGAGATCAGCTGTGGAGCTTGGGGCACAGTGAGGGGACCCAGGCACTTTGTAAGCTGTCACCTCACACTGCCAGGGTGAGCCTGGTGCAGAGGAGAGCTGTGATAAGGCAGCTGTGTGATGGAACATCAGTGCCTAAGGCACTGTGAAAGAGCCCATGGACCTCTTCTTACTGATGAAAATGAGCCTTTTACTTTGTTCCATTTGATTTATTTGATTTGATTACTTTACTTTATTTTGCTTTATTTTATTATTTTTTCCTCCCCACCAAGCCTCTTTTCATCCCCTTATCTTCACTGTTAGTTAGTAGATTAATGCATGTCTCAGGAAGATAAACGCACTTTCAGATCTTCAAAAGGCAAGGCAGCCTCTGAAACCAGTGTTTACAACCTCCTTGGCTGGTGACAAGGCAGGCAGCAGGACATGATCTTCAGTTTAGCCTCCAAGGTCGAACTGAAATGCAGATCCTGGTCCCTGGGAGCACAGTGGGCACCAGTGCTCCCAGTAGCCAGGTAGAGTTTGGGTTGACCTCTATTCCCTGCCAGGGCAAACTCCCTCCCTCTGCCTACTCTCCTTCCCCAGGCATTGAATGAGAGTTTGGGGATGGAGGGGGAAAGAGAGAGGGAAGAGAGAGGCAGGGAGAGGGAGCAAGGCAATCCTCCCCAGGATTCCACACTGCACGGATACTGAGACTTTCACTTTGCCCTAAATGCTGGAGCAGGACACAGCAGCTGCAGATGTCCAGCCCCAAAGGGCAGCACACTGCTCTTCTCCACCAAGGGCCGGATCTCACCAGTGCTTGCCCTCCTTGAAGGTCCAAAGTCCAACACAGGCCTGTCTTGGCCATCCCTGAGCATCCCATTACACATCAGGATAGTCACCCATGGGCCCGTGATCCTGACTCTAGCCTGACTTTTCCAGGCATGCTTTAGCTCTGTGGCTAAGCCGCGTACAAAGCCCTGAATTTTAGAGATTATCTGAGCGCCAAGGTGGCTTTGAAATATCCATCTTTTCACTCCAGCTCTATCCTCCACCATCAGGAGGCAGATTTTGGGATGCCCAGCTGCGGTTTGCCTGATGGCACAGGGAGAAGGAGCAGGGCTGAGGATGGCAGGTCCTGCAGGGTCAGAGGAGCAGGGCTCGTGTATGCAGAGCTTAAGTGGTGGCTCCAAGGTGGGAGCAAATACTGTGTTTGAGCTGTTCTCAGGCATTTCAAAGCTCATCCCTGTGAATTAGGGGCCGAGTGAAGTCATTAAACCCTAATCAAAAGCAGCTAATCAGGAATCAGTGGGAGATGTTCCAATTAATCACAGCTGGAGCCAGTGGAGCGGGAGCTGGGGAACGGGGATGGCCGTAAGGAAAGGACAGCAGGATCCTGTCTTCTGCCACGGAAACACCCCAACGGGGCCGTGCCAGCTCACATGGTGAGTCTCAGGGTCTCAAAAGTATTTAGGGGTTCTCATAAGACACTTTGCTATTGCAGGTTCCCCATGATTTCCAAAATGCACTTTGAAGCAGCTGTGGTGGTGCAGATATTCTGCTGCCCTATTGTGGTGGGGGTCTTACGAGGCTTCTCTGCCTGTTGGAGGGGGAGAGCTCTCACTCAGAGCTCTTAGCAGAGATCCATTCCCCCACATCTCTTTACAGCTGGGGCTCTCCAAGTGCTTTACGGATTTCATAGGTAAATATCAGCATCTTGACTCTACAGGAAACCGAGTGATGTGCAAGAAGTGCTCTGACATGCCAGACTTTGCTCAGGCTTTGTCTGCAGCCCAGTGAAGATTTCACTGCAGTTAAAACAGAGGTTTAGGAGCTGGATGCAAAGTCAGCCTCAGCTGTGTCAGGATGCCCTGCAAGGGAGGGCACCCTCAGCTGACATTTTCCTCTTCTGCTAACTCCTGTTCACAGCTGAGATGAGAAGCAGGCTCTGCGGTGGGTCACCGAGAGTTAATAACTTCCCACAACCCCAAGGCACTGCTCTTCTGATGGGACCATTAATGGGAGCAGCATTTACATGGCGTGTTCTCCTCAGTTCAGCCAGGGTCATGCTTTCCCACCGCATTCTTCTAGACCTAAAGTCTTTCCCCTCACCATCCCTGAAGTCACCAAACAATTGTGCCCCATGAAAGCAGACAGTGTGTCGTGTGGAGAATTGGGGCATTGAAGGTGCCTGGACCCCTGGACACCCCCTGTGCCATTGAGTCACTGGAGCATAATTCCACTTTGTGTTCCTTTCTATTTGATGATAAAAACCCTCAAGGACACGATCGACTCCTCTCACCATTAAAGGCATCTGGAGAAGAGCAGAGGTTTTCTGCTGCTTTCGGAAATTCCCTTGCTTCCTGCTCCAGAGAAACGTCTTTCTTCATAAATCTTATTGAACCTATAAAATGCCTTCCTGTTCTTTCGCCTCTGCTCGGCTCCCCTCAACGTGCCTGTTCCACCATTGCATCCAGGCTGCTCTATAAAAAGAATAAAGTGCATTGCGCCGGATCGAGCTCGGCTGTAAATCCCTGCCAGCCCAGAGTCGACACAAATTGAATTCCATCATGGCTCTTCTTCGGAGGGTTTGCCGGCTGCCTTTCAAATTTGCCAGGAATGAGATGCAATTTAGTTTAAGTAACTAAAGTGGAAAGGTGCACAATGCTGTTGTAGCGCCCTAGCTGAGAGGTTCGGGTCTGCAGGAGAAGGAGCACTTCTCTGTCCAAAGAACCATTGCTCAGAAATGCACACGAATGCAATCAGCAAGGCTGAGTTCAGGTGTGCAGGTATGATCCAAGGATTTCAACCCCAAAAGACAGGTTTCCTGAAAGCCACCTCCTCAGACAGCAGAGTGGCAGCAAAGGCTGACAGAACCCCCAGCATCTGCAATCTGCCCTTGGGTGAGAGTGTTCATGAAGGTTTTCCATCTGGCTTGAGATAAAGATTTCAAGCCCAGCTCAAGACTTAAAGAAATTCCTGGTTTTTTGCACAGCCCCACATTGGCCTTATTGAGGAGGGGGCTGGATGAGGGATGTCTGGGGGTCTCTGGTACTGACTGTGTGACCAGGGCACTTTGCTGTGGAGCTGCTGCTTGAGAGACCTCTTGACTGAGCCGGGATCCTGGCCCTGCCTTCTCTCTGTGCTGCTGGACAGTTTGGGATTACCAAATATCCCCACAGACACCAGTTTCCCTGTTCCCCCAGGCCAAGGCTGATGCAGGGTTCTTAAAAGGAGCACACCCAGCAGTGTGAGAGGGGAGGTTGAGCATTCCCAGAGCAGCTGAGTTCTCCCAGAGCTTTTCTTTCTGACTTGGACACGTCTTCTCTTCCGCAAATGTTGGTTTCCAGCAGCCAGAGGATGGTTTGCCATCCCTGCAATGTGTGTAGAAATCTTCTGGTTTGGAGCTGTCCGGGTGTTGTCGCAAGGATGGCATTGCTTGTGACACTGGATGCCACTCTCCTCCCTCCCCCGGAAGAAAAAGCTGGTTTCCCCACCCGGTTTCATTTCCTACCTACCACCCTGTGCTGCTTTCCTCCTCCTCCTCCTCTCTGTGGCTGTGCTGAGCTATTGATCCCTGCCTTGCTCGCTCTGTGGATTTGGGGAAGGGGGAGGGACGCCTCCAGGGCAGGTCAGGATAAATCGGCACTTTGTCTGCGCCTCGGCTTCTGCAGCCCTTACTCGGGGTCGCCATCGCATCCTTGTCCCTGTCGCAATTTTTCTGCCAAGTGCCGTTTTTACCCTCCCCACACGTCCCGGGAGAGCTGTTATTTATGGCCGGTGCAACAAAACTGAGCAGCACCAGCTGTTTCCCAGCCTGCAGGAGCACATCCATCACGGGGGGCTTTAGAGAAAGCCTTTTGTTTAATCATGGGATCACTCCTTTTCTCCCTCCAGTCCCTTGCCCCTGCCAGCCTCCCCTCGCATCACTCCAGTGACGAGGCCAGGAGGTTTTTCATTCTCTGCTGGCAACTCAAATGATTTCTCAATGTTCTCAGTTCACCTTCCCGCTGGTGCAAACCCTTCTTCATTGCTCAGAACATTTAACACCTATGAGGAGAGGGTAAAGGGTCCTTCTCTGCACAGGCAGTTTGGGAACAATAAATATCATCCTACAAATATTTTTGCAGAAGGACACGTAGTGGCCCTGGTTTCTGTCTTCTTCCCCTCGTATGTAGTCAGGATTTTCTTTTGATAAAAAGCAAAAGAAAAGTCCTAAAGGTTTCACTGAAGGAGCATGAGAGCAATTTTCATCCAATCCTTCCTTATTTACTCCGTTTCTGATATGGCAGGTGCTTTAAATGTTTTGGGGTTTTTTGTTCACAGATCCCACTGTCTGGAAATGCATCTTGAAGGAGACTGAAGTTCATCCTCTGTGGCTCAGACTCTGAAAAGTCACCCACCAGGACAACATGCAGAGTAAGACACCTTTTGGGCAAGTCCCTGCACAGGGGTGAATTCAACACCTCCCGCTCCCTGGCAGAACTTGTTTATTAGGCTCTGAGAGTTATGAGGAGGAGGAGCAGATTTTTCTTGTCTGGACCACTCAGAGCCAGAGAAATGGATAGTGCTGGATGGAACATTTGGTTTCTCTGGGGTGCTGACATCGCCTTGGTGGTGATATGAGGCAACAGGAATGGAAATGCACTTCTGCAGGAGAGGGAAAAGCCTGTGAGCTCAGACTTGACAATAATTCACCTGGCTGCGTGTCTGGCCCCGCGCCCCAGGATCCCTTCCCAGCTCTGCTTTGCGTTTTGCAAATTGTTTCAAGAAATGCCCGGTTTTCATGGGCCTGTCGCGGGGTGATGGATGACTGGGGACGCCCAGCGAGGATATCTGTCTCCACCAAGGCTCTGTGAGTCAGTTACCCCATGTCTAGCTGCTACTTTTCGGCCTTAAAAGCCTCAATATTCTCCACTCAGCTCACCTTCCTGCTCTTTCCTGGTCTCCAGATCCATTAGTCTGTCTGGGCTGGTACCCATTAAACTGCTGAACATGGGCCACTCGGAGCAATCTTATCAGAGCTGCTGCTATTAAAGGCAGAAATAGTCAGAAACTGAGTCACCAGTGCAGGCAGTCTGGCACTTGGGTTTAGACAGAAGTTTTGTCAGGGCTTGTTCTTGTTTGTGGAGAACCACAGAGGCTGCTGTGCACAATATTTGATTGCCGTGACAGTGGTGATTAATAAATATTTGGCTAATGCGAAACAGCAGTGCCCTGGGTCCAAAAGTCTGAGTTTTGCCAGGTTTCCAGTACCGGTGGCCCCTGTGCCACCTCCCAAATGCAGAGAGGCTTCTGTGGGGGGAATACTGCTGCCTTGCACTCCCAAGGGAGGAAGCTGAGGCACAGGGCTTCAAACCGTGTGACACCAGGTAGCTCAGGCAGTGCCTGGGACAGGTAGATGTGCAAAAGGGCCAGGAGGCTCATCCCTGGCTGAGATGCCTTTTAACCTGCCTCGTGCGGTTTCTTCTCATACAAGGACTTCCAGAGTGCTTTTTCTTCTGCTGATGGTACTGAAAAAAAACCCCCAAGGCCCCAAAAGCTTTGACCCACGTGTCTGTTAGTGCCCTGCCTGGGATGTGTTGCTGTGCTTTGGGGTTGGTTTGGGATGCAGGTGCCCACAGCCAGCTGCTGTCTGGCCCCGGAGCTGTCCTACTGTGCCCCATCAGCACAGCTCTTGTAAAGTGTAAATGAGGCTGCAGGCAGGCGTGAGGACACCACTCGGTTCCGTGTGCCTTAACACAGCCCTGCTGAGCCAGCCATGATTAGAAGCATCCTTGTTCAGCTCAGCCCAAGCAGAGCCCTGCGAGATTTCCCGGGCTGAGGGCAGTAAGTTGGTAGTTACCAGGTCTGATGGGAAGGCAGGGTGGAATCTGCCTTTTCGTCTGAATTTTCACCCACGTTCACTCAAGACATAGCTGGATGGTTTCAGCCCTGAACCTTCTGGTGGTTCTGTGCCACCCTTATTCCTGTTTGGATGCAGATTTATCTCAGATTAGATCCCATCTTTTCTTTGATACATTTCTGTGCTTACTTGTTTGCATCATCTGTTAATTTCCTTGGAATAGGGCTTGGAATGTTTTTACCCTCACACTGAGAGAGAGCCTCAGCTGATGTCTCTCTGAAAGCAAGAAAAGCAGTTTTACAAATCCCAACTCTCCCTCTGGGTTAAGTGTAAGAGTTTGCCCAGATTGCCATCCTAGAAAGCAGCTCTTCTACCCCGGGAAAAAATTGCTTTGTCAGTTTAATTTGCTCTCAGTTCAGCAAAGCTGTGGAAAACCGGCCAAGAGTTTTATTGGCACATCTGAGTCATAAAAAAATGAAATAATTAAAACAGCCATTCACCCTTTTAACTGATCCAGCTCACACTGGCCAAACATTTACGTGTCCACTTGGCCTTTATATGAGAATGCTTTAAAAGCGCAGTCATGGAGTGTTGAAATGAAGATGTCGGACCATAGGTGTGCCCCTGGCTCCAAGAGCTCCCAGGTGAGAATTTGCTCACTGGTGACATCCCATCCATCAGCAATGCCGAGCTTTTGTCACAGTTCCCAGGAGAAAATTGTCACATAAATCAGAAAAGGTGGGGCCAGTCAAGGCGTGGGGCCTGTCGGCATTTCTTGTGAAACGAGGAGCTGCACACTGGGAAATGCTGGGATTTGTGCCCTCACGTTAATTTAAAGAGAAAATAAGGCAGTTAATTCCCATTTTGGATGAGAGGGAGTGACTGGAGACCCTGCTCCCCCTCTCCCCCTCCCCATCTGGCACGTGCACGTGATTTAGTTACTTCACACTTGGCCTTTGGGAATTATTGGTACAAATCCCTTTGCACTGGGTGGAAATACATGATCATCGATGCCTGAAGATGGGTTTTTCTGCCCTCCCAGATGGTGTGGGAGGGAGCCCTCTGGCTGGGCTGGCTTCTAGCACAGCACAAGCCACAGCCCTGGGACACTCTGACTGTGAAGGATGCTCATTGCTGTGACTGTTTTTATTCTGTTGTTGTTCTAAAGCGCAGGGTTCTTTTGGCATTCAGTGTTTTTCTTAAATCCCTGCAAAGGGGCTGCTTTCAGCTGCTGGGCTGCTAAAATCCCTCACCTCCAGCCAGAAAAAGCAGGTTTGAAAGATATGCTGAGGGCTGTGGAATCAGATGTGCCCGGAGAACCCGGGACTGGATTTTCCGGTGCTTAAAAAACACCATTAAAGCGAGTTCTCAGATGTGACCAGTCTGAATCCAGCATGGAAATTAGCTGTGAGTTTAGAAGTCTTAATGAATGCTGGAAACCTGCCTAAAAGGGCTACCTCGTGGTGAGTGGTCCCGGACTTTTAATTGGTGTTCATGCGAGACCTTTTCACTCTTTGGGGAGTTTGCTTTGAATGCGGATGAGATGTGGAAATTTGGAACTTTTTTATGGAACAGAAGTTGTCACATTTTTCAGATTCAGAACAGCCAACAGTTTCATCCAGCCCATTTGTAATCCCTTCATTTAGATGGAATGAAACGTTTCGTTCTGATAAGGTCAAAGCATGAAAATATGAATATATTAAAATACCTGTCAAAATGAAGGTAATCAAAATGAGAACTGGAGCAAACACTGTTGAAATAATTCACTCGGCTTTTTCCCCCCACTATAAATTTCCGTGCTGTGGACATATCCTTATGAAATGTTTTCATGGGAAAACTCTATTTTTCCAGTAGATAGCTACCCTGACCAACGTAATAAGATTTTGATCAACTCTTGGAAAAATACAGGCTTTGGGAGAGTGATGCCTGAGGTCCCCAGTGCTGCCATCAATCACATCCCTGCTTCCAGGCTCGCTGCAGGAGGAAGCTCTGGCACTGCTGGTGTTGCTGGTGTGACCTCTGTCCCTCAGAGGTCCCTGGTGACCCTTAAGCTTGGGGTTTGTGAGAGGGGCTGCACAGAGGCTGCTTGAGATCAGCAAATCCCAGAATGGTTTGGGTTGGAAGGGACCTTAAAGATCATCCAGTGCCCCCCCCTGCCACAGGCAGGGACACCTCCCACTGTCCCAGGTTGCTCCAAGCCCCGTCCAACCTGGCCTTGGGCATTTCCAGGGATCCAGGGGCAGCCACAGCTGCTCTGGGCACCCTGGGCCAGGGCCTGCCCACCCTCACTGTGAAACACTTCTTTCTGTCTAATCCAAATGGACCCTCTTTCTGTTCAAACCATCACCCCTTGTCCTGTCACAACAGGCCCTGCTAAAAATTTTGTCCCCAACTTTCTTATAAGCCCCGTTTTGGTACTGGAAGGTGCAACAAGGTCTCCCTGGAGCCTCTTCCAGGCTGAACAACCCCACTTCTCTCTCAATCCAATGGAGCAGAACTGCCCCATCCCTCTGATCATTTTCGTGGCTCCCTCTGGACTCGCTCCAACAGGTTGATGTCCCTCCTGTGCTGAGGATCCCAGCGATGCTCCAGGTGGGATCTCCCCAAAGCATCATAGAGATACTGGGGTTTAATCCATAATTCTCCTCTGGCGTCTCCGTAAAGATCTTCTGGCCTCACCAGACACCATCTCTGAAGTGGCACGTGCTGTCCTGTGCCCTGCAGGACAGTCGTTGAAGAGGAGGGAATGCAATTGCAAATGCGCAACTGAAAATTGATCCGGGCTGTAATAGTCTACTATAAAATACAGTATTTTAATTGTGGCTCTCTTCTCCTCACTCCCTGGAAGTCAATTCTTCTCTATCAAGGCTGCCTCTTCTCTTTTTCTCTCTCCACTTTGTTCCTCTTGGTCTGAATTCACTCTTGATGCACTTGCTAGCAAAACATAAACACTGTTCCCTTCCAGGGCTGCTCCCTGGCTGCCCTTTCCCAGCCACCAGCAGCGTTTCCAGAGTGGAGCGGGACCTATAAAACACGACTCGTAAAGGGAAAGAGCTGGCATTTGACTCCTGGAGGGAAAGAGATGGTGGATAGGTGTGAAAAAATGGATGCCCCCCTCCCCGAAATATAAAGAAATATGTGCAGAAAATGAAGGAGATTTAAAGCAGCTATCAATCGGTCGCTGTTCCAGCTTTAAGAGCTGTTGAAACAACATAATAAAAGGCAATAAACAAGAGATTTATGACCTACCTGCTGGAAATAGCTCTCTGCATCTCTGGTGTGGGGTGAGCACAGCGTGCCAGGCTGGGGGGACTCGGGGCCTGGTGAGCACACGTGCCCCTGTGATGGGGCCCTGCACGTGGCCACAGCTCTTCCCTCCATTTCCCTCTCCCTCTCCATCCCCTCCCCTGTCCCTCTGAGCCCTCGTATTTATGGCTTTGGCATTTGGTGTGTTAAAGACTCGGTTTTGTTCAGTTTGAGCAGTAAACCCAAGGCGGTTTGTTGCGATCGATGGCAGCAGGCTGGAATTTTAAGGGCCAGGTATTTTACCACGGGGGCTGGACCCTCGAGCTAAATCTTGAAGGCAGGGAAGGTGAAAACACACAGTACAGCCTAGGGCAGCGTCGGGAAAGGCTTGTAAACTGCTGGCACGTATTTAAATTCCAGGAAAATCACCAGGGGGGGAATAAATCTACAAAAAACAAAACCTAAGTGAGAAGAAAGTGAGCGGCTAAACATGGAGATTTCTAATGCCTTCTTCAAGGCTGAAACTGTCCTTTTAAAGAAAATACAACTTCCACTCCTGCCCCAACCCACAGAGGGCTGAAACTGCAGACATTTGCACAAAACCGTGGTGAGGCAGCGTGTGTCTGGCAGGATCTGGGCTGTGTGGTTTAAGGACCATGGACACAGGACAGCTACAAACAACTCTGGAAGCCTGAGGAGACAAAACAGCTGGAAAATGGGACGGGGACTGGACATTTTTCCTTCAAAACACACTCGCAGGAAAAAGTGGTTCCGTATTTCCCAGCGCCGGCTGTGAGAGTGGGGTGTGCTGGGTGTTGCTCTGCTTCTTTCCAAGCCCTGCTACAAAGCCTTCCCTTGTAGATCGCTTTTCCCTCTCTCCTCCTCAGACAGAGTGTTCTCCTCTCGCCCGTCACTCCGGCTTTCCGGCCGGGAGTTCCAGGTTTTGTTTTGCAAAGCGCAGTCACCGAGCGGTGACATGAGGAGCCCTGGCACACCTGATGCTGTTTGTTCTTCGGGAGGAAGGTGGGGGGGACGCGAGCAGGCTGAGAGGGGTAAATCCATCCACTTTCTGGAAGGACGGATGCGGAATGGCACCGTGCCGTAATCCAGCGGAGCCGGGCAGTGCTGGGGAGACAGATCTGGGACGGAGAGAGGAGGGGCTGCCCTAATCCTGTGTCCCTCTGAAATCCCCAGCACGGAACAAAGCCCCTGTTAGCAAATAAGGACGGGGGAGTGGTAGCAATAAGCCAAATAAATGCCCTTAAATTCAGCTGTAATGAAAACCTGGGAGCCAGCACTGGAGTCCTTTCATAAACACTGGGGAACAAGATTGTTCGAATTGTAAAAGCCCAACCGGGGGAGCAGCAGGCATGAAACCGTGGATTAATTCAGCTGCTTGAATGCCAGTGTGTGGCAGAGAGGCAGCACCAACCTCCTCCCTCCCTCCCCTACCCTGGAGGAGTTTGCAGGCTCTTTATTTGGCCTTGCTCTGGAAAGGTCTCCTGATAACAAAAGGGGAAAGGGGCTCAAAAGCCAAGAGAAAAATGGCTTTGGTCCCAGGGCTTTCGCCCATGTGCTCAGAAACCTCTTCTTGGTGGGTCAGACTGTGGGGCTGTGCAGGAGCTCGTCTGTCCTCTGCTTTCTCCCATTCTGTCCATCTCAGCAGGGTCATGGACTGTGCTCATCCATTCCCCTCCCTTTTGCCCCCTTCTCCCTCAAAATAGTTCCTGTCTCCATAAACACGGTGAAAAAAAGAAAGAGAAGAGCTAAATTGTCGAGGGCTGCAGGTTTGAAAACTGTCAGGAAAGGATTTGGACTCCTCAAAAGGAAAAAACAACTACTTCCCTTCATTTCAAATTCAAGGGTCGTGTCCTCCCAAAGCCGTGTCTGCGCTGGAAAATATTTAAAATTGATTAAATCATAACCCGTGGTTCCTCTCAAACAGTTGTAGTTTTAGGATTTCTAAAACATCTCTTGGAGACTCCAGAGGTTATAAAGTTTCTGGTTCACAAGAACCACAGAGAAATGGCTCAGTGTGAGTGGTCAGAAACCGCAAGAAAATCCCCCTTTTCTCCCCTAATCACACAACTATCGAAAGATCATCAGAGCTGGCAACGATCTTTGAAAAGACGTTTTGGAAATTTGAGTGGGAGACTCTTCCACACCTGTGGGTGCTTGGAGAAAGCCTTGTTGATGGCTGAGGAAAAGAATCCTCAAAAGGAGGAGATTCCCACCTCAGGTCATTATTTCTAATTCCAGTGTTTCCTCCTCTGCTGCCGCCTCGGGGATTTGCCTCATTTCAATTTTTCACCTCATATACAACAAATAAAAACAAACCAAACCCCTACTCCTGTCCCAGCCATTTCTCCTGCTCCGCCTGCAGCAGCCCAGTTTTGAGGCAAGAAGCACGGAATTAATGGGGATTCTGTAGATTTACAAACAAGCACTCCGAGAGGAGCCTGTGCCTATTTATCTCCTAATACAGTGGTTTAAAAAAAGTCCTTCTTTAATTGCATTTGGGATGTATTCTAACGATTTGCCCAGGAGAGTATTAAGATGTCAAGGCTTTTTCATTAGTAATATATCCCCAAACAAAATCTTTGTTAAGATGGGTTAAGGCAGTAAATAGACCATTAATTTACAGAACATAATTAGTACCTTGCAGTTATTCATGGAAATAGTCGGATTTCTTTCGTTGTTATTCAATGGCAAGATTTAAAACAAATATAGCAGCAGCAGGTCAAAAACCACAGAGGCAAAAAGCATCAAAGGTATTGATTAAAGTTTCAACAATAACCTTAACTCTGCAGCAGTACCCAAAACAACATCATTTACAGCACCCAAATACATTCTCCCAGTGGTAAATAATGAACACAGAAAACAGCAGCAACTTTTGAGCAAATATCAATAGAGAGCTGTAAAATAACTCGTTTTAAGGGCTAGGGACTATAGCCCACATCTAAAACTGGAAACAATATTGAGGCTCTTCTTTTCCTAAGAGATTGTTATTATACCAGTATGTCCAATGGAAATACTTTAGTTGTTATTATTTATTTAATTGGCACTATTATCTTTGCAGCTGTGGCATCATTTTGATTAGAGAAACTGGAATAATTTATTTTGTAGGGTCGTCTACTTTACAGTCTCAGAATTTAAAACACATTGGAAACTTTTCTAAAATTGTTCTTAATTGTAGATTATTAAGATGAAGACATTTTCAGTTGACTTCAGAGTGACTGAAAAACTGATTTAATGAAGATTTTTATACCTTCTTATTAATAAATTTGATTTTACATGGTACAGAAATCAAGTCTGAGCCAATTTTAATGTTTTATGTGTATTACTGCAACTTGCAAAGCAAAATGGAATTTTCAGGGGTCAGGAGCTGTACTCACAGGACAGTAAGGCCATAAATCATGGTCAGTGCTCAACAGGAAAAATATCAAAGTGTGTTAGACAGCAGTTAGGGCTGCACTTAGAAATAACAGTGAATTATCAAACTGACAAAAAGCAGCAGCAATAAGGTTTTTATGTGCTGGACCAAGAAGTTCAAAGTTCAGCTGCATCATGAGATGAATGAACTATTGCTTCCCAGACAAGACCTCTTGGTAGCAGCGGAAATCAAAACAGAACTAATAAAATCTCACTGAAAAGAAATAAATAATTAAATAAACGTTGATTTATTAAATTACCTTCCATTACTTGTTTGTTACTCCTAACAATGTTGAGGTGCTGTACAGACAGGTAGAAAATAGTGTTTCCTTTATGGGAGTTCTGCCACAGTTTCTCTTTTAAATATAAAAATTAAAATTTCTTTTTTAAATTAAAAAGCAATCTGCCAGAAGAATTTCTAGAAAAAAAGGTCTTGGGGAACGAAATACTCAAGGAAATAAAATAATTTCCCCATTCTTTGATTTGCTGGAGTTGCTCTTCTAATGACATTTAAAAGGAGCCCAAACTGGAATTTGCCTCCTTACAGCTTGGAACTGCCCATTTATGGAGGAGAGAGCAAAGCGAGACACTGGGATTGGGGAAACTGAGGCACCGAGTGGTTTGGGATTGAAAGCTGCAGGGAGAGGCAGCAGTCTCCCAGCTGGACATTCCCAGGCCAGCTCCCGGCTGGCATCAGGGGTGGCATTTCCCAGTGACACCCTTTCAGTGCCGCGGAGCTGCCCAGGGACCTGCTCGGAGAGCCCCTGGCAGCGCTGGAGGTGCTGGGATGCAAATCCTGGCACTGCCTCTCCTGTCTTTGTTACCTCCGACCCAGCCACGGGGACAGCAGGACAGATTCCTACTGGGACGGGGCCACAGCTTGACCCCGCAGATGGTGACGGCTCCGCGAAGGCTCCGTCTCGCAGAGCTCTGCTGCAGAGTGGAGAATTTTAATAAGGACAGGAAAAAAATAGCAGGAGACAGGGAGAAAAGGATACATCGCAAAGAACCTGACCTTATTTCCTCAGAGTGTGTGACTAAATCACACAGCTAAAAATAGGTAAGTGATTTGCTTTGATGCTGGAGGATTTTGCTGATACCACTTTTGTTACACGTATAAGTATAGAGATTTAATATAATATTTCCCTTACTGCAGTGTCTTCTATTAAGACAGTGCTGAAGTCTCGAGAGCTGCTGTCTCTGCCTGCTCTTTTAAGCTGTGAGCTACAGCAGAAACTTCTTGCCTCTGAAACTAATATGCTGCTGGCCTTTGGGAAAGTGCAGAAATTTCTGCCAGGAGGGATATTTAGCAGCAAGCTTTGTCCACTCCTGCTTCTCTGAGACAGCCACTCCAACCCCAGCGGGAACTCCCCTGCTTATTTGTTATGAGTGACTTCTTCGGAAAGTTTTGGTCCCAGTCTCCCCTATCTTTATATTGGGGAGGATAAAAATCTACCTCTGGAGAGTCTCCAGCAAATGGGCCAGGTGGGGTGATGGGCATGGCTGTGAGGGGATAGGGGTGGGCCCTGTGAGCTCACACAGGTGATGGGGAGGACACCAGCGACTGGTGGGGAGCACAGAGGTCCCTCCTGGGGTCAGGGTTGTTTGACATCTTCATTACAGAGCAGGAGAGAGCACAGAGAGCACCTCCAAGGAAGCAGGAGATGTGAAACTGTGAGGAGCGTTTGATGGACTGGGTGGCTGGGGCACCATTCTGAGGGACCTGGAGGAATGGGCCAGCAGGGATCCCAGAAGGCTAAATAAGAGAGGAATAAACCTTTCCCTGGGGAGGAATCACCCCAGGCAGCAGCACATGCAGAGAAGGGCACGAGGGTCCTGCTGGGCACCAGGTTGACCATGAGCAACCCCTGTGCACCTGTGGCAAAGCCAGAGAGCCTGGGGAGCTGGGGCAGAGCGGGCAGGGGGAGGGCTCCTGCTGCTCCCCCCAGCTCTCCCCATACCTGGAAGCTTTTTTCCTTTTCTGACTGAGCCGAATGTCGGCTCTGTGCCGTGTCTGAGGATTGAAGGGTACAAATGGAGAGAATTATTCAACACTAAGCAATTATTCTGTTGCATAAAGCTCTGGTATTTGTTACTGAGGAGGCCGTGCTGAATGCAAACCTCCAGGCAGAACTGTCAGGGAGCAGGGGAGAAGAGATGGGGCTGTAGGTGCATTCAGAGCAGAGCATGTCACCAGTGCCCATCTTTTTGCTTTTTGCTTTTCTCAGTGCTTTCCCTCATTTCCCTCCACTTTTCCTCTTCTTTGGTAAACTCCGCTTGCACACAGAGGTACCAGACCCTCCACCTTCTGCATGGACTCTGAGGCTGAGCTGTAGATGGGGAAACTGAGGAAATGACCACACACTGAGGATTTCTGAGGCTCCAGGCACTCTTTGCTCTTCCTGGCTATCTGGGAAAGTCCAGAGGATGCTGCTGGTCTCCCATATCTCCTGCTAATTCTGTGCCTCTGGGAGAGAGCGACGCATGCTCAGAGGAGCCGAGCTGCTTGCAGAGGGCTCTGTAAATAAAGGCTCCAGCTGGGGGATGCCAGGAGCTGGCACAGCAGGGACTGCCACTCTGTCAACATAACCCTGCTCCTGACAGGCCCTGTTCTGTTGAAACAATTCCTTGCGATGGACTGAGTTTATCTCTAAGTGCCTGGATTTACACCGGAGATGCAAACAGCCTGGTAAATCTGCCACCGAGGCACGGGGGTGGCATTTATCTGAGTGTCCCCGTGCGCGGCTGGGGATTCTCTGTGCGCTGCTCAGCCTGGACGTGACTCTCTGCCCGTGCAGCAGGCAGCTCTGTGGCTCACGGGGACTCTTAGCAGCCATAAAATGTGCAATTAACCCCCCCCTTCCTACTCCAAACTGTCTCATCAGGCTCCCAGGCCGGGTGAACGCTGCAGCTGGGAAGAGATGAGCATGCTGTGTTCAGCCTCCAGCTGCACAGCAGCTACCCAGTGTTTAAAAATCAGAGCTCTTCCCTCCTCTCTGCACCCAGCCCGTGCCCTCTGGCCACCACGTGCCCTCAGAAAAGCCACCTGTTGCATCCCCTCCCTGGCCATCACCCTCTGTACCCATTTTTGGGGGACAGAGCATCTTGTCGCAGTGCCGGTGCTGAGCAGATACGAAAGCACTAAATTAATTTTCATAGAGCCTTTCGGTCAAGCAGCTCAAAGCCTTTTAGAGACTTTAATTGAGCTTTGGAGTTAATGAAGCCTCACTAACGTGCCTACTGGATAAAGAAGTGTTTATGATCCTGTTTTGCAGAGGTTGTGCAGGAAGCTGGGCAGGTTGCTGTGTGGGCTGGGTTAAGGTTGTTTTCCCCTTCAAAACTAATAATGAAGCATAGAATGGCTTGAGTTATCAAAATAAATACTTCCAGCATGTTGTTCTGGAGACAGTGGGATGCTTTTTTTTCTCCTTGCTCCCTAAGGAAAGTGCCAGCAAACTTTGGGATTGAAATCACATATTTCATGCAATCTTAAGTCAACTCCTCTAACTCCCTCGACAGCAGCAGCACCCCAAGAGCAGAGGCCCTCTGTGTTCAGAGGTCTCAGCCTCTCAGAGCTGTCAATGCTGCACCAAACAGGAGAACTAAATAACTTCCAGACACCATGCAGTGAAACAGTCCCCACATGCCAGGCTTTTCCTTCTCCAGCACTGCCAGGATGCTCAGGATTTCTGTGTGGACCTGAAGACCTGGCCCTGTAAAGAGTCTCCCGCTGATGGTGGTGAAAATCCCTCACTCTTTGACCATCTCTGTGTAATTCCTTGGTCCCCGTGACCAGGATTGTGCTGTGGCTGCCCAGCACGAGCCCTGGCCCCAAGCAAACTCTCTGTTTTGCTGCTCCCTGCCAGCCCTGGCTGCAGCAGAGGTGCTGTGGAGCAGCAAGTTCTCCCCTAGCAGCGCTGCTCCAACATGCTGACCTCAAACCATTTCAATCAGGGCCTTCAGAGGGACCCTCGGTGGCTGTGAAAGCTCCGGGAGCTTGTTTCAAACTTGCCCCCTCTGTATTTTTAACTGTGGCCGCTGCAGCTGTGACCCTGCACGCCGGGCTGAGCAGCTCCCTGTGCCCTGCCTGGCTCCTGCCTCCAGCCTGGGTCTGCCTGGGACTTTGCCTAAAAATCAATTCCCTTTGGCACCCTGCAGCCCTGCTGCCCACATCTGCTGTGCATGGGGCAAAGGGGGCTCAGGCTGCCTGGCATTTCTCAGGTGGGAACCTGTGGCATCCTATATAACAATAAAATGGATAAAGTGGGCAAGACACGTATCCTGCTTCCCTGGTTTTCCCTTGCCGGGCTCCCGGTGTCTCATTTTCAGTGTGGGCACAGGCAGAGGACAGCACTGGGATGCTGTGGGCTGGGCCAAGCAATAAAGTTTAGAGAAGTGTGCAAGTCACACTGGCCTAGAAAGTACAGAGAAACCACGGGGAAAGAGCCCTCCATGAAAAAATCATTGTTTTTCCATGCAAAGCAAAGCATCTGCATGGACACTGTTCCTCTGGTTCTCCTTGCAGGGCTCCCCAGCTCCACAGACAGTGCTGGGACGAGCCCACAAAGAGCAGTGGGCATTGTCACTGTGTGGGGACACGGCGTTGGCAGGGAGAGAGAGGGAGAGAACGCTGCGCAAAGGGAGTTTTCCCAAGGCTCAACGTCGTTGCCTTTTGGGACACATTGAATTAGGATCAGCCCTTCCTTCTGTCTCCATCTGCTCTTCCTGCAGCAGATTTGCTTGAGGATTTAAAGGAAATCCTTCAGACCCATAAAAAACCCCCTATATATATATATATGTATGTATCTATATATGTGTATCTACACACAGAGACACAAATTGAAGGGAAACAAGTGTTTGGAATGAAAGGAAAAGTGCTTGCAAAGAGTAAATAGATGACAACATGGAGAAGAAGGTGGGACAGGAGAAGTTCAAACAGGAAATGTGGCAAGGTAGCTTAGGAAGGAGTACTACTCTGTGAGGGTGGGGAGGCCCTGGCACAGGGTGCCCAGAGAAGCTGTGGCTGCCCCTGGATCCCTGGA
>VZTI01002497.1:1324855-1375589 GCA_013397865.1 Struthidea cinerea
GGGGGTGCGGGGGTGCGGCACGGGGATACGGGGATGCAGCTTGGGAATGTGCAGAGCCGCTCGCCGGGGCGGGGAGAAGGGGAACGGGCTCCGTGTCTGCCAGCTCCGGCAGTTTCTTGTGCTTCCCCGAGTTTGCCCCCGCGGCGGCGCTGGGGTTTGTTGCGTTTCCCCTTTGTGGTCCTCGTGGTTTGTGTGCGTGGGTGGTTGATCCCAGACAAAGCTGTTTGGGGCTATTTCAGCTAAATTGTAGAATCACGGGACAGTTTGGGTAGGAAGGGACACTGAAGATGATCTAAATCCAACACCCTTGTCATGGGCAGGGACACCTTCCACTAGACCAGGTTGCTGCAGCCTGGTCCTGAGCACTGCCAGGGATGGGGCAGCCACAGCTTCTCTGGGCACCCTGTGCCAGGGCCTCCCCACCCTCATCATAAAGAATTTCTCCCTAAGAGCCAACCAATCTAACCCCAACCTCTGCCCCTTTAAATCCATTCCCCCTTGTCCTATCCCTGCATGCCCTTGGAAATGTCTGCATTCAGGAAAACCATCACTCCTCCCTTGAGCGAGCATCCTCCTTCTAAAATACAGAAACTTCCTAAAACGAGGGTTGAATTCTCTGACAGCGTCACCCATCTCACACAGCCACACAAACCCCACTTTAACTGCCCATGTTTCCATCCTGACTGTGCAGGGTTTGCAGGCAGAGGGCCTGGAGCATCCAAACCGCGCTGCGCCTTCATCTTTTTGATTTTTTTATTTTTCTTCTGCTTTGAAGCACTGTTCAATTTCCAACTTCAGAAAAGCTGTGGGGACATTGCCAGAACCACTGCAGTAGGAATTGCACTAAAACTAAATATAGAAATGAAATTTTGGATGAAATACAGGCTTGGGTGCATTTTGGCAGGAGTCTCAGTGTTTTCCTTGCAGTGCTGGCTCTGTGCGGAGCAGAATATTCCCAGGAATAGAAGTGGATGGCACTTGGGGCTGGTGTTTTGAAATGTGGAGGGAAAGTTTGCATCAGCATGAGAGGAGTTAGTAAGTAGAATAGAGCTGAACATGGATTTTATGTCCTGTGAAATTCCCAGGGTTTATTTAATTTCTAAGTAGAATAAAACTTTTTTTGGTCTCTCGGTAAGAACAGAATAACCTGGACATAAATACTTCTTGAGAACAATTAGCATCAGTGTTGACTCTTTGGGCTTTTGGTAGTTAGTTGATAGCTTCAGTTGATAGCTCATTCTGACACTTCCATCTTGACTTGAGATAATGTGGCAAGAGTCCAAAAAAAGCCAAAATTAATGGCAAAGTAGAACTGTAGCAAAACAATAAAATATAAGTGAAATTGTCCTATTCCTGCAAGCCACTTTGCATTCATGGAATAGCATCCACTGCCTGAAAAAACCTTTGGTGGAGCAACTTTTGACCCAGCTCTGTTTAGATTTTCATTTGCCATGGCAAGAGCAGTGGGTGTATGTAATTTGCAGGTTCAGGTGAATTGTAATTTATAATATTGCTTTTAAATGAAGGCATACTCATACATAAATATTTGCATATAAATATGTGCGTATTTATAGATTAATTTCTAATTTAATCTTCTTCCGCTGCTGAATTATGACTTAACAGGTGTAATGTCTGTGGCTATCCTGCAGTTATTCCATGGGTTCATTGCCTTCAGCCCTTCCCGAGGAACAGGGCTTTGAAGGAGCTTTGAGGCACAGATGCTGCTGATGAGAGATATGAAGGACCTTGAAAATCAACCAAATGAAGGCCTCTCCCCTCAGACCTGCAAGCCTCATTTTATTGAGGAAGTTTCTTGTGCCTGAGCACAGCGATACCCATTCCCTGCGGGCGGGGAAGGCCCAGGGGAAGGTGGCTGCCTGTGGTGGGCTCCTCTCCTGCTTCCAGCTCTGTCACCCATCTCACTGTGCCCTCCCCATGACACCCCAAAACCAGAAAGGCACACACGTCCGGGTGTGCTGATGGGCTGAGATCCACGGACTGTCTCACTCTGAGTGCACTCGTGTGTGAAAAAGAGAATTTATCTCCATGGGGCTGCTTGTGCAGCTCTTTTAGGTTGTGGCTGGGCACATCCCTGTCACCTGCAATGGGAGGACACCGTTCCCTGTGCTGCAGGTTTGTAGGTGCTAAAAAGTTCGAAGCAGAGAAATTCTTCAGCCTTTTCTCAATATTCTGTGAGCAGACTGTCTTTCCTATGTAAACTATTTTAAACAAGGTCACAGTTTCATAAACTTCTTGCACCTGCAGGCTGTTTGCAAGATTGTTATGGCTTTGACTTTGAAAATATTTGGGAATAGGTATCTTAAGACTTGGCCAATCCTCTCAAGGGGTGGATGGCCGAGGAACCAATTACCTATTGCCACTCAACACACTTTTGCCATCTATCCTATAAAAGCAGTCAGAAAATTATTAAAGAAAAGCTTCGGCTTCCACTTGTTCATGAGCCTGGACTCTGTGTCGTTTTCTTTCTGCGCCTCGGATGTAACAGCAACAGCAGGTTTACTCACACTGGGTTTGTGTTTATTTCTTGATGTACCTGTTTTAAACCCCAGCCCCTGGCCAGGCATGCGGAGCTGTCAGTGAGGGAGCTTCAGCGTGTTTGTGGCTCCAGGGGGTGGCCCCACAAACACCTCAGCTGTGTGAGCAGGAGAGCTCCCTTTTTCACTAACTGCTCTGCTTTTCACCTTGCCCCGCTGTTGGTTCCCAGGGATGCTGCTCCTGGGGACCTCAGTGCCACCACCTGCAGCAACCCCACGACTGCACGGGGACTTCCCCGGGACTGAAACTCCCTTCTCTCTCCTCACTCCTCCGCTCTCTCCCGCACTTCTCCTGCTCAGAAACACTGCGACCCAGCTGAACTCACCAGGGCTTTGATATTGAGAAACCTGGAATCCAGCACCTCACCCATTTCCTGAGTTCCCAGCGAGTGGGGAAACTGAACTCAGACTGACTAAAGCTGCCAAGGGCTCATTCTGCAGTGAGCTGGAAATGAGGAGGCAGGATGGGGAGGGAGGAGATGAAATCTGGGCTGAGAAGGGAGGTTGGGGTTTGCTGAGCTTCCATGGCACGGAGGAGCCTTCCTGCGGTGACTCAGCCTGCTGATAAATTTTGGCTTGCCTGCCTTGGTTTCATAGTGCTGTGCTTTTCCTAAGCTCCTTCACAGCCAACAGGACCTGTGAAATTTGAGGTTTCTGCTGGTTTCAGGCTTCCTGTGAATTCACTGAGCACTCGTGAAACACTTGCTCTCTTGTAAGTGTATTTTCAGCTCCACCAGGATAAGGAACGCAGGGCCTGATTAGGAGGAATGGCTGAGAGAGGCTCAGTGTTTCTGTTGTGAAGTGCAGGCTTTGGGGTCCGACGCTCGGGGGGACTCTGCCTGATCCGATGGCTCTTTATTGGAAAAGGTTTCTCCTATTTTGGGTCAAATTTCTGTTAAAGAAGAAAGAGAGTGGGAGCAGAACATCTGAGAAGCTCTGGAGGGAGAAGCTCACCTGGTACACCAGAGAACCTGCTTTGAATCCTTGGTTTTAATTAGAAGAAGAGGGGAAATGAATCTCAATCTTTCCCAACTCAGTCATCCCTCTTTATCACCAGCACATGGATCAGTAGCACGGGCAACTCTCCCTTAAGTGTTATGAGAAAATTAAAAAGGTCTCATTATATTCCACCATGGAAGCAAATAAATAATAATATTATTATTAATATCATTACTTCATTCATCTCTCACAAGAGAAACAATTCACTTGCAACTATAGCCAAGGCTCATTTTGCTGGAGGAGAATTGGGAATCTCAGGGTCATCCCAGCCTCTGCTCGTGGTGCTTTGCTGCTCCCCTGAGCCCCTCGTGGTCTCTGCTCAGTGCCAGGTCCTTGGTCTCAGCCTGTGCTGGAGCTGCTCACACATTCCCTTTGCTTCCCTGGGAGGTGGGAACGGCCCCTAACTGTCCTTGACCTACTCCAGAGAGGGGTTATAAAGCATAATTAATTTCACTTTCAGAAGAACTTCGAGTTCCCAAGAAGAAAAATGCTCGAAAAGTGCAAATCATGATTAATCATCATTATTATTCCTATAAATTCCCACTTCAGCTTGGTTGGAAAACAGGGTATTTAGGAGGTAGAAAGGATAGAGCGGCCTGACTGTGCCCTTGGCCCATGGGGCTGCAGTCAGTGGAGCTACACCCGATTAACATCAGCGCAAGTGGGAAGAGAATCAGAGCCCACAGTCCCCTCTGTACTAATGGTTAGTGCTAAATTGCTGCCAGTCTCTCCCCGAAGCCTCCAGGAGACAGTTCAGTACTCGATGTTCCTCTCTTTCTCCCTTGTGGAGGGCTTGGAAGGTTTAATTCAATCAGATTCCTAAATGGAAAATAACAGTGCGATGAAAAAACCCGCCACGGATGTCTGTGAAAAGGATTTTGTCTTCGGTGAGTTTTGATCTGGATCCTGAAAGAGCAAGACAAAACCCTGTGATTGACACCCTTGTTCTGCAAAAGGTGCCTTGGAGGAAGCTTTCAGAGCCAGAGGTTTCCTTTGCTGGAGGGGGTGTGGAGAAAGTCCAAGTTTCACAGCTTTTTGTTGGGTTTTTTTTCCCTATTCGCTGTGTAAAGATGTGAGACCTTCTGAAGTTCTATTTTGCTGGAGACAGCAGCTCAGCTCAGCAGAAAAAACAAAGATTTACAAATCACTGCCGGTCTCCCTCCTAACCACCGATTCCCCTGGAATGATGCTCTTACCCCAGCGAGGCCTCTTCCCTGAGAGGTCCCAAAGCCCCCAAACACCTCTCAGCCCTTCTGAGCCTGAAAAACAGCGGCAGGAAAGGTCCAAGTGATCCTCCCGAGGTTTGCCGGGAATCCATCCCGCCCGCCTCCTGGGATGCTCCTCCAAGCATCATCCTTGTGCAGACACTGGGAGATTTTGATTTTTATTCCCCTGCTAGGCTGAAATCAGGGGGTTTTGACTTTTGCTGTAAATCAGAGATGTCTTCTTTCAGTGACAACGGCACTTCCCTGCTGGGCACGTGGCACTGGGCTCGGGCTGGCCAGGTGCTGGGTCAGCAGTGCTGCACCGTGCAAAATGCCCTCATTTTTCACCTTTAGATGGGTTTGTTCAGCCCCTTTCTCTGGGAGATGCACAGAAATCCCATGACCTTCCCTCTCCCTTGCCACCAAGCCCTGGCTCCAGGGGCGAGAAGGGATCTTTGCCAGAGCTCCCCCTGTCCATCCATCACCAGGAAAGTGCTGCCGACAAACAGCCGGATTCATCCTGGTGCCAGCCAACCATAAATTGATTTGCTTGTTAATGCAGCTTCTCCCAGTTCATGTTTTCCCTAACGAGGAGCATCAAAATGCCAACCTGTCCTCAGGGGTACATCAGCCTCCCGAGCTGACGGCAGTAACGAGATTAGAGGCCGAGCTGCTCACAAGTGCCTCATGTGCTCTCTCACTTGCACTTATTTTTTTATTATCTGGGCATTTTTTCCCCACTGATTTATTTTTGTCCCTTCCTCTCAATTGCTCTCCTGCTCAGTTCTCAATGAAACAAATGTGATCTCACACACACACACACACACGGTGTCACCTCCCCGTCCTTGTTCATCACGTCTCCCCCAGCTCTTCCCCAGGCTGCCCAGCCAGACAGCATTGGTGGGGGACAGGGATGGCTCCACTCAGGTCATGCTCCCCAAGGAAAGTCTCTGACCTTCCCCTGATGAACCCTTTCTGTATGAATGGGAAATAAGATGAAGAGCTGCTTGAAATGGAGTAAATATGCAAACGTGGTAGCTGGGAGGAAGGCAGGGAGAGTCCCACAGCATGGTTTGGGTTGGAAGGGACCTTAAAGATTATTCTGTGCCACCCCCTGCCATGGGCAGGGACACCTTCCACTGTGCCAGGCTGCTCCAAGCCCCATCCAGCCTGGCCTTGGACACTGCCAGGGATCCAGGGGCAGCCACAGCTGCTCTGGGCACCCTGTGCCAGGGCCTCCCCATCCTCACAGGGAAGGATTTCTTCCCAATATCCCCTTTAATCCTGACCTCTGTCCTTTTGAAGCCATTTCCCCTTGTCCTCCAAGCCCATGTAAAAGAAGAGGACATCCTACCCAGCTGGATGCAGTCTGTGGGGCTTGAGGATTGTGAGCACTGGAAGGAGAACTTCTGGATGGAGAGGTATGACCGTGGCAAAGCAGGGGAACGTAACCCAGACTGGAACACCTACAAGACCAGGAGAGGAAGCCTCAGTGCTGGGCAGGGACCTGCTTTGGGTGCAAAGAGTTTGGGATCAGAGTCAGGAGCGCAGGGTGCTCAGGGAGCAGTGGCAGCCCCGTCCAGCTTGGCAGCAGGGGACAGAGGTCGGGTGCTTTGGTGGCCAGAAGGGCACAGCCTCGAGGAATAAACCTCCCTATACCGCCCCCAAAAAACGGAACCAACAGAACAGCTCAGCTCCTGCCATCCAAGGAGGAGGAAGAGAGTTTGCTTCCCATCACACTTCATTGTTGGGTTTGATTTCCAGCTCCTTTTTATTAACCTGTGGTCACCGGCTGCAGCAGTGAGCAGTGTGTGATTAATGGCCCCAGAAACGTTCCTGGGTTTGAAAGGCTGCTTGTTTGGGATTTGCAGTGAGTGTAGGTAGCTGGATTTTTTTTTCTTTTTTTTGCATCTTGGCAGCCACTTCACATCACAATTGCCTCAGTTTGGAAAGGCCAGAGGTGGAGGGGAGCGACAAGGAGCAGGATTCCTGCACTGAGGGAAAGAGCTCGCAACTAGCTGTACCTCAATCTTTGCAATGTTTACTTTTCCTAAACTTCAAAGCCACCTTGGATATGTCTGTGGGACTGACTCACTGAGCAAATAGCAAACCCAGACCCTTTGGAGGGATTGTCCTTCTGGCAACACACAGACTGCCCTGAACAGGTGACTCAGAGGGGCAGTAGAAGAAAGTGGCTGAAAAGTTATTAAACTTCTCGTGAAGTAGGAACATGAAAACTTTCATTCTCTAAGAATTTATTTTCCTGACTTTTTAATAAAATTTTTGACCTTCCAGGGTGAAGTTTCTTTCCTCCCTAGAATTCTAAAAATAACTTGACATTTTTCATGGAAGAAAATGTCTTCCATCCAGATTTCATTTGGTCTTATACCCACAAAGCACACTCATACCACTAATTCTTTGCATTTCTACGCATGAAATTCACCCATGAAATGAGGGAATTATGAAATTAACTGTCTTGAGAACTCAGCTTGACTTGGCTCAGTCTAATAAGATGAAGGTACATGGTAGGCACCTATAGATATATATATTTTAAAACTATCTGTGTGGTGCAGCTGGGCTCAAACTTGGAGAACCCTTATGTTGCACCTCTGACTTCTCTAACTCCTCCCTGAGCAGCAGTTCTGATGAAAAAGGAAATGTATTTCAAAAACCCCCTTTCCCTAACCCCAAATCTCTGGCTTGGAAAAGCAGCAGGAAGCTGCTTCCGCCAGCATTCCCCACTGACAGTGCTCTCAGGGTTTTGATGTCTGGTCCCCAGGCAACACTGGGAGTTACAGCCCCTCACCATGAACTACCCACTGGGAGCTGCAGTTGCTGCTGCACTGGGATTTCTGGGCCATTTTTAGGGTCTGCCAGTGATGTGCATCCTCCTGGAGCAGCCTTCGGAATGTCCTCGAATCTTTGTTTCTTCTTGCTCCTCCCTGCCTGTGTGAGCTGCAGAACCCCTGGACAGATGTGATCTCTGCCCAACACCTCGAAAAAGGTGGCTTTTAATTCCTAATCTTGTCCCACCAGGACACATTTTTTCCTCTTTCCTGCATCTCCAAAGAGCCTGACCCCACTGGCTCCCAGTGGAATGCCCCACAGTGTTGGAGTGCACTGGGTGGTGGCAGAGAGATGGGCCCTGAGGATCAGAGAGAGGGCCTCTGTCCTGGGCCCGGAGGTGACCCTGGGAGTGCATCCAGGTCACCGGGGATGGACTGAGAGAGGATTGTGTGTTTATGGACAGACTGGGCCTGTGAGAAGTGTTCATTGGAGTTTGTGGCCTTACAGGGCATTGTTTGCCTATTACCATACTGGGTAAAATCTGTGCAATGCCCCAGGTGATTGGGGGACACTGTGGGGAACATCTTTCCTGTTTCTAGGATGTTCTGTCCTGTTGGGTGCTGGGATTTAGGGAATTCTGACTGCACAATAAATGGCTTTGCATTCTCCATCTGATGAGCAAAGTCCTTGCCCATGCGTCAGTACTGCACCACTCCATCCTGCCTTCCTTAAACACAGCCCATGCCTCTGATACCCCTCACCCACCCCTTCCAATCCCTTCCTAGGTCTGACAACTCTAAGGACAAAATGTAGGAAGAGATGACATCAAAATGACCTTGGCAGTGGGGGTCTTGCCAGTTCACTGGTGATTTTAGCTCCCACCGTGGCCTCAGGAGCATTGTCTGCCTTTCTTCCAGCTCATAACTGGGTATGGAATCATAATGGTCTGCACTGGGGTTTGGAGGGAGGAGGAAAAAGAAAACAGATGCTACAACTAAGCTGGGATTTCCCTGAGTAAATAAATTATAAAATTACATTAAAGCATCATTTGAATTCCATATAAAAGCTAGAAAATGAATGTCTCCTCCATAATTGCTGCAAAGGGCCCCAAACAGCCATTTCTATTTGCAGTTTCACATTTCAATAAACTTTTTTATTTCTGTTTGAGTGAATCTTCCTGTTCATGAATATTCTGAGGGATTCAGAGCACTGTCCGAAACTAATGCCAATTTTCACCGGGGTAAAGCCACGTTCCCCCTCAGTCTGTGCTGATATTCCCCCCTCCATGCCCATGGAAAAGCAGTGAGAGGACTGGGATAAACACCTCCAGATATAATTGCTTTGGCTCAGACACGAAATCAACTTTCTGAGAGGTTTTAAGAAAACTACTGAGCAAGCAGACGAACTCCCTTTTGCCTTTGCAGACACCCCCTTTTTGCTCTTTCTTTTCTCAGCTCACTTCTGCTCTGGTTGCCCTGACTGGATCTACAGCACTCCCCGTGTCCCCTCAGAGCCCCAGTGCTGCTGCAGACTCATAAAAACTCTTTCCTTCGGATACTACCCGAGTTGTACTTTTCTCCCTCTTTTCTAGTGGAAACCATGTCATTTGTGGATGTAGCCTTTCCTTCGGCGTTTAAATCGAACCCAGCTTGTGCAACATACTTAACTAAATTAGGGAATGGAGGAAATCACTTGCTCACCTTGTCCTTAAAGCTCAAAGCCAGGAAATGAGAAAGCTATGCTGCTCTTTTTTTTTTTTTTTTTTTTTTTTTAAATCCAGGGCTGAAATAAGAACTTGTTCCTTCAGATTTTTCAGAGGGAAAGAGTTTGGTCTAGCAAGAAATCAGCTCAGTCGGGGGTATGAAAGAGACCCAGTTTAGGTTCCTGCTGTGAATCCTGCAATGGATATCACCTGGATTTCCTTATCCTAAAAGGTTTCTGGTCCTTCTGAGTTGTGAGCAGCAATTCCCCTTCGAGAACATTTACTCTTGAAGCTGACACAAGTCTGCAGAGAAATTTCAGTTTAATGCATCTCTCAATAAATAGAATTAATTACAGGCTGACCTATTTGATGATTGAGGCTGTGCTGTGAAATGTTGGACCCAGGAACTTCGCTTTTCCTTCAGACTTGTTACACAAGGACCATTGAATGGATTTCACCTGCGGGAACTTCCCTTCTCCCCATGCAAGGACCTGTCCTCATGCAAGGACCTCCCTCTCCCCATGCAAAGATCTCCCTCTCCCCATCCAAGAACTTCCCTTCTCCCCATGCAAGGACCTCCCTCTCCCCATGCCTTTGCCTTTTTTGCCCTTTCTTTTCTCAGCTCACGACTGCTCTGGTTGTCCTGACTGGATCTACAGCACTCCCCATGTCCCCTCAGAGCCCCAGTGCTGCTGCAGACTCCTAAAAACTCTTCTGCTGGATTGCCCGTGGGGGGCACTTAAACACTGAGAGGATGAATATGGGATTCAATTCCCATCAGACATCCTGGTATAGCCTGGTGCTGCTGTGCAGCAGCTCTGGTTGCCTCAAGCCCCCTTCTCAGGGCTCTGCCCAGCTTTCCCTGTCAATTAAGCTGATGCGATGCACTTTGCCGGATCTCCAGTGAGTGGCTATCCATGGAGTCTCCATAACCTGATTACTTCAGGGAATATTCCCTGCGTTGCTTTTGATGGAGGGTTGGTTTTTCAAGACCTGTTTTTTGGGAATCTGGAGTGCCACTGGCTCAGGACCACTGGGATGGGAAAGTGCTGTGAGATGGGGCTCCAAGGGGAGCTATCCCTGTATTTTGTATTTTGGAGGAGACAGCACACGACTGCCTGATGGCCTCTCCTGCTTTGCTCCGAGCTGGCTGTGGGGAGGCTGAGGCTGCCAGGGAGCACAGGGTGCAGGGGAGCGGGGGCTGCTGGAGCGAGCGGGGTCCATATGTCCGTAGGCATCCCGGAGACTGGTGCAATATGGAGCGGCTCAGGGTTTGATGAATGTTGTCATTAGTGTTCGTGGCACTTACGGGCTCCCATTTATCCTGAGCTACAGTGATTTATGTCCGGAGCACATATCCAGGCACAAAGTACTTTAAAAACTGGGAGGGGGGGGGGCCTCTCTAAGAGCTTTGGCCTCTTCCCCTCCTCGCCTTCCCCACAAACTAATCCTGCTTAAAAATATGCCAGGGTGCCACTGTGAGAGGGATTCTTCCCTCCTCCCCATGGCTGTCCCCACTGCCCCACTGCCTGCGGCTCCTACATTGAGAAGATTCCTTATCCCTAAAAAATTGACTTTTAAAGGTTCCTGACATTTCTCCTTTTCCTCACACAGCCTAGAGTGTGTTTTCAAAGCTGCCTGCTCATGCCAGGGTGGTGATGCGGGGCAGGGATTGCACCTGGCTGGTGTGGGAATGAGCTTGGAAACCTCACTGACACAGTGTGGCAGCAGAAAATGAGGGAGGGGAAAAGAGGTGGAGGACAGGTTTGATTGTTTGGTAAAACCCAGCAGATTTCTGTCCTCCCCAGTCCCAATTAATTTTCAGTTGGGCAAAAGGAAAACTCAAAGCCAAGAGTTGCATTATGACACTGGGAAAGTTGCCTTCCCTACTTTTGTTAGGTATGAATAACTTTTTAAAGAGTCAAAATGACAAATGCCAGGCATTCAAACCCAAAGTTTTTATTGAACCCAAGTGAGGATTTTTCCCCCTCTTTCTGTTCCATTTTAAGAAAAATAGACCATTTTTGTCCTGATTTGGATGGGGAAGCTGATCTCAATCTTTTGCAGAATGGGAACTCGACTTTCTGATGAGCTCTGCCTGAGTATGGACTCCCCAGTCAGCAGTTTAATGCCATTCTATTCATTTACACCCGTGTAAATCAGGAGTAATTGTCCTGAATCAATGTCACCGTGATTGACCAGATTTGCAGAAGAGCTGAGCTCCCAGCTAAGCCCCTGCCATACGTGGCCAGATGTATTTATTTATTTCATTTAAAGAGCTTCGTGGGTACCTATCCTCTCTGAAATTGGGCACTGAGTGACAATATTGAATGCTGATTGCAGCTTGTCAGAAAATGAGGGAGGGGAGGAAAAGCAATATTTGCAAAATGCTTTGAAAAAGAGTTGGGGTTTTAGTTTTTTTTTATTTTTACTTTTCCTTTTCAAAGAGCGTTGTGTTTTTCTTGGTTAACTTCCATCCTCCTCCCCCTTCCAAGATTTTGTGCGCACTTCCTGCTTTCTATTCCTGAATATCACTCCCTGCCTCTGCCTGGGAGATGCATTGCAGCACAAAATGTGCATGAGACATCCCACGGAGTGAGGGGCTGCGGAAAAAGGACTTCCCAAAGGCCACGTGCTCCCCAAACCTCTGCTGGGCCAACGGCTGTACTCCTTGGGTGTGAGCCTTCTTCTGTAGCCAAAGGTTCAAGCAAGTCTTGGGGCACATGTTAAAGATTGTGAGTTTGCTTTCCTCAAGAGTAGTCCTGTGCCAGACGTGAGGGTTGGGGATGGACACTGGAAAGGACAGGGTCCATTTGAGTGACATTTAAACAACCTGCTCTAGTGGAAGGTGTCCCCACCCATGGCAGGGGCTTGGACTGGATGATCTTGAAGGTCCCTTCCAAGCCAAACCACTGCAGCGTTCTGTGGTTCTGTGTGCTTTGCCCAGCTGTGCCGTGGTTGGATTCCCCTCTGCAGCTCTGCCATCATCCCTAAACGTATCCCCTGAAGCCTTGTCCAGCCGCAGTAGGAAGAGGGAGATGAGTGCACTGGGGCAGCCGCCAAAGGGAGATTGGGGCACCCTGTGGGGGGCTCCTCTGGCGCTGCCTGAAGTCAGAACCCACCAGTTTGTCCTCCTGCACACGCTTCAATCTTTGAGGCAGCCTTGCTGCCCCCTCCCTTACCCATGGTGTGGCGTTCCCAGTCTGGCTGCACGAATTCGCGCCTTGCGTGCACAGAAGGCTGCAGGGCTGAGGGCCTGCCCTGGATGAGGAGTTTATTAATTGCTTCTCCTCTAACCTCCCTGCTGTTTGCCCGCTCTCCCTTTCGCTTTGGCTGCTGGATGGATGGCGAACACCTCGGGGATCCAGGGTGTCTGGGTGAGGATGTGCCGGAGCCGGCGGGGGGACGGGGCGGAGGGCGGCATCCTGGGGGAAGGAGGAGCCGTGTGTGTGCTGAACCTCATGTTCTCATTCGGATCCGCATGGAATATGAAAGGCAAGCAGAAACCCAATTAGTAACCTCTGAACTAGCCCCGCGTTATCTCTGGGAACACGCTGCCATCTGCCAGCTCCTCCGCCACCCCCCGGCCCCCTCCCTCTGCCCAGCTAAATGAAACAGGTGGTGGAGCTGGAGTCTGGGCTGGAGGCACCACACAGGGGCCAATATTTAATAAAACAAAGCGTAATCACCTCCCACCCCCAAAACACCCCCCAGCCCAAGGTTGTTTGCAGCTTCCTCTCTTCCCCTCAGTTGTCACCCTTCACTCGCTCGTCCTGAAGATGGAGTCAGCTTGGGAAATTCTGGCTTTGCTGCCCCTGCAAGGGTTGATAGCATCTCAGAGCACTGATGAGATCTTTTGACTGCTGATAGCTGGGCTGACAGGGCTCAGCTCACGTTTTGCTGTCTGCTGCGGTCAGAGAAAGCCGCCCCCAGCCAGAAAGAGGGAGATTTCCAGAGAGAATGCAGAAAAAACCCCTTGCATCTCTGGCATCCGAGCTTGCCGGATCTGGGCATTGCTGCAACTAAACCCAGAGGTGGGGACAGGCAGAGCTGGTCTCAGAGACGCTGCTGACATGAACTGGCGAGGGAAACGACTGTTCCCTGGTGCTGACCTTGCTCTTGGGTGGACGCTGTCCCCGGGATGTTTGCAGGGATCTGGGCATGGGTGGCCATGTGCGGGTTTGTCCTCGCTGCCACGACGCGGCAGAAAGGGAAGCAAATGGGAACAACATGACCTGGGTGCCATGACCCGGGTGCTGGGAATGGATGGAGCTCCCCACCAGCCCCTGCCTGAGCTCTGAGTTTGCCTCCATGTTCTGAGAGGCCCAGGGCATGGATAGAGGGATTGGTGGCACCCACGGCTCGTGTGCCACTGGGAGCAGGAAGGAGAAAAAGGAAAGGCATGGCTCCCTCCACCAAGCTGCCTGGTGGGACAGTGAGAGGGACACTGCTCCCAACTTGTCCCTCTCTACAAATGGCCAGGATTTGGCTGTGCCACTTTTCCCCCCCAGCAGCCCGGATAATTGTGTGTTTACAGCAAAATTGACAGATGGGAGTTTCAGTGTTTCACGGAGGCAGATGGCATCAGAGGAGGGTGGGAAAAGTCTGGCAAGGAAATGCCAAGTGGCTCTCCTCGTGCCAAAGCTGCAGCATATGCCTGCCTTATGCAAAGCGGTCCTGTTTTCCTCCAGAAAAGTTCAGGGAGGTAGAGCTGTGAATCAATAACCTGGGTCTCCTGTCAAATGCTGCACATGCCCATGGTCTCTGTCTTTCCCAGCTAGAGAGAAGAGTCTGTGAACATGGGAACAGGGAAGGAATTTAAATATTGGCCCCTGGCTCCAGCTGTGTGTGGGCCCAGGTGGAGCTGGAATGATGTTGACACCTCAGTAGGTTTGGGATGGTTTATGGCTATCCTTGAACACCTTTTTCCCTCTTCCTCCCTTTTTCTCACAACTCCAGCTCTGGAGCAAGGACCTGGATTACCCTGAGGTGTGGGTTTCTCCAGGGCATGACAAGGGGTGAATAGGAAAGAGGAGAAGCTGTGTCTGAGCACAGAGAGCTGCAGAGCACCGAGGTTTGACTGCTGAAAGGAGGGACAGAGCAGGTTCGCGGTGGAGGTGCTTTGGGGTCACACTCACACCAACACCTGCTGCCCTCACACTCCCACTGCAGGGCTGGGGCTGTGTCAGGAGCCATGAACACGCCACGTTTGTCACTGCAGCTCTACTCAGTTCATTGACCTATAGATGTTCCCATTTATTCTGCTAGTGACCACCACCCTCCCCTCGCCTTGAACTCCTGGAAATCTGAGTCCTCTGGGACAGCTGCAGGGACAATTTTCCATTTTATATCATGGCCGAGCTCGTGTGTGGGCTATCAGCTGAAGCACCTACCTCTAGGCCACGGTGGGGGCTAAGCATCAGGCAAAGAACAATTTGTGCACAGCACCCTTTAAATTCAAATTACTGGGCTCTCCTTGCCACCAAACAGGTTGTAGAGAAATTTTCTGGGGCACAGACATCAGGATCAGCTTCTCAAAAACCACACAGGGAGATTTATTAGCCAGGAATGAACAGGACTGTGTTTTAAGCCTCCTCTGAAAGCAGTTTTCTCCACTGAGGCTGCCAGCACAGTGCACAGCTTGTTGGGAGAATCCAGGTTTTCAGGATCTTTCCAGGTTTTCAATATCTTCTTCAGAGCCCCTAATATTAAGCTGTCAACAAGAAGGCTGGTAAGTGAGGAGGACTCCACATTTGTGAGAAGGAATAGTAGATTTGGGAATTACCAGGCTGCTCAAACACAAGATAAATCATGGGAGGAGGTGGATATTTCTCTATTAGGGACAAACCACAATCCCCAGCAGCGGTGGCTGTGTGCAGGGGGAATGCTGGGGGGAATGCAGTGCCAGGGCTCACAGCCTGATCCTGCATCATGCAGGGGAAGCAGCACAATGTGCTGGGCCCCCTCAGCTCCCACAGAATCCGAGGCAGGGATGGTGTTTCTGCATCTCACGGAAGTTTTTCAATCCAATCACCAACAGTTTAAGCTCACTGCTGAATCCTTCAATGGGGATTTAAAGGAAATCTGTTGCAGCACAAAAATTGAGGTGAATTAAGTGATAGCTGCCAAGGAAGAGGAGCCAGCAGTCAGGGGAATTGAGAAGTTGTCTCCCTGTGGGGCCATTCCCTTTGCTGGGCTGAAGGCTGGGGGTTTATTACCCTGCTTGCAGGGTGCAGCTGGGTTCCTGCATCCCATCGAGATGGCAGGGATTTGAAAGAGAGAGGAAAACAACCTGAACATGCCCCTTTCCCTCCCAAGAATGATTAACGGCAGTAAATGAGCAGCCAGAGCTGATGCATCACATTCAGTGAGGGGGCAAGAGCCCATTTCTTACAGACCTGGGCCACCTGTAACGCGGAGTGAACAGAATTCCTGGAGTACCCCATGGCACTGGCACCTCAGCAAAGCTCTGGAGGAGGGAGGGAGCAGAGAGGATGATGCTGCAGGTTTGCTCTTCCTTTCTTTCCCACTCACCCCTTTTTATTCGGAGGAGTTCACGTGGGGATCCTTGTCCTCGGGCAGGTGGGTGGTTGGGATGAGGGTTCTTGGATGCTGAAAACATCCAGGTTTTTGTATCTATATAGCTGGTATCTACATATGTATAGAAAAGCAAACTCTCTACCAGTTCTTCGCAAAAAGTGGTACCAAGATACAGCAGAAAAACACAACCTCCAGTACGGAACTCACAGTTACAGCAGCAGATTTTGGAACAGAAAATCCCAGACTGTGTGAAGTGGTAAGAAAGTGAAATAAGGTAATCCCTTGGGAGCAGCCAAGTGTCCCTGTCCTTTCCTGACTGGGGAGGCAGGCTTTGCAAAGCAATGACAGGCTGAGCCTTTTCCAAGCCTCTAGATGTAATTATGGGATTTTAACCCGTAAGTAAGAGCATCAAGATGCTCTGCAGAGGAAACCAAAGTTCAGCCCATTCCTGCAGAGCCCCCCCAGTGCAGGATGGGATGGAGGGGGGATACAACACCACAGAGAGCCCAGGGAACAGAGGATGATGTATCAAATATTCCGTTATGGCTTTCCAAAGACAATCCCACAGAAAGGGACGAGGTCCCTCCGAGGGGCAGCGGCCCTGCAGCTTTACCACTGCCGCGTTCCTGCTGTACAGAGAGTTCCCTGAGGCATTTCAGCTGCCCTCGGGCACTAATCACAGCTTCTGAGGCTTGAGGCTGTTTCACAGGGCAGAGGAGCTGCCTTTGCTCTGCGCAGAACGAGCCGGGGTCCTGAAGAGCGAGGGAAGAGCAGGCGGGGGATGGAGGAGAGCAGGACACTCCTTAGATCATGCTTGACTTCTAAAGCCAGAGTCATCCTTGATGGAACTGCTGCAGTCAGTGCTCAGGAACACTGACTGATGGCTGCTTCTTTGTGGTCAGCAGAGAAATATCCCCAGCCCAGGCCTCCCTGGATGCTTCTGTCAGTTGTTTACAGCGGTTCCAGTGTGGCCTCGTGCTGGGCCGCCTGGGAAGGGTCACCTGAGCCAGTGATTCTTGCTCGTGTTCCTGATCAGGACAGCAGCAATCCTGACTTTGCCATGTGTGTCCCACAGTGGAGCAGCGCAGGTGGGAGGCACAGGAGGCCCCAGTGCTGCGGGGACCAGGACATGTCCCACGTGCCTCTGCTCAGTTCCTGGCTCCCAAGCCCTGGTTCTGCACAGCCCCAGCCATGGATCTGTCAGGCTGATCTGCTGCTGTCTCTTCGCTCTCTGGTGGCAGAGAGATGGGTTTCCCCCCACTCCCTTTATTCTCCTCTTATTGTCCTTATCTAGTCATGCCCTATTACCTGCCTTTACCTGCAAAGGATCTAATCTCTGACAGCAGCTGGGTTTGGCTGGATGTGGACAGAACACCTCAGCTCTAGTTTTTGTCTTCTTAATTTCTTTTTTGTGTGTGAGAGACATTAAACTGCCTGTTGACTCTTGGGATCCCTCTTGCTCCTTTTTTAGCTTTGCAGGGATGCTTTCTCAGCTCCTTTCTTGCAGGAAGAGGGCCCCGTGTGGGGGATGAAGGACCAGGATTATGGATCGGTCACCCTCCCTGTCTGTCTGAATAAATCCCCTGAGTCTGGACAAGGTAACCAAGGGATTCAGAGCCTGGCTGAGCACAGTCCTTCCGAAGAAGGAGCTGGAGAGGAACGGGGAGCGAATCTTTCCCTGTGCTGTCTGAAAGCAGGATGCCATCCCTGTGACCTTGGAGAAGGCGCTGGCATTTCTCCCTCAGGCTGTCGGTGCTCTGGGAACAGGAACAGTCTCTCGTTACGTGGTACATATAAATTTATCATTTAGCACAGTGCTGGGCGTCTTTCCTGCTATTACAGTAACAACCTGTCTGCTCCCCTCCCATCTCCTGAGAAGAGAGAAGTGCTTCTCTGTCTCTGGGTATGAATAGCAGGATGGGGTTTGCTGCTGGATTTTGAGCTGAGAAAGGACTCAGGCTTTTCCTTTTTCCTTTAAAAATGAATTTGGCGCTGGTTCCTGTGGCTGGCTCTGCCCGGTGAGTGGTGGTTGAGCTGTACCTGTCGGGTGAGAGCAGCATGGACCATTCTCGTGCTCACCCTCTCCCAGACTTTCTCCCTTGTTCGCAAACACATCTGTGACGTGTGAGCCCGGAGCAAGTGACCCCTGCTGGTGCCACCATGGCTGTGTCCTCCCCCAGAATGTTCCTCAGTTTCCCTGTGCAGAAAATGATAATATTGATCTGTTATCAAGGCGGCTCTTGAATTGACCCTGAGGCTTCAGAGCTGCAGCCCAGGACCCAAACCACTCCCCTGCCTATTTCTGATCCCTCTGGGAACGCAGCACAGTGAGAATGGGACAGGAAGATGCCAGATCCCCTGCTCAGGGCTGCAGCTGCAGCAGCTGCCAGGAAGCCAAGCAGGAGTAAATCTGCCACTGGCAGAGGTGAAGGGGGCATGAGAGAAGGACACGATTGTTTCTTCCCCAGAGGGGGAGAAGAAAGGGAAGAGATGGAAAATTCATTTAGTGATGCCCAACAGCTGGAAGAGGAGTTCTGTGTAGGGCACAGCATGGGAGCTGTGAGGAAGTGGAGCAAGGAGGAGACAAAAAGGATCTGAAATCTGTGGGGTGGCTGAGTCTGTGAGTTGGCTGACCAGGAAACCCTTCCCTGAACCAAAAGGACCTGCTCTGGCAGGGCAGAAATGCTGCCCTGATGCACATAGGACCAAGAGGTCCATGTGCCAGGAGTGCTGGAAACACTGGGACACAGGAAGGGGGAACAAAGAGGGAAGGAGGGAGAAATACGTGAGCTAAGGAGGTGGGCAGGCAGGCCCTGCTGTGGGGGAAGGTTAAACTCATATTGATCTGTACAAGGAAAACATAGTCTCGCTGCTTCTCATCCTCCTTTCAGATGATCCTGCATCAAATAAAAGAAGGGCTGTTTTCCAAGCCTGGCTTTGGAGATCTTTTCAATGATACAGCAGATAAACAGCCGCTTGCTGACAGTGAAGGTGCCAAAGTGATTTTTTGATGATATAAGCTGGGCTTTGAGGGAGGAGGGGCAGGGGAGGTTGCTGAACGTGATGGAGTGAGGAGGAAGGTGACAGGCAGGGCTGGAGCCAAGGACACCAGGCTGATGGGAGACAGCTCAGCACAGGGTAGGGGGATGTGTGGTGGGGAAGGAAATGCCCAGTGCCAGGGACTGGATCTGGATTCCTCTCTCAGGAAATCCCAGCAATGTTCAGAGCTCTGTCCCCCAGAGTAAACAGGGTCTCTACCCAGCTCTGCTCCAGGCCAGGATCCTTGGCAGAGCACAAACATCTTCATTTCAGGAACAGACACAAAGCATACCACAAACCTTCTGCCACTTGTGGCTTTGGAGGTTTTCATTCCTTGCATAACACACACGTGCTGGGTGCAGGACAGATGAGGCAGGCAGGGAGATGAGCCCCCATCCCATGGCCACAGGACAAGGATGTGTTTCCTCTCCACAGCATGGCTGGTTCCCAACACTGGTGGGCAGGGAACTTGTGAGAACTTTAGGGGCAAAGGAGAGGCTTCCCGGTGTGCTGGACCCCAGCACAAACCCCGCATGTCCCTTACTCCTTCGGGCAATTCTCTCCCCCAGCCCTGGCCTCGCTGCTCCCAGCTGCGTGATGGAGCTGGGTGCTCCCCTGCACACAGCCCTGAGACGTTCCATGAACGGCTGTGTCTAACTGTGAAGTATTATTATTGCACACCTTTTGGAAAGTGCCTTGAGACGTCTTGGAATGATAAGGTGCTATAAGGCGGGGAAGTTGTGCAGAGATAAATTCACTGTGAAATGTGTTTTGCTAGAGACATTTATGTAGCATATCATCTTATCAAGGAACTTTGCCCAAGAAACAAATTCTCATGCCTGTATAAAGAGACTATAATTGAACTGTTGACTCACAGTTATGGGAAAAGACAGAGTGGGGGAAAATTTCCAGGGCCTCTAGGACCCCAAGGAGGAATATAATTAAGAAAGACATAATTGGAAACCTAAAGCAAGCCCATTCACTCCGAGTGAGTGCTGAAACAGCAAGGCAGGAGAGCTCGGTGGAGGCTGAGTTTGCAAAGCAGATGGCTGAGGATTTGTAGGTCACCAGCTCTTGGATCTGCTGGGCCAGGATGGGGTCAGGGCACCATATGGATGGAGGGCAAAAAAGACAACACATCCGAGCAAGCCACGCTCCTGCTTCCGCAGAAAGGCTCTGCTCGCTCAGAAACACCACAAACTCTCACACCATTTTTTTTCACATATTCTCAAGAAGACATTGAGTCCCAGGCTTCTTCACTGACATCAGGGCCAGCAGAAGCTTCAGTTATTTGAGATCATGCAGCCAAGAAGGAAACATAAAGAGGTTTCAAAGCTAAATGGACTTGAACTCTGCCCCTGCCCCTGCTTTGGGTTAGCTTTGGGCTTGGTCCTGCCAGCTTCTGCAACAGATCTGCTTTACAAACTGATTTTCCTCCTTGATGAGGATTTTTATGCACTTTAATTTATTTTTTTTTCTCTATCTGTCATTAGGAATGTATGTAAGAAATGCAAGAATGTAAGAAACAATTAGGAAGCAGGAGAGAAAACCATCTCTGTGACCCCCAATTTATGGCTCACTGGTTAAGACATCGATTTAGGATGGGGAAGTGCCACACTGAGGACTCTGTTGGGTATTACTTAGGCTGGGTTTCTTCTTCTTAGCACCCACACTCACCAATATCCAGAGCATCAGCAAATCCTCATGACTGTTGTCCCTCTACCCTAAGCCAGAAGAGGGGGCAGAGTACATCCAAGTCTCCTGCCCAGAAGCTGAGCCCCTCATCTCACGTCGCTGCAGCTGATCTCTATTTTCCTTAAACTCTACAGACAGCATCTTCAGAACTTAATTTGATTTTGATTGATTTTTTGAAACTTGAAACACTTCTAAACTAATTTTCAGTGTATTACTCTTGTCAACTCTTAAAGATTTTGTCAGTAAGAATTTGCTGAACAGACACAGTAATTTTGTTTCTCATTTTGGCAGATCACCCCTAAAGAGGAAAGTGGGGAGGAGGGGGTGTTATTATAGCTGCAGTTATTAGAATATACCTTGCAATTACCCTGCTCCTATTTACGAGACATTTCAGAGCCATTTCTGAGAGCAGCCTCGAGGAGCTCAAGGTGTACGTGCGTGTGTAACTATATAAAACCTCACCATTTGCTTGGTCACCTGTTGGAGTGCACTGGGTGGTGGCAGAGAGATGGGCCCTGAGGATCAGAGAGAGGGCCTCTGTCCTGGGCCCGGAGGTGACCCTGGGAGTGCATCCAGGTCACCGGGGATGGACTGAGAGAGGATTGTGTGTTTATGGACAGACTGGGCCTAGGAGAAGTGTTCATTGGAGTTTGTGGCCTTACAGGGCATTGTTTGCCTATTACCATACTGGGTAAAATCTGTGCAATGCCCCAGGTGATTGGGGGACACTGTGGGGAACATCTTTCCTGTTTCTATGATGTTCTGTCCTGTTGGGTGCTGGGATTTAGGGAATTCTGACTGCGCAATAAACGGCTTTGCATCTTTCAACTGGATGAGCAAAGTCCTTGCCCAGGCGTCAGTAGTGCATTCACCCACTCCCAGAGTGACTTTTAGCTCTGAGGGGAGCCCACGTTGGAGTCTGGGCTCTAAGACGCCTCATTCCTAAGATTCACCTCACAGTGGCCTCACCAGCCCAGGGCAGGAGAGCAGCACCCTCCAGGAGTGAGCCCTGCACGAGGGCTGAGGAGAAGAGCTGCTAACACCGCCTGCAACACCATGGCCTGGGCACTTCTCCAAATGCCGTCCTTGTTTCTCCCGGCCACGGCTGAAATGCTACCCAGTGCTCCCAAGTTTTTTCCCCCAGTGCGGATGACACCATGAAAAAGAAGCCGGGTGCAGTGTTTCTTAGGATGGGGATATTAAAAGTCCATCCTGAGCAGCTGGAGAGGAACGGCGTTAGGAATGCAAACCAACATGCCCATGGTGGCTGGGATATTAAAATGGAGTGAGGAGAGTCAGTGCTGGGAGCAGTGGCTGTGTTACTGCAGGCTCTGTTTCATGGAGCACTAAATCAAGGTGGCTTTTCAGGGAAGTTTATTCCTCCTGGATGTCTCAGTGCAAACTTTGGATCGTGTACCCTGTTGCTTTTTGAGCTGGGGAGTTTAGTTCTTGACCTATTGTGTCTTTGTGCTTTCCAGGTTGCCCTCACCAGCAGGGTGTCTGGGGGAGAGATTTGTATTTTAAAAATGGTCAAAGTCCCTCCAAGCTTTAAGCTCAGCTGTTCACGTTTTGTATTGTCAATGGCATGTTCATCCCACCTTGTTCCCTCTGCCCTTCCTTGTTTTGCTTTATTCTTTCTCAGGGAAAGGTTTTCAATTCAAACACTCAAAACTTGCTGATTGCAAACTGGAATCTGGAAAATTGCAGTGGTCTTTTCCTAGGGGGAAAAAAAAAAAAGGAAATAAAAGGATTTTTCTTTTTTTTTCCCTTCTGAAACAGCAAATGGGATGGGGATGAGGCACAGCAAGGGGCTTCCTGCCATCTGGGCTGGAAGATCTGCTCAGCATTGCTCTCTTCCATCACTTGCATCTCTCATCAATTATCATCACGGAGCTGGTCGATATTGAAATGAAACTGCCAGGGATTGATAGCAGAGTCACTGAAGTGTCCTGCACAAATGACATTTTCCTCATTTTGGGGCCAGGGAGGATGAGCCAGGCTGGGGGGAGGTTGGGAAGACATGCATGGTAAGGTATTTGCCGTATCAGAAAATCTGACAAAATGTCCAAACTCAATGCTCTGCTCCGTGGATCTCTAATGTATTTCTGGGGACAGTCTCTGCTGCTAATGGAGTATTTCTCAGAGCACCTTTCAAGCCCTCTGGTGGGACTTGCTGCTTTCTGTGCTTCTTGAAAGCTGTCACAGCCAGGCAGAGCAGGTAAATCTATGTAGATAAGCTGGGCATTTTGAGCCGGGTTAGTAAACACAGGTATTTAGGGTGCATCTGTGCCCGCTTGGGTTCATTGCATTTATATTGCACAAAGGGTGCAGACACCCAGCCCATCTGCAGCAATGGTTTGCACACCCTGCAGTTGGTCGGCTCACTCATTTTTCCCCCAGGGGAGGCACAGACCCTGCCTGGCAGATGTGAGCTCTGGCACAACAGCCTTGATCTCTGCAGTTACCACTCATGGATCCATCAGCAAAATAATGGAGGCCCTCCAAGGATTTGCAAACTCCAGGTGGAAAGCCATGGGGTGACAGATTTATAGGCACATCCCTGTCCTGTGCCACTCTCTTCACAGGGAGGAGAGAGGAGGAATTTCTTGGGATGAGGGCAGCTCCTATTCAGCAAAGTCCTGCTTCTCATGGGCATGTCCAGGGGTGCTGGGGTACATCAGATGCTGGAAGAGAGATGGGCCGTGAGGATCAGAGAGAGGGCCTCTGTCCTGGGCCCGGAGGTGACCCTGGGAGTGCATCCAGGTCACCGGGGATGGACTGAGAGAGGGTTGTGTGTTTATGGACAGACTGGGCCTGTGAGAAGTGTTCATTGGAGTTTGTGGCCTTACAGGGCATTGTTTGCCTATTACCATACTGGGTAAAATCTGTGCAATGCCCCAGGTGATTGGGGGACACTGTGGGGAACATCTTTCCTGTTTCTATGATGTTCTGTCCTGTTGGGTGCTGGGATTTAGGGAATTCTGACTGCGCAATAAACGGCTTTGCCTTTCTCCATCTGATGAGCAAAGTCCTTGCCCGTGCGTCAGTACTGCACAGGGGGGCTTTACAGTGCTGGTCCCACAGCGTAGCGGAATTTGGACCCTAAAGCTACAGATCTATAATTGCCTCCTGTATTTAACTCCCTCCACAAAGGAAGCTGAAATGTAAGTAGAATGTTTCAGGACAGAAGATGGAATCTCTCTCAAAAAAACATGCTTAGTTATCTTTACAGAACAAGGTCAAGATGTTTCCATTAAAAAAAAAAAACAAACAACAAAATAATTGAAGATCTTGTTTAAATTAAAACCTTAAATATAAAATGTACAGAGTTGTCAGACAAAAAGGCAGAAAAGCATTTGTCAGGCTGTTCCAGACAGCAACACAAACCCGGCCACCACCAGAGCGTTGGCCTGACCCAACCCTGCTCCCCAAACCAAGCCCACTGCCAGCACAGCCTCAGCAGTGCAGGTTCTGACTCAACAAACTGTTTTCAGCTCTCCCACAAAGGACTGACTCCTGACTTTCCACCTGTTTCCTTGGTAAGTCACAGCTTAAACACTGTGACGCTGATCCCTCGAAACTGAGCAGCAGAGCCCCTGTGCTCAGAGCTGGGTGAGCTGAGCCCAGACCTCTGATCTCAGCTCAACAATTCAGTGCCATTTCCCAGCCCCCTGAGTGCCTGTGCAGAGCTGAGCCCCCTCCCTGCTCCTCGCAGGGGCACCGAGTGACGCACACCCACCTCGCCTGTGACCCAAATATCTGTTACAATATTAGTCCCTCGCCTGCTGCTTATTACCAGGTGCTGTTGGCAGTGGAAGGAAGGGATTTTGTTTCGAGCACAGGGATATTTTCATCCCTGGCATGGTTGTGCTGAGCTCACCGGAGCTGGAGCTGCTCTGAGCTTGGCCTGGCGTGCGCTGCTTTGAAGGGGCTGGTTTTTGCCTGGCCACCCTCCTGCCTGCTCATCCTGTGTCCCCAGCAAGGGCTCCTCCAGCATATGCTGCTCCCCAGCGTGGTGCTTGCACAATGTAATTATCCCGAGCTCTTCCCTCCAGTGCTCCCTTTCCCATTGTTCTGTCTTTATTTGGCTTCCAAGGCCCTACTTCCTCTCTGGTTGGGTCTGGGTTGTTTTCTCTTCCAGAGAAATTGGTGTATGCAGGGATTCGGTCCCATCCCTAGGCTGCATTTGAAGGATATTGTCTATTTTCAGAATTCTCAGCTGTGTTTATGCTCCAGGCTCCAAACCTCTTTCTCCCTTTGAAAAGAGGAAGCAAATCCTCCCTTTGCCTCCTGCCCCGCAGAGCCACTGGCTCAGGGATGTATTGTTCGAAATAACCATTAACCTCCCCAAAATGTGGGTCACTTTCTATCGCAATGACAGACCTTTCTCTCCATCTTTTCTGCACCCCTTTCTATTGGCTACAAACACCAGCACACGAGGCCTTGTGAATGTGCCCAACTTGCTGTTGGGCAAAAAGTTCCCCAGAGAGGGAAGGTGCCTTGTGGGCCACAGAAAACAAAGCCAGGAAATCCCCAGGTGTGATTCCACTGTGAGCCCAAGGGTGAGAGAAATTGTTTAAGGGCATCAGACACTGGTTTTTTTTCAGGGATGAGGGTCTATGGAAAAAGCTCTGCTGCTGGATAATCAGCGGCTCCTGCACATGAAGCCAATTTCTGTTACCCAGAGCTGGGAAGTTCAGTTGCAATTCTGCCTCCTCGGAGAAACCTGCTCTGTCCCTGCCTGAGCAGAGGGTCAGGGATCAGGGGCCCATTGTGTTCAGCTACGCCCTTTGTCCAAAGACATTTAAAGAGGGTCCCAGTGGATCTGAGGGTGCCTTGTTCCACGTTTGACTGGTTAATTGTAGATCTGGGGCATTGCTGTGGTTTTCCACCAGACCCCCAGTGAAGAGTGCGAATCCCTCAGGAAAATGCCGGAGCAAGAAGACCCCTGCCAACTGCTTGTTTATTTGAGGTTAAACCAACCCTCAGTCACCTGCACTGGTGGATTTGGGATCAGAGAGGTCATCAGTGACCTGTGACCTTGCTAAGTGACCCTCCCTCTTGCTCTCTGGGATACCTGCTGGCTCTGGAGCAAAGCCATCCCCTGTGTTCGCTCGCAGCCCGGGTCCCACAGCTCCCTGAGGATGTCAGGCAGGTACCGCAGCACACGGAGAGAATCCCAGCCCCTCGCATTAATTCTCTCACATCTAGAGAGGAGTATGACAGCAGCAAACCCTCCAAGTGAATCCTAGCCCTATATTAATTCGCTCCTAGGTCCAGCTCTCTGATCTGCTGTCATCTGAAAGTGATACTAATGCCAGGTTTCCATATCCAGCGTCCCGCTGTGCCTCCCGCTGCAGTCAGAGTCATGCTGGGAGAGATCAGCTCCGCTTGAGAAGGGTAAACCAAGTGCTTGATTTCAAAGAGCATCAAGTAAGGCAAGAGAGAATATGGAGAGGGGGAGAGGGAGGGAGTGAAGGGATGAATGGCTGGGAACACATTCCCTTGAAAGGGGTGAGTGGAGATGAGCGCACATGGGCTTCTTTCTCTCTCTGATCTCTGTCTGTCTTTGCTACCCACACCCCTGCCTTTATTCCTCCAGTTGTCCCTGTCCTCTCTTCCAAGACCAATTTCCTTGCCCCACTTGAACCTAACGAGGCTCTTTTCACTGCAGAGAAAGTCTGAACTCCCCAAGGAACACGGCTGCCCCGGCTCTGAGGAATAAGCATGAGGCTGCTGGCTGCAAATCTTCCTTTGCTATCGGCTGCCAAGCCAGTTTCGTGCTCAACTGCCCCGAGCACTGCTGGGGAGATGTAAGGTCCAGTTCACCATCAAAGTAACAGGCACTGGACAGGTTGGACTGGGCTGTCCAGCTCTCTCGCCAGCTGACAGCTTCTGACAGCCAAACCCTCTTCCTCTTCTTCATGTACTGCCCATCCTGGCAAGGGGAAGGTGAATGCTGATTTAATTTGACACTTCAAGAAAAGAATAAAGATACCTCAATACAGACATCACCTTTCCTCCAGAAAGTTCCCTGAATATTTTACTGGCCAGAAATGCTTCAATATTTTTGTGAAGGTCAGTAAAAAGTAAGTAAGAAAGCCAAAGAAAAAATATTTGTAACAAGCAACAGTCACTCCTAAAAGGAGCAGGAAAGAGCTTCAACAGATCCAAAGTGATTTGTACTAATGCCTGCTTTGGGTTGTTTTTTGGATTGTTTTTTTCCCCAAGTGTTTTATTTACTCTTTTTCTGAGATACCTTCAGAAACCTAATTCCCAGAGATTTTTTTCCAGCAAATTTAGAGAATCAGCCTCTTGAAGGGGTCTCGGATCGGAAAATCTTAGGATAATGTCCTCCAAAACTCTTGTCCTTTCTGCCAGTGCTGGCTGCAGACATCCAACACACCCCAGAGCCAGAGCAGGACTTGTGGTCCCAAGGGGTCTGTCAAACACCAACTGGGGGCTCTGCAAGGTGGACCTGGAGTGTCCCCCTCCCCTCACTGTGTCTTGGCAGCTACAGCCATGGCTGAGAGGGGACAGTGGCTCAGTGCCAGGTCTGAGGGCTCAGCACAGGCTGCTGGAGGAAGGGTGTGTGTGTGTGGGGTCTGAGTAGGGAGAGGGACTGTGGTGAAGTCTCCAGTTCCTCATGGAAGTTGTCACAGCACATGGACAAGATTTACATTCCTCCATCTTTCAGGGAGAAGTGGGAACCAGCAGGGCAGGGGCAATAAAAACCGGTGGGGAGATAATATCTCACATCTCCGGAGCTGCTTCTCATGTCTGCCTTGCCTGAGACCCCAGTTTCTGAAGGGTTCAGGGCTTGAGTCTGACAGCATCCCCTTGGAGCATCCCTGCTGCTGGGGGAAGCCTCCCCCAGCCCTCCCCAGGGCAGCCGGTGGCAGGGGAGGGGCTGGCCCCCCTCAGCTCAGTGTTTATGGCAGCGTGGCTCTCTCCACTGGCTGCTACCTTATGCTGTGCCACTTCATTTGATGTTCCTTTTTCTAAATGGTAGGAAATCAGTACTTACCAAGTGCTGGCCCAGAATTTATTTGACTTTAATTTCCCTTTATGACCCCGTCTGCTAATCTCTATTGCACAGATAAAGAGAGGTAACCCAGGCATCATTACTCGTGATGTGGAGAATTTTCTGCAGTTCAATTATAATCTCTTTTTTTCCCCTTGAGCAATAAAATCTCTCTGTCTCTCTCTCTCTCCCTTTCTCTTCCTTTAAACTTGTTCTCATAACTCGTCCTCTCCCGCTCTCAAGATGAGGTTAGGTACTTTTGTGATGTCTTCTTGGCCGGGTGTTTGTGGAAGTCAGAGCAGTTTTCAGGCTGGAGCAGAAGGCTCAGAGACGTGCACGTGTTGTTTAATGCCTGGCTGGGAGATGCAGGAGGCACGGCACAGGTGAGGCACGAGGAGGGAATGGAATAGATTAGCACATGGGAAGGGCTGAGTTCTGCACAGACAGCTCGTTATGGATTGTTTTCAACCTCCCTCTCTCTAGAAATGCCAGCATGATGGGTAGCAAAGATGCTGCTGAGCTGCTGGTTTAATTTGCCTTTTAGAGGCGTTTTAGGGAAGGCATCTGGTTCCAATAGTGCTGCCCCTTTGAAAGGCCGTTCTCATTTGTCTGCAACTTCTTTGAAAGGTGAGTAATTCTCAGCGTATTTTTCCTGGGCACCGCTCACCCTGGCAAGGAGATCTCTCATGTGTGCTTGTGACCTTTAGGAGAGCAGAGCCATCGATACATCTTCAGTGCATGTGTTGTCCTTGTCATCTGGTAATTATTTACAAGCCTTGATTTTGAAGTTTGGGCCCCAGGAAAAACGATTTTCTGAATTTATTTTCTATTTCTCTAAGATTTTTTTCTTTTTAATTAGGAAGTCTCTTTTTTTTTTTTTTTTTTTTTTTTTTTTTTTTTTTTTTTTTTTTTTTTTTTTTTTTACATTTTGTAGTTTAATTTGACTTAAATTTAAACCAAAGAGAAGGGAAGATGAACAAAAAGAAACAGGAAGACATCTAAGTAATGGTGAAGCTGGCCTTAAAAAGGATATTAAAATGACATATCTCTGACTTATGTATTTTATTAATGATAATAGCCACTATTAATAACAGTCATAATAATAGTAGCCATATTATTAATAAAATAAATTAATAAAATAATAAAAACCAGCTCATCATTGCTTGGAGATGCCAACTGGACCTCCTCAGAGTGCAGTCTTCTGTATTCATAGTGAAAGATAACCTGTCCATTAACAAAGACTGGTTGCACCTGAATTCAACTCGGGAATTAACAGCTGATGGGATCTGGGGCTCAACCCCTCCCCAGATTCAGGTGAAGTCTGTCACCAGTCAGTCTGAATGGCTCAGTTGCATGAATCAAAAGCCAGCGTACCTACAGGATTCCAGACTTGTGGAAATACAGGCTGAATCCAAAAGGTCCTGTTGCATATGTAGGAAGACAGATGGTGGTGGAGCTTGCTGCCTTCTGGCAAGATGAAATGATTTATCCCTAAACTATCTCTCACGGAAAACCATCCAAGGACAGCCTGAAACGCAGGCACTCTGGGAGGGAGGGACCATTTGTAGAGACCAGGCTGGCTATGGCTGGAAATAAAATGCATCTGCAATTGTCCTTTATAAAGCAGCAACTTCTTAGCATAGACAGCACAAGACACCCACGTCCTGATTCCTGTCCTTAGGCATTTCATCCAATTTCATTGTCAGATTAACTTCCTTGCCATAAGAGTGGCCCAGAGCATTTATTTCTTCAGTGCTACTGCAAGATTTTTCTCAGCACAAGCAGCAAAACAGTGACTTGCTGTGTATTCTCAGGGTATTTTAATGATCCTATCTCCATATCTGTTTAAATTTACAGTACAGCAGAGCTCTGACTGGCATATGGTTGTCAGCCAAGAGAAAACTGCACGTCTAGGAAGCAGATCAATGTTGACATTGTGAAAGGCACCTCTGGAAAGAATTAATCAAGTCTGATCTTTGCATACCCTCTCAGTATGGATTTTCATTAGTCGTGGTGCTAGGTCCAGGAGTCCAAGGTGCTCTCCTCCCTCAAGGTCAGCCACTGAAGGGGATGAAGGCTGGAGAGTCTGTGGGTTCTGGGGGCACAGACTTCGGCTGTTCCTGTGCAGGAGCAACTGCTCCAGAGGAGCTGGGACATCAGGGCAAGGCACTGAGCCTGGATGTAGGAGTTTAAAATAGCCTTTGAACGTGTGGGAAATGACTGTGTGGAGGGAGAAGGGTTGGAATTTCATAGAATCATAGAAGGTGTGCACAGGGATCATAGAGTCCAGCTCCTGGCACTGCCCAGGACACCCCAACAACCCCACCCTGGGCATCCCTGGCAGCGCTGTCCAAGCCCTCCTGGAGCTCTGGCAGCCTCGGGGCCGTGCCCATTCCCTGGGGAGCCTGGGCAGTGCCCAGCACCCTCTGGGGGAAGAGCCTTTCCCTGATCCCAGCCTGAGCCTGCCCTGGCCCAGCTCCAGCCGTTCCCTGGGTGCTGTCCCTGTCCCAGGGAGCAGAGATCAGTGCCTGCCCCTCCACTTCCCCTTATGATTTCAACTTGTGAAGAAATTCCTAGGAAAAAAATATTCTTCTTTTAATCAGGGGACCAAGGGAACCATCAGGCCCCTGGCTCAGCCTTCATTCAGGTCTATTAGGTGGTCTTGAACTCCAGGAGATGCCTGAGCTGAGCTCTAGGCTGCCTTGTCTCACCAGCTGGCTGACTCAGGCTGTGGCCACGCTGTGTCACGACTTGTCACCGTTGATTTGGGCTGGTAGCACCAATCTGTGCCAGGGCAGAGCGAGCCTGCAGCTCCATTGCTCCTCAAGGTGAAATCGAGCCCTTCGTTAGTGTTTGTTATTAGGGGCTGTTGGTTGTCATGGGGCTTCATGATACATCCCCAGTGAGGCACAGCACACTCACATTCCTCAGGCAGGACTCAAACCACCCAAGAAGGAGGATGTGCAGCGCACCACGTCTCACACATGTTGTGTTTTGTGACAGGGTCGGCGTAGGCATGGTGAGTTTGGGATCTAAAAGGTAATCTGATTAATTAACAAAACTAAAGCTATCTAATAAACAGATTCTGAATTTGTAATAAATAATTAGCCATCACAAATGTTTCTTAATGAACTATTAAGGGACTTAAGGGTGGAATTCTCAGCTGACATGAAAATATCTGACACAAAAAAACCTCTTTTCCAAATAAATAATGGCCTCATTAATATTGAAAAGAACAGCATGCTTTCACTATTTCTTTTGTCTTTAAGAACTGAACAGGTTTATAAAATAGAAATCTATCTAGTATGTGCTGACTGCTGCCAGAAACCAATTTTTTTAAGAACTGTTATTGAGAGTCATTAATTATCTGCAGGTCCCATTTGCTCTGAATCAGTGACAAACTTTGTGAGATTTTGGACAGTTTTAATTAATGCAGGAATATGAGATATAATATGCTTCTTGTTTGAACAATTATTGTCCTAACACAACCCTTGAATTAAAGGATTATGGGGAAAATAAAAGTAAATGAGATGCTACAGATCTGTGAGCAGAACCGCCTGGGAAGGAACATGGGAGTCTGTGTGGGCTCACACTGTGCTGCCCTGATCCCACAGCCTGGATCTCATGCCTGGAAAATCTGCTGTGGCTGCACACACCTCATCCCAGCACAAAGATCTTCTGAGGACAACAGACAAGTTGATAGTGAGAGGCAGTGCACATTTTTTTAAACTAATGAGACAAACAGCTTATGCTTCGATTTCAAATCTAATCAAGCTGCTTGGAGGGGTTCTTTTCTCTTTTTGATTCAACACAAGCTGCTTCTCCCCTCCCGTCCTGTCCTCTCCCTCTCCTCTGCTTTTGCAGTACTGACGCCTGGGCAAGGACTTTGCACATCAGATGGAGAAAGGCAAAGACCTTTATTGTGCAGTCAGAATTCCCTAAATCCCAGCACCCAACAGGACAGAACATCATAGAAACAGGAAAGATGTTCCCCACAGTGTCCCCCAATCACCTGGGGCATTGCACAGATTTTACCCAGTATGGTAACAGGCAAACAATGCCCTGTAAGGCCACAAACTCCAATGAACACTTCTCACAGGCCCAGTCTGTCCATAAACACACAATCCTCTCTCAGTCCATCCCCGGTGACCTGGATGCACTCCCAGGGTCACCTCCGGGCCCAGGACAGAGGCCCTCTCTCTGATCCTCAGGGCCCATCTCTCTGCCACCACCCAGTGCACTCCAACAGTCTCCCTCTCCCTTTCTTTCTTTTTTTTGGTCTTCCCCTCTTCCTCTTTTCCTTTTCCTTCCTCACTGACTTAATTACAAATGCACTGGAGTAGTGAGCAGCACAAGCAGAAAATCCCGGTGCCATTGCCCGGGCTGCTTTCCCCGCACAGGCTGATCCAACTGTGCAGGGCCTTGTGCCTGTGAACAGATCCCTCCATGGAGATTCTGTGTTTACAGCTGTCCTAATACGACTACCTGGCTCCCAGATGGGAGATATCTTATTTCTGGCCAGCTCAAGCAGACATAAAGGACTTTGGATCTTCCATGTCACTGGTTTTAACGGGTGGGGTTTCTTATCTCTCCCAAACAAGGCAGATACTGCCGTTCCAAGCAGCATTCGTGCTGTATTTAACAGGCACAAGCTGCACAGTGGAACAGACAGCAAACACTGAGCAGCGCTTCCACATTTAGAGAGACACATCAGGAGGGTGTTGAGTCCATCAGAGCCGTGCTTTGACACTGCCACAGCTCTGCGGGCCAGGGAAGCAGTTGGGCTTTAATTCACAGAGTTCCTTTGCCTTCACAGTGGTGTAAAAAAAAAATGTGTCTGGGTGTTTGCCTTTGATGTCTCAAGGACCACACTTTCACTCATAATTTCACTCAAAAGACTAATATTATTCTGCTCCAGTAGAATGCTGGATCCTATTTAACTTTCAGACCTTGTCTTAAGCTGCCACATTTTCATGAATATACTGGCGCCATCTGAATGCTCACGAATAAGGGATAACATGACTGTGCATAGCAGATGAGTCAGAAACCTGGAGCTTTTGCTTATGATAATTTTTTTTTTGTTATTATTTTTGCACCCTGCCAGCTGTTGATCTTGCTAATGTGCTGCTTAGCAGCCAAGTTTTGTTCCCTCTTGGTTAATGAACTGTGGCAAGAAATCGCTGGCCAGTGGCCGGTGTTAAAGTTAATAGTGAATGGTCCATGAAGCAGAAATGCCCCAGACCAGTGGATCTGGAGACCAAGCAGTGCTGTTGTCAAAGATGATGGAGAGAAAAAGGTAGAACAGTCTTGTATAACCCACGGTGTAACTACACTTCTTGGACACGTGCTGAAGTTAAATATTAAAGAGTTACTGCTTTGGGATGGACAAGGATTTGTGGTCTGGTAAAATAAGCCATTCTTGACCCAAAAACCCTTGCATCTCACTAGAGATCCCCTGCTTCACCTGACAGAGCACAGCCATACATGCTCTCCACACCCTCGTGTAGACGATCCTCAGCCACAGAGTCTGGTGAACACAGCCTCAAGTCCAGGAAAGCTCTGTAAGGTTTGGGAATCACCTTAATTACGAATATCTTGGTGAACAGGCAGTGTGAGTCCTGCAAATGTGCCCATCAAGGGGCTGAGGGACAATCACCCCGAGTCCTTGCCATCAGCTGCAGGGAGTGCCGGTGGAGAAGGGATGGCTGGGTCTGTGCTGGACAGAGTCTTTTCCTCTGGAAGGGAGCTGGGCTCCGCAGCAGCCACGGTTCCCTGCCAGCAGCCGGCCTCATTCACATTCCGGAGCTGAAACCAAGCCTGCTGCCAGCTCACCCCTCTTGCAGGGGCTGCAGGAAGAGCTGTAGTTCCCTGAAGCCCCTTCTCAAACACGTCGGCCCTCTGCTCTGTGGAGCCAGCTCTCTCTCCTCTGCCTCTTGCATCTTCTTTTGTTGGCGCTGGGATTTCTCCGGACCCTCCGCTCCCCCTTCCAAGCACCTCTTGGTTATTAAAATGCAGCTCAGGATAGTTCACTTTGCCTGGTACATTATCATTCCTCGTTAGAGACCCCTCCAGGGCCTGTGATATGCCTGCACCGACTTTATAATTACAAAGTCAATTTCTAAACAGACATTTGCAAATAAGTCAATTTAAATACCGAGATTTGCAAACAATAATTAAGCAGTAGCTTCTTTCTTAATATCTATATATATAATTAATGCCCATGGGCTTTCCATTTTACCTTGCCACTGTGTAGCTTGCAATTGCTTGTTGAGCTAAACCATTCTCAGGAAGCAAATCAAATCACTGATGGGTTTTAAAGCTGTTTAAGGAAATGCCCTGCCTCGTTTCATCCCAAATCCATATGCCCTCTCTTATACACTCCCCAGTCCACCCCGCAGCTATAGGGAAATAGCAGCAGGTGCCTCACGTGAGCTGAGCTGGGGAGGTTTCCGCTTCAGCATCAGAATGGTGACCCAGTCTGCCCAAGAGCACCCAAAACCACGACAGACTGGGGAAGACTGAGTGGATAAAGCTGAGCAATAAGATAGTCATTGAGTACAAGGGCAAATGCCCTCTGGAGGAGGAAAACGTGTCTACCTCAGGTTTCCTCCAAGGGTGTGCGGTGTTGAGAGGAACAAGTGGGTTTCATCCCAAAATGAGTCCAGGAGACGGAGGAATGTCTCTCCTTTTCTTTGAGCAGGTCCTCATGTTATCCCCTGCCATGGCACCATGGCCTCTGTCCATCACCCCAGCTCTCCTTACCCTCCTCGTCTCCCTACAGAGAGAAGAAGGTCTGGCAGGACTCCCCTGCCCCACCAGTCTGGGTCACCAAAGCACTAACACTGTCACGGAATGCAGGCATTGGGATCATGGGAAGATGAGGCATGAATAGCTGCCCCTGGACACAGAGGGGTGAAACAGAGAGTTGCATTTCTTGTTAGGAGGCTCCTCTTCTAAGCCTCTCCTACCACCTGATCCATGTTGCCTTCAGCTTTGTTTTGCCACAGACTGTTTCTCATACTCTGGCTTTCCTGCCTTTACTCCAGTCCCTGCAACAGGAGATTTTTTTGTGGACTTCTATAAGCTGCAGAGCCCGTGAGGAGAGAGCACAGCCTGATGGTTTCCTGTCCTGCACTCTCTGGGTTGTCCCAGCAGGTTGTGGGTGTGTGGTCAGAACACTGAGCCATGTGAAGAATGAATCTCCCCAAGGTCTTGACTAGAAAACTGTAAGGAAAGGCTGAGTGCAAACTCTTTGCATGTGCCTCGTGGTGCATTAAAGATGGATTGTTTCCTGGTTCGTGCTTCTGCTCAGTAATTTCAAAGGGCTTACTCATTATTTTTGTGTTGGTTCCACTTTTTCGAGCGTGCTCGTATCTTAGCTCATCAAACTTTAGCCAGCTGGGGCCAAAAATATCCCTGGCATAATCAGTTTGCTCATCCAAGCCCAAAACCTTCATTTCCCAGCTCAAATAGACATCCACCATCAGCGCATTTGAAGGGAACACGGTCCTCAGGATCATCTTGGGTGACATTGCTGGGAGCAGCCTTTCTTGCACCCTGGCACTCCGCATCCAGTCGCTATAAATATGAGCAACAATTATCCATCCCTTCTTTTCCCTTTTTTATGGACGTGCAAAGACAATAACTTAAAGCTCTTGCTGCTATTCAGCACAAAAACAAATAACAGAACCACTCCGGCTGTGATGCATTTCAACGGCATAACTTAGATATGCTGCTGTTATATGAAGTTATAAATACCTATCACTTGACAATGCCAGTGTTTTTCAGCGGGGGAAGGAGGATGAAAAAAATACGAAAAGAGCCCAAACCTTGAGTCGTGGTTGCTATAGCAATTAACAATGCATCCTTCTCCAAGAGCCAGGGATGCTGATGCAGCTAAAACAAATGTTTGTGTTTGGCCGTGGCGGGGACGGTGACGGATTAGGGAGTGCTGGCCTTGAGCCTTGGTGTAATCCAATTCTAAATAAATCATAAATCTAAGCGCAGACTGGCAAGCTGGAGGGAATACCAATATGAGGAGGGTGGCAGCAGGGTAGTTTTGGTTTCTGTGAGGGGCAGGGGTGAGGAGGGAGTGATAGTGGGATGGGTGTAAAAATCCTGACGGAGAGGTTTGTGACTGGGATTTTTTTGCCAAAGGACATGACCAGCCTAAACCTCTCACTGCTCCCCAATGGGATTCCCTCCTGCAGGAGCCTCTAAGCACCATGGCCCTCTTCATTTCAGGGCTGAACCACACAATCTCAGAATGGTTTGTGTTGGAAGGGACCTTAAAGCTCATCTTGCTCCAACCCCCTGCCATGGGCAGGGACAGCTTCCACTATCCCAGGTTTCTCCAAGCCCTGTCCAACCTGGCCGTGGACACTGCCAGGGTTTGGAGCCTTAAAGCCAGAGGAAGAAGATGTGTTAGGGGAGTTCATTGATTCCTTCCCATCACTGGAGGTGGCCTGGGTAATCCATCACCTTCCACCTGAGCCCAGACTATGCTGTCACCAGAGGTTTGCAAGTTCTCTGGGTCCAGGCCGTAGTGAGATAATGCCAACATCCCCATGGGAGCCCTTGGTGTCTGTTGGAGTGCCCTGGGTGGTGACAGAGAGATGGGCCCTGAGGATCAGAGAGAGGGCCTCTGTCCTGGGCCCGGAGGGGACCCTGGGAGTGCATCCAGGTCACCGGGGATGGACTGAGAGAGGATTGTGTGTTTATGGACAGCCTGGGCCTGTGAGAAGTGTTCATTGGAGTTTGTGGCCTTACAGGGCATTGTTTGCCTATTACCATACTGGGTAAAATCTGTGCAATGCCCCAGGTGATTGGGGGACACTGTGGGGAACATCTTTCCTGTTTCTATGATGTTCTGTCCTGTTGGGTGCTGGGATTTAGGGAATTCTGACTGTGCAATAAACGGCTTTGCATTTTTCCACCTGATAAGCAAGGTCCTTGCCCGTGCGTCAGTACTGCAAGTGTCAGGCAGCGCAGGGCAGGACTGCACACCTGGGGTTCCTGCTGGGAGAAAGAGAAACCTCTGCCCTGTGGAAGACAACAGTGATCTGGTGTCTCCTGGCCCCTCTGACACACGGATTCAGCCTTGATATGGAGTGAAAAATGAAAATGAGGACAGCTCAGTCAACAGCATGTCTCAGAAATTAATGAGCCCCTTTGCCTCCAACACCTGATAATTACATCTTTCAATTAAATGAACTCTCTCCCTGTCCAAGTTCTTATAAATTAACTCAAAGTGATGCATCTTTGTTGGCTGCCAAAGCTTACTTCTGCCAAAATCTGTACAAGCTCCCAGGCCCTCTCAGTGCTGGAGAGTCTCAGACACAGATATCACAGGAGGGTGTAGTCCTGGTGTCATAGCAGCCCAGCTCTGGGTCACTGCCACATGCTGAGACCGGGGCCCTGAGCTCTGCACCTCATCTCCCTGTGAAATGAGGGACAACAAAACACGCTGGGAGATCCCAGGCAATCAGCCGCCACTATGGGAATGGCATGTACAGGGGTGTTTCCTAACTCCTGCCCTTTTCTTGGATTTCTCACTGCAAAGTTCGGAACTCCTTTGACTCAGGTCACAGCTTTCATGTGAGTGCTTAGAGATGAGATGTAGGTGCTGAAAAGCTTGGTAGAGAAATTTTTCAGCATTCTGCAGCATTCTGTGAGAGCTCTGTGGTTCTCATGAAAGCTATGATAAACACTGCTACGGGTTTTTGTAAACTGATTTTTTATCTGTGCACCTGGGATCTGTTTTTCAGAGTTGTTATTGTACACAGTGAAATAATATTTTGAAGTAGGTGTTGTGAGCTTTAGCCAATGGGACAGGGGGTGGCTGGTCCAAGATCCAATGACCTCCTGTCATCTTTGGGAACCAAGTTATATAAACCAATTTATAATTAATTAAATAACTACTTTCTTCCTGAACTCGGATTGTGTCGTTACTCGCCGTTCTCGGTACGTCACAGCGACAATGAGAGCCTTAGCGAGGTGGTGGAGTGATGGATTCTGCTTTCTGGAGGGATTCACACCATCATGGACAGTTGGTTACAGCAAAGGCTCCTGCTGGGGAGAAGGGACACGTGTTGGGGCACCTGCCACTGTGCTGAGGCCAATTACCATATTGCCCAATTAGTTTGGGTACAGAGTGCACTGAGATGTGTGCTCGGTTTCTTGGTGAGAACACATGAGGTAGAGAGGACGGATAAGTTGCTGTCCCCTCCTGCACTCAAACGTACCGTGATGCTTTGAAGGCTCCCAGTTCTACGCCATTTCATCTTTTCAGCCTGGAGAAAATCCACGCATGAAATGAGGTCTCCTGGTCTAATCCAGTTTGGTGCACACACAAACCCTCCCGGCTGGAGAAGGCGGGCTGAGTGTAGGGAGAGGGGCTGCAGGTGGAGGTCCCACCTCAGCAGGGTGAATGGGACAAACCCAAGCAACTGCTTCATTCTCTTTCTATTCTCCCCTTCCCTTAAGTAATCAAGTGCCACCAGTGCAGGCTAACGCTGGGTCTTTATAAGCTTGCAATAAATCCACCCAGCTTTTCTAAAGCACAGCAGGCAGCTGATGCAATCACATAATTCAGCCCAAGTCATCGGACAATGGCTGGGAGGGCTGAGGATGGATTTTCCTCTGAAACCCACATGGATGCGTATTCCCACTTGCGCACTCTCACGCCATCTCAATTAAGACAATTAGCAGTGACCAAGGGCAACTGCAAAGCTCCAATTAAACCAGCACAAAGGCCAACGGGATCTACAGTGTCATGGAGCAGGTTTGGAACATGCTTCCCCGGCAGCCACAGCCTGGCAGATTAAAGGGTTTGTGCACTCTCTATTGTCCCCTCCCAGACAATACAATCTACAATCCTACAATCTTCTCTCCTTCACTATGCCCAAACGTTAATCTCCAGTCTTTGTATCTCCCCATTAATTTGCCCCCTGTCAAGGGGCTCAGGGGAGGATTGTGGCTTTTCTCCTGTCTTTCTGCCCCATTTCATCCGTAGCCTGCAGCAACAGTGCCCTATTCCCCTTCACCCCCTTAGGGGCAGCCAGAGTGTGATTTAGGCTTCAGTGACCTTTTCCTAGCTGGGTCTGAGGCTAGGCTGTGCTTCTGCTCTTTGCACTGGCAGGCTGTGAGAGGAAGGAGTGGAAACAAGAACACTGCACCCAAGCAAGGGCTGAGAGTGGCACAGATTGTGTCTTTCAAACAGTCTGGGGACATGAGTACACCTGGCTGTCCCAGCCAGTGGTTCAGATCCAGCAGAGACAGTGATCAGGTGAGAGGTGACAGCGGTCAGGCAACAGTGGTCAGCCTCTGGCATCTCCCAGTGGCCTGAGCTGAATGTTCAGGTCAGATCCTGAGACAGGTTCTCTTTGGTTCCTGGCGGACCTCTACTTAGCTGGCAAAAGCCATGAGCACATTTAGTGCTAACTGTTGTCCTCGTTAGCAGTTACTGTGAAAAGTCACTCGTGGAATAGCCCCAAACAGGGAACCCTTTTCCTTAAAGGTGAGTGCTCCAATTAAGGGTTGACAGGCAGTGGGGGTAAGATGTTTGCTATCCTGCTTGGAGGAGACGTAGGAATTTCAGGGCTGGAGCTCAGAAACCTTCCACATACTCTTTTAAAAAGAACATCCTTTGGTTTGGGTATGGTTGTGAGGGAGAAAATCAAACGGTGTATTTGATACAGAAAAGCATCTTTGTGTGATTCTTTCACCTTTTGGCTGTGCTTAGCTTTTCCTTTCTCTTTTAGCTTTCCTTATGTGCTAGCACTGACGACAAAACCCTTTCTTAATGTTTTTGCTTTGTCCCGAGTAACACAGACAAAGGGGCTGTCATGAGCTGCTAGAATGGAAATTAATTTTAAAAGCATCATCATTTATCTCTTTTATAGGAAAAAAATGAGAAACCACTGAGATTACAGCAATTGTGGCAGAAATTTCCTGTGCAAGAATAATCAAAAGTTATTTGCAAAAGGGTAATGACACAAAAGTACTCAAAAGAAATTCCAGGCAAAAAGCCCAAGTCCCTGAAGCTTTGGTTGAGGCTGAACATTTGCCTCTCTCAGTTTGGACCACCCAAAAGTCAGGCCCTGGCGGTGTGATGGTTATTTGTAGGCAGCTGAGAGAGACAGGTGTGTTCAGAAGGCAACTCTCTGGATCCACACCTGGTGCCTGAGCCAGATGGGACCGATGGTTCCTCCCATGAGAGCTGCAAGGAGCTCCTACAGAAAAGCTTTTCTTTTCAGCAGCATCAATAACGGCAGGAATAACATTGTCGGCAAATGCAGCTACCCATGACTGAAATGGGGATCCAAGCAGGAGCAAGGCGGGCCATGGAACCATGGAACCACTTGGATTGGGGGGTCCAGCTGGGGATGCTTCAAACAAGCCCAAACCCCCACCAACACTCGTGCTCTGGCTGCCGGGGCCAGGAGCAGCCCCTGGGTCACTTGTTTGTGCTAAGTGGCCACCTGGGGAGGCGGTGCTGTGAGCTGGGCTGGCTTAGCTCTGACCGAGCAGGAGCCTCATTTCACACCTCTGATCGAGACTGCCACTCCAGAGGAGCTCATTAAATCGAGCACAACAGAGCTGCTGCTTCCTTTACTTACTTGCTTACTTTTTTCCCCCTTCGTGGAACGAGTTAAAGGCCCCACATTCCTCATTCCTTCTTTCTATTAGAATTTTATCTCATTCCAGTCGTCCCTCTCCTCTCACTCTCCTGCCTTCCTCACTTGCTCCCTCCAGGAAGTCAGCTAATTATTTCCTGAATGCCCCCAGTGTTATTTTGCCTTGAGAACCTCTCCTGCTGGGACTTCTCACACACTTATGATTCTCTGTGTGACAAAAGGTTTCTCAGTTTAGCTTTGAATGGGTGTTTATTTTCTACATTTAGTCCTTTTGCCTCATCATCTGCACTTGGGCTGAGAATAGAAACTTCACTTGACATTATCTAAACCATTATCAATTAAATCCCTTCTTAACTGCCCTTTTTTTCGCCCTAAGCTGTGTAAGTTTGAGGTTTTTGCTCTGCTCTTTCCCTCCTGCACACCTTGCATTTGTAGATAAAGCCCTTTGCCCTTCTACACTAACTTTCCAAACACAACACACTCCCTTTTTGCTGTTGTTTTGGTGGTGTTGTTTAATGTCACTGCAGTGAGCAGACAGAAATCTGGGATTCCAGTTTATTTCACATTGGAAAGTCAGCGCACCCTCTTTGAACTTGTGCAGACATCAGAACATCTGCCCTGGGCCACGGGGGAGCTCCAGCTGGGCATGGAGAATGTGCTGAGTCAGCAGTAGCAGCGGTGAGTGGTCCCATGGCCTGAAGTGACCACGGCCACTGGCCTGGAGCAGTTCTGAACCCAGGCTGATGGGTGGTAACTCATGAGTTTGCCCAAGTATTTTCAGACTGTCTTTCATATATTCCCGGGGGCTGCATCCGGAGGGTGTGTGAAGACAACAAAGAAAAGCAAAGACATCTCAGAGTCACAGGATGAGTCAGGTTGGAAGGGACCACAGGAGGGCCACCTGGCCCAAACCCACTGCTCCTGTGGGCTCACCCCAGAGCACAGGGCACAGGAGCGTCTCCACACAGTTGTGGGATATCTCCAGTGAGGGAGACTCCACACCCTCTCTGGGCAACCTGTTCCAGTGCTCAGTCACTGCACAGGAAAGAAACAGTTCCTCATGTTCAGGTGGAATCAAAGAACATCCCAGCTTCCACAGAAAGCATCCAGCTCACAGGAAAGAGCTGCTGTGGGTGGAGGAATGCCAGAGCTGATTATGAAATGGGGGTGATCAAGGCCAAAAATGCCTCTGGCAAGGTGTCTCTAAGGGGAAAATGTTGGGGGTGAAACTGTGACATAAATATATGGATTTATTAGTTCTTATGGAATGATTTGTGTCTACTTTTGACTTACTTAATTTCTTCCCCCCCGAACAAAAGCCATGCAGAATTATAGCCCTGTGAGTAGAAGACATACAGGTCACATCCTTTTGACTCACATGTCCTTGTCACAACTGGAGACATGCCAAGCTTAAAACAAGCTACAGACACTTAACCTAATCAGAATAATTCTGCAACAGTTCATAAAGTATCAAACAAACACAGAGAGTTTTAAAACTACCAGGAATTTATGACTTGGCACAGTTTTTAATATGAGCCATCCCCAGCTTTGCAGATCCAAAGGACTGGAGAAAACACAGGAAAGCAGCTAAACTCCAAACCTGCAGCTCTCTGGGAGTTTGTCTTTAGGAAATGGCACAAGAAAAAGCATTAATTGTTTGCTGTTTCACCTCTTTTCTTTGTTGGATCAGCTGTTAATTCAAGGCCTGTGGCCATGTCATAACTGCTTTTATTGAGCTGTTTCAAACCCAGGTCCCAGAGAACCTGTTTGTCATTCAGGCAGTGAAGGAGACTGCTCCCAGCTCTGCAGAGGCTGCTCAGCCAGCTCGGAGCACCCTGAAATCTATCAGTGCTAATTAGGGCTCACTTAAATGCTCCCAGGCTGCCGTTGCTGGTTTGAAATGCAGAGTGGCATGTGAAAGCCCTTACGCTTGGCTCCTGACAGGAGCAAAAGCAAACATCAGGCCCTGCTGTGACCTCCATTTACGAGACTCGTTTACTGCACTGAAGGCATCAGCTTCTGGGAAATCAAACGGACAAATTAGTTTTGAACCCCTACTGGTTAAGATGGACTTCTCACTGGGACAGTGCTCCTGCCTGGCTGGCTAAACGTTTCCTTAATCCCCGTGTCGGTGGCGTTTCCTCAGGGAGGTTGGGTGAATGGGTTTGCTCTCAGGAGGAGGTCTGGGAGCAGGGAGGTGGCAGCTCTCCAATCGCCCCTGGTCCCTGACACCAGGTGGGTACCAGCTGTCATGGAACTAAAGTCCCATGGCTGTTTTTATCCAGTATTAATCATTTTATTTAAGCAAAGGCAGAATCCTGGGCCCTGACCCGGTATTGCACTGCCTTTTGCACGATGACCAGAGATCTCCATGCGGTGATGCTCTAAGTGATGTGCCCCACGTCTCATCCCGTGATCCACGTGCGTCTCGATAAACCCAAATTTATCTTTGGGGAGTGAAGGGGTTTCTAACTAATCCCTGTTCTCAGCTCCATAAGACTCCAAGACCATCTGTCTGTTTTCAGTCAAGTCTACCCAAATCCCCTGCCCAGTGGGCACGAAGCCACCTGAGGATCCCTTCCTTCCGAGGTTCAGCCCAGCCACAGCTGCTCCCCGTGGGGACTAGCTATTGGAAAATGTAGGTAGAAAACTGGGAGCCTTCACGAACAAAAACTTCCTGCCCAGGAATAACAACACATTTAATTTGTCACCCATGGGATCCTTTAGTCCTTATGGCAGAAATATTTCCTATTCCACGTCTGCCCCACTGCAGACTGTGCTCCTTTCCCTGCATTTCTCTCTTAATCTCCCTGAGACTCCAGTGCCTATCTCATTATGAGTTATTTATATTTTCCATTCCTCTGGCATATGGTTCTGGGAGCCTTCTTCAGTCTTTTGAGAGAAATCTGAATTTATTGAACACTTCTACTGGTGGTTTGTGTCTGGGTTCCATCAGCGGTGGCTGGAGGGTACTGACTGTGCTCTGGGACCTCTCTGCTGCCTCTTGGGAAGCCACCATTCACTCAGGGACAGCAGTGAGGACACTGAACCACTCAGTGCAGCTCAGCCTGGCTGTCAGTGGCACAAACCAGGCAGCACTGCAGGATGCTTTGAAGCAACTCTTCCAGTGAATTCCCATCCTCAGGGGTAGAAAGAATTTTCCTTCCCAGACTGCACAGTCCACAGCCAGTGGTGTAGATAACTCACTGGGGGAATGCTCTCAAACCTTAGTAACCTTTAAGATCTCTGAGTCAAAGGGACCTCCTCCATGCTGCAGCACAGTTCTCTCCACCAGGTGAGCAAGAGCCCATGAGGGACCTTTCCTTCTTGACTTGCTGGCTGGGGATGCTCTGAGGAGGAAAAGGGTTTGCACTAACAGGAGGCCTCACAGCCAAGCCACATCTGGGTCCTGTCAGTCTGGTCCAGAGGGGTGATGTGAAGAAGACAAGGTCAAACTGAGTCCAAACCCCTCTCAGGAGCACTTTGAAGTCCTGTTTTTCAGCTGTTGGCAGAAGCCACCTGGAGGGTGGCAATGTGGTTTCTAAGGTTGTGCACAGGACAGAGAGAGCTCAGGTTTTGGAGAACACTATTGCCACTGAGAATCACAGCAAGAAAGTGGATGAGATGAATTGACTTCGTATCTGTGAATAACATCTCTGTAAATATTGCCAGATGTTTTCCACGAGCCCTGCTGCCATGGCAGTGAGGTTAGGGGAACTAGCTCCCCCCATCACTTCTGCTCCCAGCTTAAGCCCAGAGGCCAAACCAAACCTTGGGACCCCCTGTGCTCTTCCAGTCCCCCCTCTAATTTCACAGGAAGCGTCACTGGGGTTGCTCGCGTGTGGCAGGATCCACAGCCCCAGTCAGCACGGTCTGTGCGTGCACACAGTGAATTATGACACAGACCCCAAAGTGCTCTCCTCTCCTGCATGGAGACCTGGCCTGAGCCAGGATGGAGCATGAGGGAAGCAGATGGCAGCCTGGCAGAGTGATTAAGCCCTAGATATCTGTTTTAATAAATTGCCCACACAGCAGATCAAGCACTGCAATAGTCAGTCCTGGTCTGTGCTGTCAGAAGGCGCAGCCTTACTTACAGCACTGGGCAGATGCCACACTCTTCCTGTGCTGCACGTTGTCAGGACAGGCTGAGTGGCCAGCTGGGACGGAGAACAGACCTGTGCATTTTCTGTCACCCCGAGTAGGTGTCACTGGGTACCACAGCTGAGGTAAAGCACCTTGCAGCAGGATTCAGTGAAGGAAGTAGGCAAAGGCTGAGCTTCTGACTCATGAGGATAAATGTGTGTCCTGTGCAGATTTAGACCTGAAGGTGCAATTTCTGTTCACTTTGTTAGATCTCCTGCTCCCCTCTTCCCTTGCACCCCATTTCAATATCTCCAAGCAGCCCTTTCTGTGCAAGGCAGTGCAAAATCAAAGCCTTTCTGTGGTGTCCCACTCCTCTCTCACTCCTTCCCTCTTTTCCAGGATATTGGCAGAGGAGTTGATTTGGATTTGCTCTGTTAACAGGACTCCTGTCAGTATATCTGATATACTTAGGCAGGCTTAACAAGCCCAAGAGGAGCTGTGTGAGTGCTGATGCCAAACCCTACTGCATTCACCACCCATGTGGAGGAGGCTACGCTGGAGCTCGGTGCTTTTCTGCCTCACTTTTACTTCTCTTGAGACTGCCCAGATGCAGGCCCGGAAACCATCTTCTCCCAGTCCTTTTCCAGAAGCGGTACAGCCAGATAGGTGCTGGTAGAGCAGGACATGCTCCCCTGCAGAAGAGAGACACTTCTTCCTGAACAGGTTCCTGGGGGTTTTGGATAAGGAATCCTGAAGATACAAGAACCACTGAGTCCTGGTTTCTTGGACACTGACTGGCTTTGGTTTCTAATAAGGCATAAGTTCCAGCTGGAGCTTTTGGGACTTCTAACACAGTGCTGCTGACAAGGAGTCTCTGAGCCAGGCTTGACATAGGAGCAATGGCTTTGAAGGTATCGCTGAGCCTGAAATTCGGGGAGAAGCCTCACCTTAGGGCATCTTGCTGGCAGAACTCAGTGTCTAAAAGCAGAAGCCTCTGTGACTGGAGAGAAAAACAGAGCCAGGATTTTCATCCAGTATTTCCTAGAGGGAATTATGTGCTGTGCTGGGTGAGGTTCATGGAGAGGGAGTGCAGCCTGTCCAGAGTGCCTCGGATTTCCAGCCCATGCAGAGGGATGAGCACATCAATCCAGGTGCCGTTCACCTGCGCTGCCTGGGAGGGGCTGCTGAGCACATTGGGGTTTCTGGCTGGCCCCAGACCCATCAGAGATGCAGCACCTCTTCCACTGAGCAGAATGCTAGAGAATGGGCCATGCAGCCAGATCCTTCCCTGAGGATTATTTTTAGAACAGATCAACCTTCCCAACTAAACGCTTGTCAAATCCAATGCCTTTCTTCAAAAACTCCAGGTGCAAACAAAAGCATTGGGAATTTTTTGGCTGGGAGCAAGAACAGAAAGCTTAGATGGTTGTTTTGAGGCCAGCTGTGATATTTTTTTTTCATTCATTCATAACTGCTGCGAACAGTGAGAACCATTGGAGAATACAGGAGCAACCAATGCCTGGGTCTATGCCCTGCACCTCAGCTCTGTGTCCAGGGAAATCTTGGGAAAGTTTCCAAGCCGTGGTTATTTATATTCCCCACCCCTGGTCCTGAACTTTTCCTGTGTGCTGGTAATAATATCCCAGTACTAAACTGTACTTTCTGCGGGCATCATTTGCATGGTTGAACAGCTGTGAGCCTCTCTCCACCGCCTGCCTGCCATATTGCACAGATAATAACAGCTAATCCATATTAATTATAAATACACAAATCGGCTCCTAAATAAGGCAAAGTTTTGTGAGCGATTCAAACCAGTGGGTGCCAAGAAATGTTAGTGTTACGCCTGACACCTCATCCTCTGGCTGTCATGTCATGAATAAAGAAGAGCCCCCAGCACAAGTTAAGGATGGCATCTGAGCTTTAATAGCCTGCAGCCACTGCCATCAGCCCTGCGGCGCTGATTTCATCACATCTCACAAGCTAAACTGCGCTGGGTCAATAACAAACCTCTGTGGAGAAAGAGCCGCAGGAAGTGGGACTGCGATTATTATTCGCTACCTGGCGCTTGTCGGCGGCGGATCTACGCTGGACTAACCCCACCTTGTGGTACCGGTGGGCTCTGGCTGACCTGGTTGGGAAGAAAACACTCATTTCCATCCTGTTTGGATTTGAAGCCCCCTAAGGCTTTGCCTGCTGGAGGTGGAAGTCTAAAATAAGCCCTTGCAGTTGGCTCACTTTCCTCCGCTGGCTTTCTCAGCTCTCCCGGAGATAGCCTGTGGATGCCCCAGCATCTACAATCCAGGCTGAAAATTCCTGATATTAAACACAAGGTTCACTGTCCATCATGTGTTGTCCACTCATTCTCTTCCACCTCCTCACGGAGGAACTTGCTGTCCCTCCTAGTATCTTCCATTTTGACTCTTTAATGTCTTCTCCCCAGTCTGCCCTTCACAATTTCAGATGGGGAAGTTTTTTTCTTTCCTCCACCCTGTGCTGTGGAATTTCCTCATGGAAAGGGTGGTCAGGCATTGGCAGGGGCTGCCCAGGGAGGTTCGGAGTCTCCATCCCTGGAGGTGTCCAAGGAAGGACGTGCCACTCAGAGCTCTGGGCTGGCAAGGTGGGGATCGGTCACAGATGGGACCTGATGATCCTGGAGGTCTTTTCCAACCTTTAATAATTCTATGATTCTGTGACAGTATAGCTGCCAAAAAGGTCCCATGTTCCTTTCTCACGTTTCTTTCTCTTTTTGCATTTCTGTGTAATGGGTGAAAACTTTCTAGGGCAGTTTCAGTGCCTTTTGGATGGTGTATGAACAGGACAACGTCTGAAAAGCAAAAACAACATAAATGGCAAAATTCTCAGCTATTTTTCTTCAGAATTATACTGTCCTGCTTCCCCTCCAGGCACATTAGTAAAAATGCCAATGAGCTCTTACCTGCGGTCAAACCAGGATCTTTGTAATGTGTCCAGCACAAATGGGGCTTTGATTGGAAAAACAACTTCATCCCAATATCACTCAAGCTGGGGATAGCAATTTTTGTTTTCATGATGGCTAAAAATGACCATGTTTGCCCTTCCCCCTGCAAATTATGATGTCTTTTTCTTAACAGCATTGATTTCCTTTAACATTTCAACCAAAAGAAAGAAGTAGGAAGAGTAATTTCTGGAGAGTCAAGCCACTGAAAGAGCCTAATTGTTTGCAATACAGATGATCACAGGACTCGGGGAACATTATTAGAAATTTCATTTCATTATAGACTCCCTTTCTTACAGATTTCAAGAGGCAGATTATCAAGCAGAAAGAAATTTAGAAAATGTTGAAAATCCAGACAGTTCAGCCAAGTTTTGTACCAAAGAACCCCGAAGCTGTGGTCGCTCTGGACATATAAATATTCGCAGTATAATGCAACCTTAGCCTGTTTTCTCCTCTCTAACAAGTTCTCTGGGTTTTCTTTTTTTTTTTTTCTTTTGTATGATTATTATTTGGACTGAAATATTGTTTTTATGGAAAATAACCCAAAAAAGTCATGAGGACAGGGATAATAATTGTGGCTGCTCTCAGACCCTAATGCAGACTGTGGCTAAGTCCAGAGTTTTAAATCCCTCTCACGAAAATTTTTGGTTAATAGATTTTTATTCTTCCCTGCCCCCCTCCCGCATGTTCAATGTACAAGGCAGAGAATCCATTTGGGAATGATATATTACAGGGAGAGGTGGTGCCAGTGCCTCGGCTCCATCCTGAAATCAGATCCATGCATGTGGCTGCTCTTTGCCTCTCCTTCCCTTCCTCCCACACCAAAAGTCCTACAGGAAAGCTTGACAGAGCCTTCCCATCGTTCCTGGGCGGGAAAATCCCTTTTCCTGCCAGGCTGGGTGAGGGATTTGGAGGGGAGCACAGCAGCGATGCTGCACCCTGTGCTGGAGTGGGTCTGCAGGAAAGCTGTGGGGCGAGGGCAGATAAATTATATCAGAGGGAAATCTAGAGCTGGAACTTTGGAAATGAGATCAGGAGGACTACTAGGAAAATACTCAGCAGGAAGCAATCTTACCTTGGGAAAAAAGAGCAGGAGAACACAGGTAGGACACAGGGAGGAATATTCCAGTGCTGATTCCTAACTTGCAATAATGAGCTGGAGACACGTTTCATAAAACCTCTCCGGATTGCCTTTGTTTCTTTCAGAGGTGTGTGCATTAATAAAGTGCAAAAAACCGGATGGTGTGACAGTGTGTTTAGTGCTGTTTTTCTCCTGAAAAAGGAGCTTGACTCCTGTCTGCCTTGCCTGGAAGCCGGTAGAGGGAGACAAGTCTCTGAGCTTAATCCAGGCCTGTTTTCTCCTCTCCAGCAACTTCCCTGGTTCTTTTTTTATTTTTGTTTCCTTCTGCGTTATTATTATTTGGACTGGGATACTGTTTTTATGAAAAATAGCTGTAAATGACCCTCGCCTTGCAGTTGCACAGAGGATTAGATTAAAAATGCTGCAGGGAAATACGGGTGAGAGAACACATGGCAACGATCCTCCCGTGGCAGGAATACAAGGAGCGAATTGGCCCAGGTAGGGGCTGGGCATGCTGCAGAGTGTGTGTTTTTCTGGGCAGGAAAGCCTTGACTCCGTGCTTGGGTAGAGGCTTCTCCCAAGTCCTGGTTTGATGGCAGAAGTGCAGGCATCAAGTTTCTCAGGATCTGGTGTAAAACTACAAATAGGACCCACAAAACAGCCCTTTTTCCTGGCTCACAGCAGCCGTAGCACGGTCAGAACAAGATCGGGGTGCTGTGGAAATTGCCAGGAGCTGCTGGCACTGTGCACAGAGCTGGGGGTAACCCTGGAGAGGGATGGGATGGGATGGGATGGGATGGGATGGGATGGGATGGGATGGGATGGGATGGGATGGGAGACCTCTAGACAGAGCTTGAGATGCCATACTGGCCCCGGGAAGGTTTTCCCAAATCCAAGAGCAAGAAATTCCATTCGTACCTTATTTTTCACTGCTGTAAAATAACCACCAAGGGCGACCCAGCCCAGTGAGTCAGGGGGAAAGAAATGTCCAAATGCCCAGCCTGGAGTGGGAAACACAGGGATCTGGAGTCCTGGAATGGGAAATGGAGGGATCTGGAGTCCTGGAATGGGAAATACAGGGATCTTGAGCCTTAGAGTGGGGAATACAGGAATTTTGAGTCCTGGAGTGGGACGTAGAGGGATCTCGAGTGCTGGAGTGGGAAATGCAGGAATTTTGAGTCCTGGAGTGGGGAATACAGGGATCTCGAGTCCTGGAGTGGGTCTTGGGTATCCCCCTCCTGCTGTGCTCAGAGNCCCAGTTTCAGCCCAAAGCTATGTATTTTTTTTTCCATTTTTAACTTTTTTTCTGTGCTCCTGAAGAAATGGAGGGTGGGGGGGTGGGAGAGACGTGCACAGCAGTGAGTGCATGGGTGCTGCAGGGCGTGATGTGGCCTCTGCAAGGACAGGCAGTGCCAAAAGCCACAATTCCCACGCAGGCAGGCTGGAATTGGGACTTGCAGAGAGCAGGTGCTTGCAGCATGGTGGGAGGGGGTGCAGAGGCAGATATTTAGTGCCCAGGATGCCCCAAAAAACCTTCTCTGAGGGTTGGTGAGTGTGGCCACAAGCAGCTGGAAGTGGGAGTGCATGGGATGTGCATCCTCCGAATACCCACAGAAACATCACCCTCCTGTATCAGCAGGTGGAACTCTTTAGGAATGGGTGGTGGCGGCGTCCACAGGCTCTGTGTGTCCCTGTGTGTCCCTGCATGTCTCTGTGGGTCCCTGTGTGTCCCTGTGTGTCCCTGCATGTCTCTGTGGGTCCCTGTGTGTCCCTGTGTGTCCCTGCATGTCTCTGTGGGTCCCTGTGTGTCCCTGTGTGTCCCTGCATGTCTCTGTGGGTCCCTGTGTGTCCCTGTGTGTCCCTGCATGTCTCTGTGGGTCCCTGTGTGTCCCTGTGTGTCCCTGCATGTCTCTGTGGGTCCCTGTGTGTCCCTGTGTGTCCCTGCATGTCTCTGTGGGTCCCTGTGTGTCCCTGTGTGTCCCTGCATGTCTCTGTGGGTCCCTGTGTGTCCCTGTGTGTCCCTGCATGTCTCTGTGGGTCCCTGTGTGTCCCTGTGTGTCCCTGCATGTCTCTGTGGGTCCCTGTGTGTCCCTGTGTGTCCCTGCATGTCTCTGTGGGTCCCTGTGTGTCCCTGTGTGTCCCTGCATGTCTCTGTGGGTCCCTGTGTGTCCCTGTGTGTCCCTGCATGTCTCTGTGGGTCCCTGTGTGTCCCTGTGTGTCCCTGCATGTCTCTGTGGGTCCCTGTGTGTCCCTGTGTGTCCCTGTGTGTCTCCATGTGTCTCTGTGTGTCCCTGCATGTCTCCGTGTGTCCCTGTGTGTCCCTGTGTGTCCCTGTGTGTCTCCATGTGTCCCTGTGTGTCCCTGTGTGTCCCTGTGTGTCCCCGTGTGTGTCCCCCTGTGTGTGTCTCTCTT
>VZTI01002497.1:1375634-1408816 GCA_013397865.1 Struthidea cinerea
TGTGTCCCTGTGTGTCCCTGTGTGTCTCCATGTGTCCCTGTGTGTCCCTGTGTGTCCCTGTGTGTCCCTGTGTCCCTGTGTGTCCCTGTGTGTCTCCATGTGTCCCTGTGTGTCCCTGTGTGTCCCTGTGTGTCTCTGTGTGTCCCTGTGTCTCTGTGTGTGTGTGTGAAGCCCCTCTGAGCCTTTGCTCGTTTGTGTGAGCTGGGGAGCAGCAGTTTTCAGGCTGGGCATTGCATGTGGGTTTTGACTGTGCTGCCTCTGAGCCCTCAGCAGAAATCTGAGCAGATAAGGCTGGGGAGCAGCTGGGAGCCCAACACAACCAGGGACAACAAAGGATGAAAGGGACCAAGCGAACGAAACAAGCTTTTTGAAGTCCCTGCAGAAACAGCCCTTCACTATATTTAGTGAACCTCACGACTCCATCAGAACAAAACCGTCGTCACTGGAGGGAAAAGAGGAGAAGTTGCCCTGAATGAAAACAATCATTTAGATGACAGCGCAGAGGAAGAGTGAATGGGAATGCAGGATGGAGAGGACAGCGTTTTACAGGATCTCTGTGCCTGCCACCCAGTAAAATCAGCCCCCGTTGTCTCACCTCCTTGGCTCTGGCAGCGGAGCCTGGGCAGCAGCGGGCAGTGCCAGGGCAGCTGGACAGCAGGGCCAGGCCTGCCCAGAGGCTGCCACAGGGGACAGGTTGCAGGGCCAGAAGCTCCTGCAGTCCCAAGAGGTTTCACATTTGTGTAACTTTGGTCTCTGAGCATGCTGCCCTCACCCTCCCTGGTTCTGGAGAGGGAGCGAGAGGAGAAGCGGGTGCCTGGAAGATCCGGCCAGGAGCCTACCTCAGCTGTAGGCAGGGGGATAAAATCCAGCCTTGGTTTGGCTGCTTTTAAGGGTGCAAATTTGATGAAAAGAACCTGGACAAATGCCTGCTTCATCTTTATCTGTTCCTCAGGGGTGTTTGCATGGCAGCCTGAGGGCTTCTGCTACCTTCGAACATTGTATTATCAATTACCCTAATTAGAGCTTGGCACCTGCCTGACACCAAGTATTTTTCATTAATTTTTAACCTTTTTTATGCCAGAGAAGCAAATACTCAGAGAAGCTTTCCCCTAAAACACAGCAAAACAGGAGAAAAAAAAAAAAAGGCAAGGCAAAAGCAAGCAAGGTTAATGCCAGTTTGATTGGTGGCTGCCTGAGGAGGCTGAAGGTTGTTCTCCATCAGCGCCCGCACAGCGAGTGCCTGTGTTTGCATGGCTGGTGTTAAGTACAAGGGAGGTGGTCAGGCCCTCACCTTGTGGGTTTAATCACTTCTGTGCCTCAGTGCCTCGCAGGGCCTTGGAAGCCACATCTCCTCCTTCCCTCACTCAGCATCTCCCCGGCTTAAGATCACTTTGAGAGTGAGAGAGAAGCAACATAGACAAGCAGGTAACCATGAGCTTGAGTTTGTTTTCCAGACAGCCAGCTTTAATCATGGAAGTGTTGGTGTGTTTTTAAAACAAAGGGGGCAGCAACGTTGTCAAAGGAAGCTCAATTTGGGGTAGCTAACTATGGCAGTAAGACCAATCTATCCATAATCATTTCAGGCGCAATTCTCATTGTGGTATCTTGCCACCTCCCCCTCGTTAATGGGTTTATCTGTCCAAGCCCACCACGACAGGGAGGGATTATCATCCCTCCTGGCAGATGGGGAGGGAAGGTACCATCCCACATTGCAGCCACAGGCAGGTAGGAAGGGAAGAGCCGGGAACCTTGACTGGACAGCAGGAATCTCTCGGTGCTTTCCAGGTCGAAGAGCACTTATGCCGAGCACAACAGCTTTGCTGCCTCTCCTCAGCTGCAAACAGGAGTGAAAACTGCACCTGAGACCAGCTTATACCCCTGCACAGGGCTGAGCTGTTTGTGTCTGGGAGGGTGTCTGCCTGTGTGTGAGTTTGGAGAGGCTGATGAAGGAGATTACCTTGCAGCATTAGGTTATTTTCCCTGCTCGGGATTGTAATCAGATTTTCCGCACTTTTGGAGGCCCCTGACTGTTTATGGTGACCCTCCTGGGGGTTCTGGCTGAGAAAACTGATCCAGTCCATGCTGGGAAGCTCTGTGTGGCTGTTCCTAAAGCCCACGGATGGATGGGCTGCTTCAGAGCAGAAATCAGGAGGAATTTTTAATTCCTTGGGGTATTTGATGCCGATGTGTTGGCCATGTGGGCTGCAGAGCAAAGTCTAAACTGAAGCCCTGGCATCTCGGGAATCTCCTTCTATTTTCCATGCTGCTGTTGTGTTGGGTGTTTGCTGCAGCCCTGGAAAGACACACAGACCTCTGAAAATGTCTGTTCAGGAAGAGGTTTTCCACAGAAGCTATAAAACATTCATAACACCTCCATTGTGCTGTAAATCCTTAGCAGGAGTTGATAACAGTGCATGAATTTTTAATGTAACATTTATAAATGGTTATTAAAACTATCCTTAAAGTAAAGTGTCAGTTTATTTTTAATTAACTGTTGGCTATTTAAGCTCCTGATGGCCCCAGGGCAGATCAACAATCTAACAAGTTAATATTCCAGATTAACCCTGCAGTTGCTGCCTCTTTGCACGAGGAGGATGAAAATGAGTTCACAGGATCAACAAGTGGTTATTTCTCACTCACTGAAGAGAAATATCATCATTTCCTGGAACTGGCTTCCTTAGTGCTCAGTGTAAGAAGTTTAGAAGCTGTGGAGGGATTTATTTCCTGAATATTGAACAGATACAGACAGATAGCAGGGCTGGGTGATTCTTCTTGGAAAAAAAAAAAGTATTTCCGTGGTACTGGTGAGAAGAAATTTCCACTGAAATCGATGAGTTTGGATCAAACATTTCCAATTGCACCAATTGCAACTTCAGGCCACCAGCATGGAAAGAGCAGCAGCCCTGTGTGATTTGTGAGTATAGGCTTGATTGCAAATGCTGCAATTAACTGAGAAACGAAAAGTTTGGCATCGTGAAACCTCTGCCTGTTTATTTAGCAAAGTATTTTTGGTACATTTTATCCTCAGTGACCATTGTGGAAAGTATGAGGCGGAAACTGGTATTAAGTATTAATTAATTCATATAACATATATTTTTAACTGACCATTTTTAAGGCCTCAAATTAAATTATTCTCCAGCATGCAACATACGTTTTGCATTCGTGATTGTAATTGAAATTACTCACAGGGGTGACAGATTTTACAGATATTATCTTTTTCTGCAATTGTAGACATTGTCAGTGAGAAGCTCCTGTGGTTATCCTTTGAAAATGAAGGTCAAGCCAATACAGCCCCACAAAGCAGTTTGGTTTCAGTGTTACTGACATCCTAGAAAGAGTCAGTTCATAACATTTGGCCACTTAAATGATAACTTTTAGCCCAATTCTGCCACACAGAGTCATTTCTGCTGGCAACAAGAGCTGGCACCGGAGGAGTTTGGGTTATTATTGTGCTCCAGAGTGGTCAAGTCCTGGGACATTTCTTTGCTTCTTTTTTGTTTTTTTTTTTTTTACACAGCTCAGTTATACTCAGGGCTCCTTGTGCCAAAGAGCCAAAGTCTTTCTCGAGATGGGAGCTCGTGCGGCTGAACTTTGCATTGCTGTGTCCCCTGAGCCAGCAGCGAAAGGTCGGAGATTCCAGACAGCCCTTCAGAGCTTGTTTCGCTCGGATTTATCAGGAGCTGCACCTGGGTGACACCAGGAGTAGCTCCCAAAAGCTGGAGAGCCTGGACACCCTGTGTTTTGGCCGAGTGCAGTGAAACTGGGCTCTCCCTCCATCCCCAGTTCATTTTTGCTGCCTCTGCCATCACCATCTCCCCCCCAGCTCTCCCAGCCTGTGCCCTTCTTGCCTCTTGAGCCTCCCAAGACAAGCCAAGTCTCTCTGGGCAAATAAGTATTATTTAAAGTTATAATATTTCCAGATGTTTTTTTTTTCCCCTCCTTTCCCAGGTGATCAGCCTGTGCATTGGGAAACAAGAAATCCAGATCTTTGGTGTGGAAACCATGTTTTTACTAGAAAATGGACATATCGTGAACCAGCCATAAAACAGAAGAACCAGAGCATGTAAGACAGAAGGACTTAAGCACGTACACAGGGGAAAAGTCCATGGGAAGGCTGTGAGAAAGGAACAAGCAGCACTGGGGAGGATGTGAACGAGGACCAAGCAAAGGAAGAAAAGGATAAGAAAATGCAAACTGAAGGACAGTTGTGACATACACGACGGACGATGTGACACACATACAAGAGCCAATCATAAAGCATAAAGCAGCGTGTGAAAATAGGCCTTAAGCAATAATAATTATGCACGATCGCGTGTAGGGAAAGCAAGAATTGTATATTAGGGACAGTAATTCATCAATAAAATGGCTTCTGCCTGATTCACGTTGCATCGTGTAGAGTCCACTGCTTCTCTCTCCGCACTTTGGAGCATGCAAAGCAACAGGAGAGCCACAAGCAGCAACGTCCTTCGGTAAATGCTGCTCAACGCAGCAGAGCTTCCTAGAGATTAAAGGAATCTTGGAAATGCCATTGCCCTGACCAAATGAGATAATTTGTATCTTCTGTCACTGGAATCAAATCCTCTCTTTTTTTTTCTTTTTTTTTTTCCCCCCCCATAATTAACTTGCGACTGTGGGAAGGTGGGAGCAAGGCTGGGGGCTGGGAAGGGAATTTCATGGCTAATCCAGCTGCACTATGGAAATGATGGTTGGGTAATTGTGCTCTCTAAATGAACTTGACTCGATGGCTGGTGTCAGGTTTTGTTAAGTGCCCTGGGCCAATGGAGACTAATTAGGAATGCATTAAATATTAAAGCTCTCTGACATTGGGGCATTGACGGTGACAGAAGAAAAGAAATCCCATAACCTAATCTGCACCCAACAGGAGTAATTTATGTTCCCTTCTTTTAGCAAAGAAAAATCCAATTATTTGGCCTGCTGGAAAAATATATTTATGGAAAAGTTAATTTCGAAGGGGGAAAAATATATATTAAAAATAATACAGATGCTGTCAACACAGTCTGTGAGTGTCACTTCCCCTGCAGTTTCGGTTTGGTTAACAGGGAAAATGTTCCCCTTTGGTGAGGCTGTTGACTGGATTTGCCATCCCAGCAGTGGAGGGCAGGAGTTTCTATGGTGTTTTCCTTCTTCTGCGGTCAGCTCAGCTGGATGCAAGAAGGGACGGTCCCCAGGGGATGCTCGTGGCCATGCAGGGAGGGTGGGCAGTGCTGGTGGCTGTGCCCTGGGGGTTTGGGGCGCTGCCATGTGGAAGGGGAGCACCGCAGTGTGAGGGCTGCAGTACAGGCGAGTTCATGTAGGGCACCTCTGAGGCGAGGCTTGTACAAACTCTCCCAAATTCCAGCAATTAAGCTCTGTTCCCGTGTCTGTACCAGGAGCCAGCCCTCACAGCTCCACCTCCGTCTCCACACTTCTCTCTACCTACCAGTTTCCAGGGCAATTTTGTCTGACCTTTAGTTAAATGTCCTGCTCTCCCAGGCAGCTCATTTCTGCTGCTCTGTCTACTTATGCAATCTAATCAAACCCAGAATGGAATATAATCAGCCTCATCCTGTAACAGCGACTTGCACAAACACCCGGCTCACTGTCTGCTGCCCTGTCTGTGCCTCTGCCTGAGCTCATCCGTCCCTCTCAGCCTGTCACTGCGGCTTCAGCCTGCTATGGAGAGATTTGGAAGAAATTGCTGGTGGGATATCCAAACCCCCAGATCCTGCGAGGGCTGGAAAGAGAAAGGCGCCCACAGGAGAGCAAATTGTCTGATCCTGCAGCACCCAGGGATGCCTGCGGCACCTGACCACACAAACGCACCTGGAGCCTTTTTCCATCCTCTTATCCTCTCTTCTCCCCCATTTCCAACAAGACAAAAAAGGCCTGTTCATTTAGGAAATGATCGGAAGACCATTTTCTAAGGGAACTTGGTTGCCATGGGTTACCAGATGCTTATCTGGCACCGGTGCGCTCTTTCTAACTGCAGCCATTACAGGGAGAGGCCAAGGAGGGAGAGCTGGGAACAGCAGAGCGCTCCACGGACTGGCAGGAAGTGTGTTCTCCGCAAACCAACTTTTCCAGGGCCTGGAGTTTCTCGTGCCAGTGACTCCAGAGTCGCTCAGCAGCCAGGGTTTGCAGCACTGAATAGAAAGTTGGTTTGAAACTTCCTTTGCAGTGGGATCAGGGGACAGTGGATTGGAGAAGGTCGAGTGTCTGACGTGCCCAGAGAAAGAATGTGGGGATTTTTTATTTGGATAGCTGGATTAGGCTGAAATGGTCAGGGAATGTGGGAAGAAAGATCCTGCTGTACAGAGCAATGCTGCTCTGTGTCTGTGCTGCACTCTGCATTCATGTGATGCTTCCGAGCAGGACTGGTGTGGAGAGGAGAAAGTTCACCCAGGAATTTTCTGGGAAGAGTATTCCTGTTTAACACAGGCAGAGCACTGAAGGACCCCAGGATGGGGGAGGAGGCAGAGAGGACTTGGGCAGAAGGGGGATCTGTGATAGACAAATAGTCAGTGCTCCCCTTCATCTGAGCACCTCCTGCTGCCCTCACCTGTGCAGCCCCATGTCCTTGGGGGTCCCTGATGCTGGGCTGTCCCCCTTCCCTGCAGTCTTTCTTGAGCTGATCAGCATCCACAATCCCCATTTCCCCTCAGTCCTGGTACAAACCTACTCTTTTGTCCCATATCTTCAATCCTGGGGGTCCCCAAATCCTTTTTTCTCCATGGTGTCTCCCAGCCCTGGGAATTTCTGAGCCCCCTTGGTCCTGCAGCCCTCCTCCCCTGCTGCAATCTCAGCCTCTCCATCCGCACAGAGAGAGCACTTTGCTACTACAATAATGAGCAAGAAGGAAGCTAAAACCAATACTTTACATTTCAAATAACTCCTGACACATCCCTTGTCTTTCCCTAACGGAATGACAAGTGACTTTATCCTGAAAGAGAAGGCAGCCTCCTGGAGCTGTCTACATTGTCAGAGAAAATAATTTGTAAATTCTCTGACTACCTCTGTCACTGTTCGACTTTTCCATCCTTTTCATTTCTCCCTCCCTCTAAAGTCCCTTTATGTTCTATTTCCCAAAGTGCTGCACTTACTTTGAATGTTTTCAGCCAAAAGCAAACTCCTTCTCATCTAAAGGTAGGAAGAAAAAAAATCTCTGCCCAGAATGAATTAACAACGCTGCTGCTTCTCTCTCTCTCTGGTCCCTGCATCTGTATAGCGTATAAGACGTGAACTTTAAAAATAACCAGGTCTTTATGACTTATTTAAAAAAAAAAAAAGAATGCTAATGAGAGAGAAAGATACACAGAAGCCCTGAAAGGAGGATTTGTTCAGGGCAAGAATAACTAAAATATTTACTAATGAGAGGGAGAAGGGAAAGTAATTTAAAAGATTTAAAATAGTTGTGTGTGGGGTTTTTTTATTCATGCTTCCTTTCATTTTCATTACATATTTCAATATTTGCCTACCTTTCCAGCAAAAGATTTACCTCAAGTGCGTACAAATTATCTGGCATTTGGTTAAGGACAATATGTCTAATTATGGCTCTAAAGACCTGAAATATTTTTGACTTAAGCTAAAAGTCAAACTGAAAAAAAAAAAAAGAAGAGCAAAATTAATAATCCTTTTCAAATTCATTCCCATGATCGTAGTTGTACAGAACACCTCAATGCCAAAGATTAAACCAAGGGAAATATGAGAGCGGGGAGGAAAAAGAGAGAGAAAATAGAATTTCCCACATTATGCCCTGATTTAACCTCCCCTGGAGACTTGGGAAACCTCGTGTTAAATTGTCCGCGTTTGGGTGATGTCTGTCCCACACCTTCTGACTCCTGCTCTGCCAGGGAGGATGCACCTGGCTGGGGGAGCCAAACCCTCCAAGCTCTGCACTGATAACGAGGTTCAAACTGTGGTGATAAATATCTATTTACTGCTGCACCTCCTCATCCCTGCTTCCCCTCAGCCTGAGTAACTAATGAAACTCAATTGAGCATATTAATTATTTTCCCCTGGGGGTGAGGAGAAGGAGGATGAGCAGCACCATCTCCAGAGGGCTGCCTGTGCTCCAGCAATTCGTCTGTGGTTTAGAGGGCAGAGTGACCCATCCTCAGCAAGACACAGAGGTTGCAGGTGTGCTAATTTCCTGAAGAAGAAAGGCACTGCCAAATATAGAACAGATGGCTCCAGTCACTAGTTATTTATTTCTATAATTAGTTGCAAGCTGTGGTCTCAGAACTTTAAGAAGTTGTGGATTTCTATGAAATTCCTTCCTGCACTGGCAGGGTGGAAGCTGGGCTGGGCTCTGGCAATGGCAGTTTGCAGGCTGAGATTTACCAGCTGGGCACACGCTGCTTTGGGCTCCTTAGAGCACGACAAAAATCTTTTCTCTGGCTGGTGGAGCCCAGGAGAACATCAAGGACAGGTTGGTCTTGTCATGTAGAAGAGCCTTTAAGTCTGAGTTGAACTCAGTTCTGTTATCACCTTATGATGCTTTTCCCCCATCAACTTAATTACCCTGTAGTTATTTCCCCAGCTTTTCCTCTCCCTTTCCCTCTGCTCCATCTCGCCAGGGTCACACTCAGACTCCTTTAACTGGTCAAGAGCAGTGAGGACTCGCTCTGGAGTCAGATTTCAGTGCCGGCTGCGTTCGGGCTCAGCTCTGATAACCCGGTGTGTTGTTACAGTCCCTGTTATCTCTCCTCCCAGAACCTGGCCTTGCCAACCCCAGCCATATCCTTAAGCCAATCTGTTCTCAAAGGTGGGCTCAACAGATCAGGGAGGAATATTTTATTTCCTTCTGGAAGCATCAGGCAGGAAGGGAATTTGCCAGCCCATCTAGGCATGTCTGCTCTGTTTTTATTTTATTTTTGATGAAAGCTGCTAAGCTGGAATTGTTAGAAAATGCAGGTCTGCAAGACAGGGGGTGAGTAAATCATTTGCTGGGTCTGTTATAAATGTGCCAAAAGCATCTCATAACCATACCTTTTAACGACACAGGAGAGTCAATAAAGAGCAAAAGGAAAGAATTATTGGACAGATTTATCTATGCAAAACTTTTGTGCTTTTGACTTTAAAAAGGGGTGTTCTTTATTTTTGTTTGAATGGCTTCATACAGGCAAATATTAGGATTATTTCTCAGCTATTTAACAAAAATAACAAAACAACCCCAAACCCCAGACAAACCCAGAAACACTCCAACTTAAACCTGAAGAAAATTATCTGCCTCTATGGGAAAGAAACTAATGAAATCCAATCAAATCTCAGCTGGAAGAACAAAGAATGGTGGCTTTGGGCATAAATCAGACATGGAATTAATTTTGTTCTTTATTACATGCCTTAAAAATAAAAAGAGGGCACCCTACGCCTGGGAGTGCTGAAGAGATTGAAATGATGTCCAGAGTCTGCCAGCTCTGGAGTTCAGGCAAACAAGACCGGTTCAAAATCAATATGAATCCTGCTGGTGATAAAAATCCCCCAAAAGCACAGAGGGTACAGAAGCCTTTTGCATTTATCAGTTTCCAGCGTGGGAAGAGGGAACTGGGGGGTACAGAAGGGACCAGGTGAGCATGCTCAGAATGCCCAGGGTTTCCCTGGGGTCGTGAGGTGCATTTTGCCAGACACATCTTAAAAACGCAGCTGTCCCCCAGGAACCAGCAGAGTGGGCCAGGCTTTTATCCCAGCACCACAGAGCAGTGATGGAGATGCCAAAACCTCGGTGGAGATGGAGCCTGGGCACAGCTGGAGTTTCACGCTGCTCTTCTCTAGGCAGGACTGTCCTTGTGGTGCTTCTGTTCTCAGACTCAACAGTGATGAGCCCTGCTTCGTACCTGCCCAAAATTCCTCTTGAATTCATTGCTGCGAGCCCACCGTGATCAACATGTGGGAAAAGAGGCTCACTCCAATTCTTCTTTTTGCTGGCTCTTCATTTTCTGTCATCATAAAAGCAGCCCAGAGCTCCATTTGAGATTTCTACCCCAGGTTTTTTCCTAGCTTGCAGTAAAAACTTTAATTAGACATTTATTATAGATGAGGAAATCTAAAAAAAAAGAAAGCTGCAAAGTGAAAAAACACTGAAATTTTAATATTTCCATTGCAACTACTTCCACTTTTGAAAAATTAAAGGAAAAAAAAAACCCAAACCAAAACAGCACCAAAAGAAATGAAATACTTTGGTTTGATTTCCTGACTGTCCCTGAAATTTTTCAGAGCAGTTCAGTATTAAACATCTCTTTGTCTTTAGGGATGCATTCCTTGCTGGAGTTGTAGAATCCCAGCTCGCTGCAAAAATAGGGATAACAGAATTCCAAAGAATATCCAAAAAATATCCTGGAGTGCTGCAATGAGCCTGCTACACTGTGAATCACAAGAGGAATTCCTCTCCAGAGATCTTAGCTGGGGAAGAGGTGTCCAGCTCCCAATTTTTTATGAGGCAGTGTTTAGTGTGTCATAATTAAAATAAGTTCATTATTTTGTTTGCCTGCTTTCAAGCAAAGCATTTAGAAAATTGAAATATTCGAGCCATGGTTCTGTTTTTAATCAGTCTTTTTTCTGGCTGGAAGTTTATATTGCATGTTGATTTTTCCAAATAAACAAACCAACTCCAGCAAATGTAAATTTTTCCTTTGAGAAACTGCATTTTCCATTGTGTATTTCCAATTCATCCCAATGGAAAGTGCCTGAATAATTCAATAATACATAAAGAACTGAAGGTAAAGGGATGGAAGCGAAGCCTGAATGCTATTTGGCCAAAGCCCAGAATTAGGCTAGGAGGAGAAAGATGAGCATGGAGTGATGTAAACCCTCTTAAGTGAGGCCTAATGATTCACAAATGCCATGAAATACATAGGTGGAGTCATTTGTATCCCACGCGCAGGCAGCGAGGGATTTGAAAAGTGCAGCAAAAGAATTATTGGCATAATCAGAAAAAAAAGCCAAACTCAGCTCTGTTTTACTTCACATGAATCTGGTGGAACGTGGCAGGAGCTGGGCAAAGGTGTCACCCTGGGGTGACCCTGACTCCTCCCAGGAGCTGTGGGGCTGAGGATGGGGCTGGGCACTGCTGGGTGCCCTCCTGGGCAGGGGGCTGGGCTTCAGGGCAGGAGGTGATTAAAGGTAAAACCACTTTTCAGGCTGTCATCAGCTTTGGGGGCTTTAACTGCGTCTTAGGGCAGGAAGCAGAAGTTTTGCTCCTGGAAAAACATCTGTACCATGTCCCCAGTGGGATGCAGAGACAAGAGGGGCAGGGACCTGGGACAATGCACAGGCGCTGCTTGAGCTCCTTCCTTCCTTCCTTCCTTCCTTCCTTCCTTCCTTCCTTCCTTCCTTCCTTCCCTCCTGCTCTTGAATCCTCCACACTTTTCATTCTAAATTAATTTTCTGAGACAAGGAGAAGACGCCGCCTTAGCTTTGTCCTTGTGAGTGGCAGATCTTGCCTTGATTGAAGGAATATTTTTACACCTAAATGTGCAGGTTACCCTCAGCTTCTGACAGGCGTGTCGCTTCCCGTGGCCCCCAGGCAACCTCTCCCTGTCTCTACTTTGCCCTCGGATTGCGCCCTGCTAAATATCTCTGTGCTTGTGCCTCCCCAGGAGGTCAGAGCTGCTCTGTAACCACCTCATCCGGCAGCAGCCAGCTCTCCCAGCTCTGCAGGGGTCATAAAGTCACAGAATCCTGAGCAGGTAGAGGAGAACTTGGGGAAACTTCTTAAAATCTGCCTCAGGAGAGACAGCAAGACCAGAGCAACGCCACTGAGAGCTCCTGGACACCTTCTCCTGCCAATGTTCCCAAGAGCAGGCTCTGAAAATGCCGCTGCCATGGGGCTCTCTCTGAGCCCCACCCCAAAAAATCCTCCACAACACAAACAGAAAGCTGGAAAAGGAAACTGCTCTGATTTCTCCACTTGTAAGCAAGGCATGGATGCAAAAAGATGTTATTTACTGGGAAAAGAACTCTGCCCCCTGACTAATTCTTGGGGAGGTGAGAGGGACCACGGGCAGAAGCAGCTCACAGAGAGACTCTTGTGGGAGTAAACGTAAAGGACAAGACCAATGTGTCACCATTATCATATAACTGCCATGAAGTGGAACCATCCAAATTACTTCAGGCAAAACCTGGGGATGTGACATCAGCTTTGTCACCTGCTTAATCTGAGACAGAGCAGGTGGAGGTGAGACCAAGGTCATCATTCATCTTAGCGAGGGAACTCTGAGCTGAGCTGCACGAACGCGTAACCCCCCTCCATCTCTCTGGCAGCTCTTGCGAGGCAGATCTGCCAGCGCTGAAGCTCATGTGTCAGTGGCAGAACACTGTTATCTTCTTATCAGGAGATGACAACCACAAATACCTCGGCCTGAAAGACTGCTCCGCTATCACCAGGGGTGAGCATCAACCTGCTTCACAAATAATCTAATTTAGGTGGATAACAGAGGACTTGAGTGTGGGAGGCAGGATTCAGAGCCCTGTGAACAGGACAGGAATTTCTCACATGAATGCAAACCTGGTGCAGCAAAACCAACAAGGGCAGTCTACTTGTGATTGAGGCAGGGAGGGAATAGGTCATCAAGCTCGTTCGTATGCAAGAGATACATTAATCATTAATGGAGTATTAGTATTTAAAGTCCCCAGATCTCCCTCTGACATGCAGAATAATCCCTCCTGCCATGGATGGTTTGTTTCACCGAGTAATCCACTCATCCTCTGCTATAATCACAGCAGGCACAACTTCCGCAGGGACTTTTCTGTGTCAACAGACTTTGGACTGTGATGTCTTTGAGACAGAGAATTGTCTTTTTGCTGCATTTGTGTATCTCCAGGTAAGCTGGGGAGGGGCAGCTTTTAGAAATCCCTGCACTGAGTAACTGCAGTTAGTCACTCCTCCATCCTCCTCTCTCCCTGGAGCATTCCATGTCCTTGTGTCTCTCCCAGACACATTTAAAAGAACAATTTTTCTTGTGACAAGTAAGGCAAGAAGTGTGAGCTGGTGTCTGACAGGTTCAGGGAGAAGCTCACAATGAGGCAATTAGACATGGAAAGTGCTGATTAGAAGCACCATCACCCATAGCAAGGAAAGAAAAAAATCCTAAGTAGCAGGAGGAAAAGGGAAGCGGGGACTAAAAAAAAGAGAAAATGAAGCATTTGATGAAACAGTTTGTTATAAAAAGTTTGTGACTGACAAGGTCTGATACCAGGCTCTAGGAGTGCTCAAACCTGCTCTGGAGGGAGCTGGGCTTGGTTACCCCTGGAGACAGGAGCCTGCCCTTGGTGGGAAAAAAAAGTTTAACAGCTTTGCATTGCCACGCTGGGGTTGCCAGTCACCAGCTCCTCCGAGATCTCCCCTCTAGCCCAACCCAAACCTATTCCTGCAGCCCTCTCCACCCCTCCCTCTGGCAGGAGCAGTGGCTGTGCTGCTTTCCAGATGGTCCCAGGCAGCCCAGGGTGCCTGGCGTTCTCACGGAGGAGGTGCTCTTTGGAGGATCTTGGAAAGCCAAGAAAGTGAAACACTTCCTGCAAATCCCCTCTGTGTCTCTGTGACTGCCGTGGGTTGGGCAAAGTGAACCTGTGACCATCCTGTCACCGTGGCTGTGCTGCAAGAGGTCATCAAAGGGTAGAGGTGAGCCCTGGGGAAGGGGCAGAGGGCTGGGGAGTGCAGCCAGGGCGGCTCCAGACACCCTGATTTCAAGGAGGGTTTTTTAAAAGGGCTCTTGCACACCCTGTAGTCCTCCCTGAGGAGGCAGGGAGGGAGGGGAGGAAATAAAGTAGCCCAAACCTTCACTGAACCATTCCTTTTGAAATGCATATTCCCCATTTTGGTGTCTCTGGTAACTTTTAGCCAACAGCTGTAGCATGAGCCTCGTCTAAGCATCCAGGGAAGGTACAAAGGGCTGCAGACCATCCAGATCAGATATATGTGCAGCTGGAGCTGCCCTGCAGAGTGGTGACAACAAGCAGTGAAATATTAACACCAACGCAGTAATAATATCATTATAAAAGGCATTAATCTCCAGGGCTGTCACTGCACTGGAGGGCCTGGCTCCAGCAGATTCCAGCCAAGCCTGGCTCCAGGGGCAGGGATCCTCTGATCTCCAGCTCCAGGAGCTGGCCACAGAGGGGTCTTGGTGACTCATGATGAGGCGTGAGACAAAAGGCACCTGCTCGGTGTGAACTGTATATAAAATAAATAAAGCAATGTTGTGTCTTCCAGGACCTAAGGGAGCCCTCGAGAAACATGGAGAGGGACTATTTACAAGGGCAGGGGGTAACAGGACAAGGGGGAGGGACTTCCCACTGACAGAGAGTGAGTTTGGATTGGATGTTAGGAAGGAATTGTTCCCTGGGAGGGTGGTGAGGCCCTGGCACAGGGTGCCCAGAGCAGCTGTGGCTGCCCCTGGATCCCTGGCAGTGCCCAAGGCCAGGCTGGACATTGGGGCTTGGAGCAGCCTGGGATAGTGGAAGGTGTCCCTGCCCGTGGCAGGGGGTGGAATGGGATGGGCTTGAGGTCCCTCCCAACCCAAACCGGTCTGGGATTCCATGATCTAACTGATCATTCATTACCCAACTTTTCACCCTTTTGCCATGTAACATTCCCCTTTGCTGACTGCTTGGGAAGAGCCCACTGGAGCTTGACTGTTCAGGGGGAATCAGGTGCTCATGGCAACCCAGGACTGTGAACAGCAACACAACAGCCGGTTAAGGACCTGGTAAGAAAGTGCTCTGCCTCTTATGGAATTTAGGTGAACGGATTGTAATTACCCACATATTTATGGGTTCTCTTTATTGTATGAGTCACTGAGGGCTTGTGAGGGGGCAGACAATTTCCATTTTGTTTAGGGCAGAAATATCCCCGGAGACCAAGCTGATCTATGGAGCTGCCATATCAAACCCTCCTAGGAAAGGAAAAAAAAAAGATAATGCATTTATTAGTCAGCTCACATTGGACTGCTGTGTGTAGAAAAGGAGAGAACTGAACTGAAAAATGCTTTTAAAACCACAATTCCATAAGCATCTGTCTCATTTCAAGTACGGCTGGGGCCTTTCTGTCTCCTGAAAGGAAAGGAGAGGGTGAATTCAAATGATCTGTGGCTCTGGAGTGCTGAAGGGGAAAAAAAGTAATTTCCAAATAGAACTGCATCCCTGCAGACAGTGACCAGGCACAGATAACCTCCTCCAGGGAGCCACACTTCCCCCAGCGTCCCTCCCCAAATGACTTGCTCTGCGTTCCCTCTGCTCTGCCTGAGGCTGAGATCAGGAAGGAAGTAACCAGAAAAGAAACAATCATTCTTGGCCATCAGACAAGTGGAGAAAGAGGGGGAAAGGAGAAGGTGGGTAAGTGATGTCTGTCCCCATCCTTGTCTTGTTTGTTGCCTTTTAGCCACCAGTCACCCTCCCCGTGAGTGCTGTGGTTTCTGCAGGACACCCTGACCCACACAGCACACGAGGGCAGCTGTGGTGGATCCCAGCATCAGCAGGGCATGGAGGAGCTGTGGCACAGGGACTGGGAATGCTCTTTCCCATACTGCAATCTCTGGAAGGCTGTGCCTCGGGCAGAGGTGCAGCAATCCTGTGTGACTGGGGCTCACAGCTCCTGTGTCTGTGCATCTGTGAAAAGGAAGGGACTGAGGGAAAAGAGGAGCCACAGAGAAGGCAGGAGCAGAAACTGCCCTGAAAATTTCTCTTTGTCCTTTGGATCACCACAGCATCTCAGAGGCTTTGTCCAAAATGGGGTCTCCAGCAGCACCTGGAGTGGAGCCGCCCCTCACCTGATCTGTCGGCAGTGACAGTGGAGGGCAGCCCTGTTTCACAGAAAAGCTCTCGGGGCTTTGCTGAGGCTGTCCCTGGCCACGGAGAAGGAGCAGTCCAACCTTGGGTGAGGCCACAGCTCGGGACAGGCTCCTTCTGCCATGGAGCATCCCCAGGCCAGTGCTGTCAGCACTCAGCTCTGCTGTCCCCCAGCCTGGGTGGCCCTGGGAGGTGCAGGGGAGGAGGAGAAGCACACAGGGCACACCACGGTGCCAGCAGGACCCTGCACGGGCGAGACACAGCGAGTCTGGTGCTGTTGAATCAGAGAATCAACATGAGAGGGAAATGGAGAATAAAGAGCAGTAAATGAGCTGGATTAGAGGAGCTGTTTTACATAGCCCTTCATTTAATCCTTTGCTTTCCTTTCATTGTTTAATTGGTTTAGCTCTTGTACTTTTAATGCTGCAGGCAGAGAGAGCCAACCTCCTCCTTCCTCTCTTTTCCTGCCTTTCCTTTCCTCTCTTTACATCTCACTATCTAATCCCATTTCTCTCTTTCTCCCTCCATTTCTGTCTCTATCCCTTGTTCTCATTCCTCCAGCTTCTTTCTCTCTCTCTTCAGGCCCCATATTACTCAAGCAGCTTTTGTTAGTGCTGTCAACTGCATCAGCGTGTAAGTGAAATTGTACTGTAAGTGAAGTTAAAAGTATTTCTATGGTGGGATATTTAATCATTTGAATCCTTGATAGGAGCAGCTCTTTTTATTTTCACTAGCTATAAATCCAGGCTCTATCTAATCTCTGATCTCGACGAGGAGAGAATTAACCAACGGAGTGTGTGACTAGAAAGGAGAAGGCTGGAGAGAAGGGACCACTTTATCTGAGTGTGGAGTGGAGCAGCATAGGAATAAGGTAAGGAGCCATTCCCAGCTCCCTGCCATTCTTCTCACCGCCTTTCCCCGAGTCCACCTTCATTCCCAGACACTCCAGCATATTGAAAATGCCATTTTCCATTTGCAGTTCTTTCTTTTCCCCCTTCAGCGAGTCACTCAGCCCATGATGGTGGGGAGGAGTTGCATCTCTGACTGCAGAGCCCTGGGTTTTAGTCCATCTCCAGCTTGCACTGGTGTGGACTGGAATGACTCCAGGTGTGGATGGCACCTGTGGGCTTAACCCTGCCTCGAGGGGGGCCTATGCCAAGGTTGGGGTCTCGAGGTAACCCTTGCTCTGGTCTGCTACAGGATCTGCCTGTACTAATGGAGCCAGTGATTATTCACCTTCTCCTCTTCACCTGGGTCTCCTTAGAGCAGGTGAGAGCCTCCCAGGCTGTCACCTCTCCGAAGCACAGGGCCAAGTGCCTTTCTTCAGACACACTCCCAGGACTCCTCTGTGCAGTGAAGCCACCCATCCTACTGCTCTAAGTTACATCGTCTTACGTAAAGTCCTGGATGAAGGTCGTATCTCAACATCTTTCCTTTAGCTCCTTGTTTCCCGTCCAGGCATGTGGGCTGAGCCCTAGAGCTCATTCCCTTTTCCATAACTGTTGCTGGTACACAGCACATCTCCATCAGCTAAGGAGGAGAATGGGGAGATGATCGGAAATGTTCTGACTGATTTGGGACTCTCCCGTTTTTCCTCTCAGAACACGGTGATCTGGTGGAAGCAAAGCATTCTGCTGAGATGTGGTAATTGCAATGGAGCCCCTGACAGACCAGGACCATCTCTGGAAACTTTCCTGCTGGTTTACAGGCATACAGGTTATGGAGATAAAGGAAAGGTCCACAACTGTTGGAGTCTGCTAAGAGAGAGGGAAGCTCAGTGGCAGGATTGCATCCAGATCTTCTGCAAGAACTACATATTTCTGTCTCCTTAGGGCTGAGATTGGACCACCAAGTGAAGGCAGCAGCCGTGTACATCAAGGCAGGCACGAAACACAGAATCCCAGAATCCTACAATGGTTTGGGTTGGAAGGGACCTCAAAGATCATCTTGTTCCACCCCTGCCATGGGCAGGGACACCTTCCACTATCCCAGGTTGCTCCAAACCCTTGGACACTTCCAGGGATGGGGCAGCCTCAGCTTCCCTGGGCAGAAACAGTAGGAAAAGGTGTGGGGAGCCTGTATGAGTGTCCATACATTGCCTAAGCCTTGCCAACAATTTAAGCTCTCTTAAACCCCCAGTCCAAGAGCTCTGTGGAGAGAACTGCAGTCTGATTACACTCCATTAGGGCATCAATATTTACCTTGAGAATCTGTCTGAAGGATGAAAAGTGCTACAGGTGCTCAACATCTTGGCTGCATTTCCTAGCAGGAAAAATCCAGGCTACCCTTTCTCCTCCCCCCTCTCACTTCCAATTCTCCAGCACTTCTCTTTTATTTCTGTGGCCTGCTTGTTTGCAAAGTCACCACAGGAATTATGGCTTGCCAAGGAAATGCGGGAACTCTGATGACTCGAGGGTTAGGTTCCCCCCTCCTCCTCACTTTCAGGAGGTGCTGGGAGCCGTGGCTGTGCTGGGCAGTGCTGTGCAAAAGTGGACAATCAGTCACTGTCACTCGGAGGGGAGGAAGCAGGGGGGATGCCGAGTTTGCACAGAGTCCTGGTTGCACTGCGAGATTCACACAGCTGTGCTGCTCCCAGTGTAAATACGGACAGCCCCATTCATCACTGGCCTCCCTTCCTCAGCACACGTCCAGGGGAGAGGGATGATTTAGTGTCTGCAGCTGGAACAAGCACTAAGTTTCTCTAAAACAGCAACATTTAAAAACTGGGGATGTTTTGCATGTGTGTTTTGCGGTTCTGGGGAGAAGGGAGGAGGCAATGCCAGGAGCTGGGAGTTGCAGAAGAGGGGAGGCCTTGCAGGGAATCACCAGCTTTCTCCATTCTGTTCCTCTCACATCTTCCACTCACAGGGATCTGCAGGACAGTGACCCTGGGGATCTTCAGTCGTGGAGCAGGGTCACCCCAGGATGCCTGAAATCTGTGGGAGAGGTGTATCAGGAGAAGCAATGAATGAAGTGGATGGAAGAACAGGAGCCAGCATGGATGGCATTGATCAACAGGCATGGGAGGATCCACTGAGACTGAGGAGTGAGGGGCAATGGCCCCATGAAATGAGCAGTGTGAGCAGTGCGAGCAGTGCTGGAGCTCCCCAGGGATCCATCCCTGCAGACGTGCCCCCAGGCAGGGCAGTTTCCCTCTATCAGGGGTCTCCTCAGTCTTCCCTGCCAAAGGGGTTCACTCTCCTCACAGCAGAGATGTCAGTACCCTGAGGGATGGGAATATGGAACTGAGGTTACTGAGGGGTGATGGGGTGTTGGCTGCAGAGGTGCTGGAAGCTGAGGGCTGGGCAAAGCTGCAGAGGGGGCAGGGAGGGGGCAGACTCTCTCCTGTGTGATGGAGAAGGGTTCCCTGAGGATCTGAACGAGGGAGGAAGGTTGTGCCCTCTGGGCACCAAGACCGTGGAAATACTGAGGGTCCGATGAATAGAAATTGAGGGAGACTTTTCTCCATCACTGAGCTGCTCCTAACCCTTGTCATCCCCTCAGGAGTGAATCTGCTCCCCGTTGGTGGCTGCAGCCTCCCAGCAGAGAGCAGATGAAGGACATGGAGAGAGGGCAGCCCTTATCTTTCCATCCAGCAGCTCAGATTTACTCCTGCCATCCCGGGTCACTGTGCAGAGGCTGGCTGTCCCTGCCCATGCCTGGCTGTCACTTGTGTCCATCTTGCAGGCACGTTTCCATCCTGTGTGCGGTTTGCTCAGCCTGTGCTAATTATGCCCTTGACATATGCAGCAGAAGTGCCTGTGTCTATAACAGCACGGAGGTGAGGGAGGTTAATTAACTCGGAGGAAGGAAGCTGAGTGTCCCCACATCACACCCCCTTCCATATGCATTAGTTTTGAAGCCTGAAGACAGTGTTTAACCAAACACAGCCCACGACTCGCTAACTTTCCTGATTCCTGCCTTCCTTCCTCGTAGCACCAGTGTTGCCTGGGATGGATGGCTCCCCAGCTAATGAAAAGCCTCATGGAAACAGCGGCCTTGCCAGAGAAGATCGTGCCTCATTCCCAGGTGATTTTTCCAGGGAGTGCAGGCAGGATGCTGCTGTGGACAGGGCACTGGCACACTGCCCTGCCTGCTCTGGCTGCGAGTGATTCTCACTGCACCCGCTGCAGCGGGATTAGCTGTAGGAGATGCACAACAACACCCTCAGCCTGGGGGTTCCTCCTCTCCGGCGCTCCCAGACCATGTCAGCATCCTCTGGTTCTGTCAACCACAGGCACAGACCTGGCCAGGAACAGGACCTCCATGTCATGCAACTGCAGTGCAGAGCAGCTGCCCTGCCCCTTCCCCAGCTCCAGGGCAGCCTCCTGGGAGCGGTGCTTGGGCAAGGGTGATTCACTGGGAGCTCCACCACTCTAAATGTGCTTCACTTAGGGGATTCCTGCAGTCAGATAATGCCTGAGAGGTACCAAAAACCTCAGGTGCAGCTAAGAGGTATCACTGCTGTCCTGTAGGGTGATCACATGCATAAATATAACATAGCTGTACCTGGGTCAAGCCACACGCGTTTCTTGGAGATTAAATCTGAGAGGCTGAGCGGCAGCTGCTTGGCCCCTGACTTTTTCTTCTGTTAACACACAATCTTGAAGGACTCGCTGTCCTTCTTCTTCCTCACCCCTCTGCACAGCCCTCCCCCCTGCACACTTTATCTCTCAGGGCTGTAAATCCTTTGCAGCGAGGCTGCTGCCTCTCTGTTTGCAGAGCACCTTTTGCAGTGGGGCTTTCAGGTGCTGCTGGAATATAAACAGCAATAGAGCTTTAATTATAAACCCTGCGAGGAGATGGACAGCACAAGCCTCAGGTTTGTGTCTCAATCAGGAGACTCCACAGGGGCCACCTTCTCAGTGCAGCCCGTTTTGTGTCCACTGGGCAGCTGCTAAGAGAGACTAGTTATGCTCCTTTCTTTCCACTCTCAATAATTACAGTCCTCACAGGAGAACTGGCCTTGGAGTAGACATTTTAGAAAGGTTTTAAAAGATTTTATTAGAAAGGATTTGGTTCCTGTGCAATTATTAGTTTAACAAGGCACTTTGCTCACCCCCTGCACTAGAAATGTTATTGATCACACTGCATTTACAGAGAGAGCAGGAGGCTGGCTCTGTATTTATATGCAATAGGTACACTGGCATATATTCATATGTACACGCTTAAAAGGTCCTGAATGCAGGCACAGATGTGTCCAGCTGTATATACGCACACACACAGCCCTTGGGTGGAAAAGGCCAACAGGTATGGAATGTATAGGTTTGTCTGTCCTGTTGGAGTGTGTCCATCTTATTCACTGATGGCAACTGAGGGACATGGCCTGGGAGTCTGGGGAGCAGACACCAACAGGCCCTGCTCAAACAGCAGGGAACAGCTGCTCTGTGTCCTGTTCACAGTTATCGCCACCTCTGCCCGGGAAGACTCGAGTGACACAGTCCAGGGTCAGGTTTTGGGTCCTACACAGGGAAAGGCTCAAGCCTGTGGCCAGAGGATGAGTTATTACCCCCAAAGCAGAGAGAGCAGAGCTGTAAAGATCCAGAGGGTACGGTGCTTGAAATCTTGCAGTGACCAGTGTCATGTGCAACAATTATTGTTATTTCCTTTCATTTGCAAATTTTGCTGCTGCTCATGATCTGGATTTTCATCTGAAAGGATTCTGGAGCAAATGTTCGCTTCAAGCCAGCAGGATCTTGAAAATGACTTTAAACATCTGAGCCTTCTCAAAACCCATCCTTGCCCCGGCTGTAAACCTGGCTCTGATTTCCTAGCCAGAGCTGTGTCCCTTCAGTGCCTTATCCAGCAAGTGCCTGGTGCTCCCAGCACCGTGTCTTTCCCCTCTGGATGGCAGCCTGGTACCAGCAGCCCATCTCAAAGGCTGCTCTAGGCACCTGCATGGTAGAGACAAGAGGGAAAAAGCAACTTAGGATAAAATTCTCAGCTGCTGGCTGATGGCAAGCCAGCTCCTTTTGCAAAACAGCATGACTGGTCCAGGCAGATTATATGAGCACTGTGTTCCTTGTCATATGAAACCCGGAGTAATGGAGAGATGGAAGGGGCAAATCCTATTGAACCCATTGTACCCTGGGCACCCCTGGGATGTGCTGGTGCAGAGTGGGGAAGGGAAGGCTGCAGCACCCTCCTCTCCCCGGGTTAATCTCCCTTTCCACATAGCCCAAAAGTTACCCCACTCTCAGCTCAGCGGGGTTTAAACTTGCACCTCCCCAGCCCTGCTGCTGTCCAAAGGCTGGACTAAGGAATCTGAAATACAGAGTCATCTCAGCAAATACAGAGAGAAACAGAGTGGAGAACAGCAAACTGAAGTTGATGGTGCCCTGATACACAGCCAGATTATTGAGATATGTAACACTTAGAGGTCTGCTGCCTTCAACTTCAACATGTACTGATATGATTGCCTGAGTTCAGAGGCTTCCCCAAGCCGGGGTCACAAAATCAGAGACAGCTCCTGCCTCTCATTCTGTTTGTAGCTTGGAGGTTTCACGGTGTTCACGTGGCTCACAAAGTCCTTGGGTGCCCATCACACCCCAATAACCTCAATGTCTTTCCACAGGGAACAAGTTTGGTGCGAAGCAACTGGAGAGGAGCATTCACATTTTCACCAACGTAAGATTCCCCTTGGGTGGCTCTGGGGCTCTGATTTGCCCTGTGGGATGTTGGGCAGTGTGTACAGACACGCTTCATACTTTCTTTAGCCGTGCAGGAGACCTTGCAAATCTATGCTGTTGCTGGGCTCCAACCTGCAGCTCAGCTCGGCTGTGCAGAGCCAGGACCGAGGCTGGAGGCAGCGCTTTGCCCAGCCAATCCATTTCTCTCCCTTTGCACGGCAGTGGGGATTTTTCTTCACACCCGTGTGCCTTTCCCTCCCGGTGCTCACACAGCTCTCCTGCAGCAAATGACTCAGTGTGTTTACCGAGAAGGAGAGTTAATAGAAACCAGGCAGAATTCGAGCCTCTCTGGGACTGCTTTACACACTGACAAAATCATTCTTTCCTCCCACGTTAAATATTCATGACACTCAGATTTTTAGATGCAAAGGTACATTTTGTTACTAAATGTGTTGATCCAGAATAGGTTCCTCAGCACGGGGAGTTCTCCACCCGTTTTCAGAGGGAGAAAAAAAGCAAGCAGGGCGTGTGCCCCGAAAGCAATGCAGTCTGACTTCATTTCCATCATGTCTCTTTTGGGGGTTGTTTTGATTCGGGAGCAATTTTGCCAAGATATTTATGGCCTGAACTGCTATTTGTACAATGTTGTGCTTCTGTGTACACCTGAGTGTGTGTCCCTTGTACAAATAACACGTCAACATCTCCGTGCTTCCCAGCCTGCGGTTAAGCCCATGAAACAAGATGCTTTAAAAAAAGCCCCATATATTACTGCCGTTCTGAATATTTGTAATTTTGAGACAATATTTACATAGCCTGTTCAGACTAAGCTCCTGGGCCCGCTGACAGATCACAGGCAGCTGAAAGCACAATGTGTGTGCTGCAGTTTAGTGCTAAGCAGGGAAAGGGGAAAAAAAAAAAGCCAAAAATACAAGCAAGATAAGAAAGACCAGACTTACGTATTAACAGACACATAAAGCAACCAGCAGAGAGAGAATCAGGTAGAAAATCAAATTGTACAAAGCAGGGCTGGAAGGGAACTGGATTTGCACCGGAGCTTCCAGAGAGGTGTTTGGAAGTGGGGCATCAGCTGTGCCCACCTCTGCGCCTTTTTATTGAAAGCTGAAAGCAAGGTTTTTCCAAGAACTCAACTCCAGATTTGAGGTAAGATCAATTTTCCCCTTATGAAAATATCACTAAGGGTAAAAAACCCCAAACAACCAAAAAACCAAAGCAGAAATTTGGTCTTCTGCTATTTTCTGTTGAATTTGTTCTTGTTTACAAGCACAGCGATGTTACAGGTTCACTTTGGTTTCGTTCTGTGGAATTGATCTTCGAGTACACAGGGAACAAATTGAGATATTGCAGAAACCTGGGAAATGATGTCCATAGTTCCCTCTTTCTTTTTAAAGGAGAAAGCTGTGTGGGGATGCAGCTGTGGCTTGGGGAAGCTGGCAGTGGTGTGAGCCACATGCCAGATCCTGTCCCCAAACCTGCGCAGAGGAGCTGGTTCCTGTGCCTGGGATGGCAATGCCCGGATCCACCTTGTCCTCTCTTCCTCCTGAGATATTAAAATAACTCTCACTAATTGCCCTTTCCCTTGAGCATGTTCAGTATCTGATTACTGAGCCATTCATGCAAGGAGTTGGACCAGGGGTGCCTCCTCAGCCACCCAGAGCTCTCTTCTAAATATCCCTTGCTGTTTCATGGGATTTGTCCCCTCCTTTTGTGGCAATTTATAGTTTTGTGGCCTTATTTTGGTGGTATCTGACACACACAGTGCACATTTAGTATATGGAGCCAGGAATTAGGATGTGACTTTGGGAAACAGAAATGATGAGTGAGTGGATGTCAGCCCGAACACCTTCAGAACCAGCCGAACCAGGAACTGGGGCTGAGCAAAACATTTAAGCCGGGCTGGGGGCAGAGTCTCAAATTATCTGCTGTCCGTTGGGGAAGATCCACCAAGCTGCAGTGCCAGATCAGCTGAGTGTAAAAGGTCCTCATGGTCCACACCACAGAAACCACAATCAAATTAGCACTAATTGGAAATTGCAGCTGAGAGACCAAAGACTGAATGGGCCATGAAGACTGAGCTCCACATTCTCCTCAGAGTTCTCAAATCAGCACTAAAATCACTTGCGCTAAGAAAAGAATAACTATTATTTTGCAAGTTCTTAGATATTTTTAAATGTGTGGTTCAGTCACATCACGCTCCCATGTGGGAACGGTGTTTCACCAACATTATGCATTTGCAGAGGGCTGGAAAGCCCTGGTTTGAAGCCTTGTTGTAGCAGATGCTACAAACTCAGGATTTCTTTCAAAATCACCTCACAGCCCACAGGCACCGCTGGCTGTACCGCACACTCACAATGGGGGTTTTATGGCTTCCATCCAATGTGGTTTAAAAGAGAATATCCTCACCATGTGAGGCTACAAAAAGAGTTCCCCAGTAGCTGTCTGGCCCCCTCTTCATGGTCCCCAAGCTTATAAAAGGAGGGAATGACCCCTGTGAAAGGAAGACAAAAGACTTCTGCGGGCACAGGGGTTTGATTTGAGCTGAATTCCTGCTCAATAGAGTCCCCACCAGTTTATTGGCTTGTTTATTGGCTGTAAACCATCACCCTGTGTTTGAGACACACCTTTCAGGAGCCTTTGAGTCTCAGTGTGATTTCCATCTCCACACACCCTTGCTGAAAGCCTCACTGAGCATTTCCTCTCAGCGGGCTGCCAGCGCTGGCAAAAAAGGTGAATCTCATTTCTACTTCGATTTCCTCTGGCTTTCTTCTCCAACCCTGCATTCGCTGTGTGCCTCTTTCTGAGACAGCAAGGAGGTTGGGCATCTGCCAGTCCAGATTTGTCCCTGTGACTGTGCTCCCATACCAAAATCTACAATGTCCCTTCCTTCACACTTCAGATCTGCCCTGTAGGAGGCTGTATCCCCTCTAACACGCACAGCTTCCATGGCCCTCATCCCAGACTATGTTGTCAACCCTCTCCCTAATGCCAACTCATCTCAAATCTTGGGAGAGGTTTCCAGTCCTGTTTCCTTTCTTCCTTGCCATGATAGAAGGTTGGTTTTGCAGTAGCACCACACTCATGCTTCTTCGGAATACTCTGCTGGCGCTCCCTTGTCTTGGGAACTGCCTGATATACTCATACCAGAGCTGCTGAGCTGCAAGTTACTCCCATGAACATCACTGATGGGTCCATTTCCAGAGGGAAAAGCAGTGGATCTATCCTAACCTACAGAGAGAGCAATGAAACTGGCTCCTGGATGAGGGAGCTTTCGCCGTAAGTGGGAGTAGAGACAAAACGAACTCATTACTGCTTTCACCCAGTGCCAGGCATTAAAAGAATTTAACTGGTTTAGTGCAATTGGCCTTTTTTCGTTATGTATTCGGGCTTCATGATGGACGAGTCGTTAAAAAATAAATACAGAAGTAATGATGGTAGCAATCACAGAAAGCAATTCTCAGATATAATAAAGAGTCTCCTGGATGTGCACAGCCAGTGCTCCACTATTGATTTCTTCCTTTCTTTATTGCACTTCACTCCTCTCCGTTCACCCAAGCCCCAGCCCTCGTGCTGCACAGCCTGCCAGCCAACCACAGCCATGAATTATTAACACGAAGGAGCCCTTTAATTGGATGAGCTGCAATTAATAATTCATTGGAGGTGCTTGCAGAGAGAGAGAGGGAGGGAGGGAGAGCAGGCGAGGTGCTGATGCTGAGAACTGGGCCCACACTATGGGAGCAAGTGGGAACTTGAGATGTTCCAGCTGGAGCCCCGGAGGATTGCTGTGTGCCTGGCTGCAAGAGGAGCGAGGCACAGCGAGGAGAGACCTGCCCAGAGAGTGAGAGATGCTTTTGGAAGTGTGACCTACCCCTTGCAGACGGTGTTCCCAGCATGCCGGATCCATGGCACTGTGCCTGGAGCTGGCAACGTGAGGAGCACACGGCAGGGCACGGAGCTCAGCTATGAGCCCATCTCGCACCTGTGCCTCCAGTGCTCTCTGCAGCAGCCCCAGAATCCCATCCCAGTTGTGATTTCCCTCCCTGAAAATGACCCAGAGTGGGGTGGGCAAGTGGGAGTGAAGCCGCTCTGCTCATTGTACCAACAGTCCCTCTGCTTTCAGGGCTCCAAAACTAAATTAATATCCTCAGCCACACACAGCCTTGCTGGCTTCCAGCTGACAGGCAAGGCCACAGACCATTAATGTTAATTAATATTTACATTACAGTTGTGCCTGGAGGGCTCCATTCAGGTCTCTGTGGTGTGATGCATCCTACAAACGTACTGAGGATGGGGCCCCCTCTTGTGCTGCTCAGTCCACAAACATATCCAGAGACACGTTCCTCTGCCTGGGAACAGCCTTTCCCTTTTGCTTTTCATAACCTGTGTTTTTTACGGCTTCAGTAAAGGAGCCTGGATGGCTATTAAAGAAAAAATGAAGAAAAGAAAATAGGAAAAACAAAGCAAGATTTAGTGCTTGTAGAAGTGGTAGGAACGACAATTTCATACCAATTTCTTTGCTGAGCCTTGAATGTGTGGATAAAAGAGGCAAAACAGTCCTGGCATGCAAAGATCACTGAAGTATTTGAGACTTGGACAAGACACTGGGTCCTTCAGCCTGCCTCCTTCCTCAGTATCCATTACCAAATTTCCAGTGATTGCCCCCGTTCTGACCCAAGGAGCAGAAGGTGTGTGACTGAAGTCTGTCTTCCAGAAGCTCATCCCATGCCTTCATGATTTCACTCTGTCAGAAGAGTGGCAAACCTGTTTCCCCATTTGTGGAGAGCGAGACTCTCTGCCCTCTGGGACTCATTAACAGGCTGAATAGGGACACATGGAATCACAGATCCATAGGATATCTCAAGCTGGAAGTGACTCACAGCACACACAGGAATTTACCCAGATTCCTCATGTGGCTGAAGTCATGGGGATCACCACAACCAACGGTGACCATTCCACTCCTGCAGCAGCTCTGCTCAGTGCACGATGCTGTGCTTTTCCTCTCAGAAAAAAAAAAGCAAAGCTGGTTTGCGGTGTCGATTTTCTCTCCAGGAATCAGCTTGGGACTTCTTTCCTCAGCCTTGGCCACATCACTACTGCTTGGTCCAATCTGTGCATCTTCCCCACACTCTCCTGTGTCTTCAATTAACCTATATTGTACCTCCAAGCTCAGGCTTGAAGCCAGAATAATAAATGATTTGCATAGTCTTGTGAGTACAGATATGCTCTAAATCTCAAACCTTCCACTCCTGGCTCCCTCTGAAACAGAGGCAAGCATGGCAACATCTGTATTCCAGCTGAGCTGCTCCATTAGCAAGTTGGGAAGGTGGGGCCAGGCTTTCACCTCTTCCATCTGCTGTGGGGACGTAACGAGGCTTTGATTCACTGAGGGCTCATTCTCCAATGAAAAATACCTGGGAGTTCATACATCCGCCAGGAGCCTTAAAGATAAACAGGGACTTAAATCCTCTCCTGAACCCAAATGTAAACAAATCCATGACCCTGCCAGGCTCTAAGGATCAAGCCTGGCACAGAGTTCTTATCTGTCCCAAAGGGGCTAAGTAATAACACAGCTTTTAGTTTGTAAGCTGGCCCCAAGGGCAGATCAGCCTGGATTCCATGAATATGAGCATGAGAAACACCTTGTTCTTCACTGCCTCTGATTTTCCTATTCCTTCAAGAATCAAAAGATATTTTCATTTTAATTCTTTTAGAATTACTGACCACACAGCTGAACAATTTAGCCAGAAGAGACCCACAATCTATAAAATGTCCCAGTTCCACGATTTTTTGAATATTTAATACAACAAACTCTACTGTGTAGAAACCTGAAGACCGGAAGAAGAGGCTGAGACTGGAATTTGAGACTGATTTTTTCTTTTTTCTTAAATTGAAAGAATTTAATCTCCTTGTGTCTCAGTTTCCCCAGCTGTCCAAGTGCCATCAGAAAGTCAGGACCCATCCTTGGAGTGGAAGTCTGAGTCTTAATGAAGAGGTTCCAGGCCGTGCAAATGAGAGCTGCTGCACGGCCACGCAGAGCATTAATGTTATTATAGGAGTTCCATGGGGACCCATTCAGGATGGAGAATCATCTTAAAGGGAGATGTGGAGTCTCTCTTCTTCTGCAGGTTAACAGCTGACCTTTCAATGCTCCATCTCTACAGTGTGATCCAGTGCAAATGTTTTGATCATTTAATATGGTAAACAAAGAAAGAATTTGGGAGAAAATTATGTTCTTTTAGCTGCAACCCAATGTTTATTCGCTCTGTTTGGCTAACTCCTATTCCTTTTTGTGGTAAGCAGGCTCAGGCTATGCAAGGCTGGGTTAAGGATTCCCCTGAGCTAAAAGTGTGGCCACACAAACCCTTTTTCCAGTGTAAAAACTAATTTAAAAGTCCTTGCCTCTGGCTGCCCTTGTGTTGCTCCTCCTCACCTGTGCCTCTGTCAGCAGGCTGTGCTGAAAACCGTATCACAGAAATGATCCGTGTTTAAAACCCACAAACACCTGCCCCTCACATCCTGCTTGATCACTTCAGGAGAGGGATCCTCTTAAAAATGCCACTGCCAATGCACAGCGTGGACCTAAACCCCACCACACCCTGCACTGGCCTGGAGTCCTGCTCACCTCTTGATCTGCTCCTGGTAGGGAAATTTGCTCAGAGGAAGCAGATCTTGGTGTGTTTGTGTGCAGGAAAGGAGCACATCTCCAGAGGTGAGTTACAGGCAGCTCATGGGAAAAGATGATCCTGGGGCATCTGCAAAGAAGGAGCAGGTGAGTGCCCCAGGAATGCCTCTGCTCTGTGGGGTGATTTGTTACCTATTACACTGGCTGCTTCCGTGGACATTTTCCCCATCCCTATAAAATGTTAATGTTACCCAACAGCTGATGGCTATGAGGGAGGCACTGGGAGATAAAAGTTGGAGTTTTCCTCTGGGTGACAGTGTACAGGACCTACTCCTGATACCCAGAGATAAGAGCCATACAGAACAGGCCCAGCAGGGCTGATCCTGGTCAGAGCGGGGCACTGGCTCTGGGGCAGCTGCCAGTCTGAGGCAGGGGAGCTGCAGCAGCTCCAGGCTGTAGAACAGACCTCATCAGTCAAGTTTTGCTCATGGATGGGATCCCTGGTGCCATCCAAAGAAGATCTGGCAAACTGTCCTTGAAACAAACCTGTCATCCCTGAATTGCAGGCTCAAGGGGACAGACCTGGAGCACAGCCTTGCACAAGATCACATTTTTGGTAAACAGACCAAACTCTGAGCTCAGGCTGCCCTTAAATGACATCAGTTCTTGCAGCAGATGATTGTAGGAACCTTCTGGGTTCTCCTCTCGCTGGGGCACCAGGCCCTGGCGCCAGATGCTGTTGAGGTGGGTTGATGGATGGTCACCTTGTCCTCAAAGTTGCTGATCTTTGTCCTCCACAAATACTTGAGATGAATAAGCCAGTGCCAAAGAGGGTGGTGCTCACTCCCACGAACCTCCTCTCACTGGAAATGCCCACTGGTAATGTGCTCCACTGGGACAAGAGCTAAGCGGGGCATGAAGAAAGCTGCAGCAATCAGCAGAGAGAGAGGGAAAGAGAGCAAAACATTCCAGAAAGATCCCTTTCCCTCTCAGAAACTGCAGACACCAGCAGAGAAATGGGAGGGGTCTTCCACCCTCTTGTAAAGCACAGCAGGGAACAGTCTGGAGATGACACAGTGGTCCCCTAAGCAGCTTTCACTGAGCTATGACAAGAGGAACAAACCCTCAAGGAAAACCATTTGTGTCAATTCTGGTCTAGGTGTCCCACTATCTGAGGTCCAGCTAGCTTGGTTCTCATCCTGGGAGACCACTTTCAAAGGGAAGTGATGTAGTCCCAAAACACTCCCTGGAAAAGGGGCATGAATTGCACATACACATGCAAATGAGGAAGAAGTTTCAGCAGCACATCGTAATTCTGAATAGGGAAAAGAAAAGGAAAAGAAAAAGAAAAAGAAAATTCTATCCAGTGAGGCTTCTGCAGCAGGAACAGAGTTCATTTCTCTCCAGCTCTGGGGAGCGAAATGTATTCAGCTCACACAGGCCACTTCAGCATCTTTTTTTGTTTTTTATCTTTCCAACATAGGAGAACAAATTTAACAATGAGATTCTGTTTCTGTTTCCTACGTGTGGAATAATTAAATTTGCATCTCACTCTGTAGTTGGATCTGCTGTTTGAAGAGGAATGTATCAATTGGACATGAGCCCAATGTGTTCTGCTCTGCAAATAAGGCAGTTTGCAAAAAAACAAGGCATAATCTCTCACCCAGGCAATAATCACAGGAAAATCATCCCTCACTGACAGCTCTCTTCAGGGCTTGATTCATATTCTTGCTGGAGAAAGAGCAGGAGGGAGGGGGTGTAAGGGGAGCAGACTTTTGGCATCTCCTTGTGACAACCTTCATCAGAAGCCGGGTTCTGGTAAGGGCTGGGATGTTGCTGTGCACTCGCCGGTGGCAGAGCTCTCTGATTTTCTGCAGGAGGTTTCACAACCAGGAATTGTACATCTGCTGACTTCAGACCTTTCCAAAGCCCACTGAAACCACGGGGAACATTCCTGATGGCTTTGATCAGTCTGTGTGAGGCTGGTGGAGAGTGATTTTCAGTGAAACCTCAGATCTTGTTCTCAGGGGTTTTGTTACCTGGAACAGAGCTGGGTGCTCAGCACTCCACATGATCAATCCTTCAGAAAAATCCATCCTTCCAGCTCTGCTTGGCTGGATGCAAATCCTTCACTCTCCTGACCTTCAAGCCTGTTCAGATAACTTCCAATAAACAACCTCTCCCCTCCCTGCCTTCCTTGGCCACAAACAGTGAAATTCATTTGCTTTCTCCACATTGGCATCTCCACTTCAGTATTCCCTGACTGTGACATTTCGTTCAACCATTTTCAGGAACTGCTGCCCCTTTTGAATCCCATCCACCACTCTTGTGTCCAGAAGGACAGAACGAAAACATGCCAGGCAGAAGGAGCAGAAGACTCAAACTGTTGAAAAATTTTTGGATCTGGCAAGGCAGGAAATGAATAGAAGTTTAATTCAATCAATCAGAGAGTCCAACTGCACCTGGCCCAGTTAATCTAAAACTCTTCATATTAAATACCTTGTTCTGAGTGGAAATTAATTGAGTTTGTCAAATGGTTCCTACTGCATTAAACACACCCTAAGTCAGGAAAACAGTGGAAATATTTTTTTTTTTTTTTACAGTTGAAAGGCTGTTAGTGGAGCTGGCTGAAGTTCTGGATTTTCCTCTCTCCAATGCTCCTTCCGTAGAAGCCTCTTCCTGCAAGGTGTCTCACTGGTTTGATTTGGCTGTCCCAGGGGGTCCCAAACACCCACCGTGGTCTCCTGTGTGGGTGAACATGAACTCTGCAGGGGCTCTGGACACACAAAGTCAGTGAAAGATGATTTTTTTACTCTCAAGTTGGAGTTCTCTGTCTTGTGCTCCCTCCCTCTCATGCTCTTGCACACTTACTCTTCTTTCTCCCACCCTCCTCCCTTCTTCCCCCCTTTCCTTTCCATACCTGAACTGAATCTAATGAAGATGCATAAAAAATGTTTCCATTCTGTGAAATGCAATCCATCAACACACACTTCATATATATTGTGCAGAAATGAATCCATTTCAGCCAGGAAGGCTGATAAATCAATTTAAGTGGAAGACTTTTGACAGTTTAATTCAAATTAAGTCCACTTTGTTCAATTAGAAGGTAGCTGGAGGGGTGGTGGCAGGAAACAAACAGGATTGCCAGAGCAAAAACTGCATTCTTTCTCAGGCTGAAGCCACCTGTGGATCATTTTTCTTAGAGGAGGGACACAACGATACCAATTAACACACAATCAGTGGCCAGCAAATTACTTGTTTTTATAAGCAAATCCATATTTTGCACAGCATTCCCGCCTCCCTTTGAGTGAGCTGCAGCAGCGCTGGGAATATTTCAAGATGAAGGGTGAGGAGGAGGTGGCAGAGGTGGCCGAGGTCTGTCTTTCTGCATCCAGGATGTTTGCTGCAATGCCCTTGGAGTCCTGCTGTGGGTGTGGGGCACCTCAGAACAACCACAGAACTCTGGGAAAGCCCCATTCCAGTGTCAGACCACACCGTGTGTCCGGGAGGCACATTCCCATGGGTCAGACTTCATCCAGCTTTGGTTTGGCTCACGGGCAGAGCTGGTGCAGACGACTGTGAGTGCCAAGTCGGCTGCCCACACGCCTCCCCCCCTGCAGTGCCGCAGACAGTGTGGAAGCACAGTTTGTTTGGATATTCCGGCTGTTCTGTGGCATTTTCCTGCAAAACACCGACTTCCTCCGTGCACACAGAGGAGATGATTGCCGACAGCTCAGATCTAGGAGCTGAGGCTGCTGAAATGTGGGCATCCAGCTAATGGGATTAAATTCAGCCCAGGTACCTTCTCTGTTCTGTGAAACTTGGTGAATCAATTCAGAATTCCCAGTGATCTGGGTTAAGAGAGATGTCGACTCCCAGATGTTTTAACACCTGAGAAAGTTGTGTTTTAGTGATTATTGAGCAATACATTTAAAAAGTGAATGACAGACCTGGAAAGCAGCATCTGCTTTTTCACTTTCTAACATATTTTCTCAGCCAAACGGAGGTTTTCAAGTTCACAGTGCAAAATGTAACTGAATTTCATCCAAGTGTGCAGACTCACTAATGCTTTCGACATTCACATTGGCAAAGAACTCCAATTCTTTTTTTTTTTTTTTCCAACAGTTTTGCAAAAC
>VZTI01002497.1:1408850-1426541 GCA_013397865.1 Struthidea cinerea
CCAATTCTTTTTTTTTTTTTTCCCAACAGTTTTGCAAAACTGAGTCCTTGTCCCTGACAGATGGAAAAACAAAGACTTTTGCAATTAGCAGGATAATGTAATTCATGGGGTTTGGGTGAGGTTTTTCTTCTGCTTTCTTAGTCAGAGCAACAGAAAATATGCTTTTTTATTTTCTCTCTGACAGAGGTCTTAAAAAAATGGGAATCCTTTGAGCAGGCTGAAGAAGTTGAGCCCAGAAAGAACAGCCAGTACTGAGCAAAAATGACCAGATTGTTTTACTGAGCAGTTGAGTGGATGCGTCAGCTACAAGAGATACGGTGGAAATTTCCTTTCTGTTACCTCTGCCTGGTACCTGACTGATCCAGGCCTCAAAAAAGCAAAGTTTTTCATTCAGACTTGTATAAGAACAACAGAAGGTATTTGTGGAGGCAAATATTTTCGTTCAAAATCGCTACCACAGCAAGATGTTTTCCCTGGGCAGTGCCTGCCTGGTGAAACTCAGGAGTCTAACGAAGCCCATCGGTGCCTCCGAGTGCTGGATGGCAATTTCCTAAAATCTGCTTCTGCCAGCTGCCAGGGGAACAAGAGCAGGAGAAAACAAGAGGATGTCCAAAATATTTGCGATTAAGCATTTTCCCCCACTTATTATTTCCCCCCCCAAATTAGGTTGTTTGCAAAATAGACCTTGTTTTCACTGGAGTTATTATTTATTTTTCTTGTCTGTATGTGTGGGGAGGGGAAATCAGTGATCAAAGCATGGCAATTTAAACCATTTCACAGAAAGGAAAATGACTAAACAAGCGAATCCTTGGTAAAGAACTGCTTTAAGACAAGAAAAGGTATTGTCAGATGGAAAATTGGCTTGGTGGAGGGTGGTCAGGAAGGACGGCTGAGAGAGTGGATAAGAGAGCAACGTGAAAAAGAACAGAGAGACTTCTGGCAGAGGGGTAAAGCCTTTCTTTCACTGTACACGTGCTTTTCATGCCCTTTCAGCCCTGCTCTGGCAGGCCAGGGTGGCTGGGGAGGTGCTGAGATCCTGCTGGAGCGGTTCCACATCAGAGGGCTCCACGTCTTGGCCCCTTGGAGAGGAGCCAGTCTGGAGGCTCCGGCTTCGTTCCCAAAGCTCTGCAGCACGTCCCCAGCCTGGGTTTGCTGTACATCTTTCAAATGGATTTATGGCCCTATAAATGGTGATTCGCTGTGTACAATAAAGAGCAGAACAGATTTGAGTGGTATCCAATTTAATAATTACTTGAGTAACTCAATCATTTTCAGATATGTGGTTTCAGTGTCTGCAGACCTTGAAGACCTGCTCGGAGCATTCGACAGGCAAGACAGCACTTTTTACTGCTCTTTTACCAACCCAGCTCTTCACAGACCTTGCACATACCTCATCCACGTCTCAAAAGCTTGTGGAGGGTTTGTCTGAGCCTGGACTTGGAGAAGGATGTACAGAGGACTGGTACCTGCACTTCCCCCTATTTGAGGGCTGCTCCTCAGGCCAATTACAAAAAATGTCTGCCTCTGTGTTCTGATAAATGATTAATTTACATGAGCCTCCAGTTGGAGGTGTTTAAAACCAAGCAGCCTAGCTCCCAGAATTCTTGAGGTCTGCAGCGTCTCTTGATGGGCACTGAAAACAGGCCCCCTCTAGTTGGTATTCCTACGATTTTAACAAGGCTGAGCTGAGCTGTGGATCCACAGCACTTGCAAATGCAGAGCAAGACTCAAGAGTTATTTTGCCCCATCTCCAAGATGAAAAACAGTCAGATCCCAGTGGAGCACCCTCACTGCTGCAGGCGGGTCCTTCCACTCACTGGCAAAGCCTCAACTCTGCAGCACAGCTGAATTCAGGCTGAGCAAGTGAAGTAGAAGATGAGACCCTAAACACAGCTTTTTCTGAAGTGTTCCTGCCTCAGAATAAAAGAGAGGAATGTGAGGATTCTGTAAATGAAATTGTTTCCATGACACCAAGGGAGCAGCGTCCTTCTCGTGACTCTGGGCTTTAGGGAACACAACTGTCACATCTCCAACCTAAGGACAGCAAAGGCTGCTGAGAAGTCACTGTAAAACCATCCCCTGTTCTCAGTGCCTGGGACAAGTGACAGCTCCCACGTGAGCCAGCCCCCACCACCTGTGTGACAGCACCCTCACACCTGCACCAGAACGTGCAAATTCCAGTTTCTCATCATGGGACTGCCGAAATTTGCTCTGTCTTGAAATTCATCATGCAAGATATTAGCTTTAGGTTGAGGCTGGGGACTTGGTTACTCGCAGCCATTTGCAGCCTGCCCAGAGGCAACGCCTGAGAAGGGCAATTTCCCCTTTGAAGGCTCGCTTTGGTGGTACAGAATTCACACCTGCACTGGGGACTCTGCAGCTGAATGATGGTTATTTAAATACTCATTTTTTTTCCTTAATAAACTGACAGAGGTTAAAAGTGAGTCACTGGAAACAAATGGGCCTCCATTCTTTTCCAGCAGCAAGTTAAACCACAATTTTTGGTGGGATAAATATTGGTTTCCAGTGGTCTAAAAGACCCTGAGTCCCTGGGCTGATTTGACACATTTCTGAGACTCAAGGAAGCAATTATCACCCTTCCCTAAATTTAGCCTTAGGTATCAAACCCTCCTATTCCAAGTGCTTCCTCCTACAGGAAGAGAATGCTGCCAGTGTCCCTTTAATTCAACACCATCATTTTATTAAGTTCATGCATTATTACTCTATATTATATAGTGCACACTAATATTTTAGGTGAATAAATTTCAAAGAAGCATTTTTTCTTCTGGAAAATGCTGTTTTCTGTATTTATCCATGTGGTCTGTTGAGTTCCAGAGTGTGATAAATGACCAAGTGGCTCTTATCTGTGCACGGATCTTTTTGTTGAAAGAGTGAACTGTGTGATAGTAGGATCTGGTACCTCTTGTGAATAGAATCAGACAATGCTGTTTTATACCCTTGTGTAAAATCTCCGATCTTTAGTAACCATAAATTTTAATAAAAATAAAATCAAAAGGAAAATAACCACGGCCTACTACGAGTACATGATTTGTTTAACTAAGCATCAGAAAGATTTCTTTTTTTTAGGACAAAGATTCTCTGCTAGATCTGGGAAGAGCACAAGCATAACTTAAAACATTTGAGTCATCCCATTGCAAGGCATTGGAAAAACTCACAAAGTCCTTCCACTATGAGCTCCTGTGAAACTGAAGGACATTGGGGGCTGCCCACTTCCTTTTGCACAACCACACAGAATTCAGGACAGATTATGTGCCCATAAGGAGGGGATTAGCAAACAAGTGGTGGTGTTAGCACCAAAGAGAATTTGGGATGGTCAGAGCTCGTGTAGGTGTTGGTAAATAGTGGCCAAGGGAGCTGGAGGTGTTTAGGGTGTTGGTAAATAGTGGCCGAGGGAGCTGGAGGTGTTTAGGCTCAGGGGAGATCTTGCTCTCTACAACTCCCTGACAGGAGGTTGTAGCAAGGGGGGTCAGGCTCTTCTCCCAGGTAAAAACGATAGGACAAGAGGAAATGGCCCCCAATTGCACCAGGGGACGTTTAGACTGGATATTAGGAAAAATTTCTTCCCAGAAGTGGTGGTCAGGCATTGGAAGAGGCTGCCCAGGGAAGCAGTGGAGCCCCCGTCCCTGGAGGGATTTAAAAGACCTGTGGATATGGCACTTGGGGACATGGGTTAGTGGTGAACATTGAGTTGGACTCCATGGTCACAGAGGGCTTTTCCAACCTTTATGATTCCATGACTGGTGTATCAGTGGTGTTTTGGAGTAGCTGTGCATGGAGTCCAAGGGCTCAGGACCATTTTCAGGATGCTCTGCCCAGTGAAAACATATTGAAGTCAGCTTTGCATCCCATTAGGAATCGATTGGTTTGCAAAGAGATATCACCTGAGTGTGCAGGATAAATCAAGGTAGGCATGAGGGTTACCAGTGCTTGCACTGAGCTCTTTCACCTTGTCAAATACACATTTGACACCTGCAGGGCAAGGCTTGGTGGGAGGTGGTGATGGTGGAGGTGGGGAGAGGGCTTTCCACAGGGAATATTTTTCACAGTGTAAGGACTTTGGAGAAAATTAATGTGAAACATTAAAAATGTTCCTTTTTAAAAGGGAATCCATTTTTTAGGCACAATGAGACACTTCAGGTGGTGTGGCAGTGGTGAGTAATGCACACTGGAGTTATTTAACTTCATCTCATGCCTCACTATTCCCCAGGGGCACCCATTAATCAGCGTTACCAGGCAGTTTGTCATGTCCTTTTGCTTAAATAATATCCATACCAAACTACAAGTAATGCGTGCACCTGGAAATCAGCGGGGGATCTGCCTGTGTCAGGACAGGAGAATCTGTTCTGGAGGACACAGAAAAGCTGAAGGACTCCAACTGTCTTCCGTGGGCTTTGAATGGTCCCGTAGGAGATTGTTTGAGTTAGAATGTGTGTCATGATGGGAAAATGCGGCAGCCACTACTGCTGAACCAGGAGCAGTCTGATAAATAAAGCCAGCAATAAGTTCACAGAAAGATGTGGCCACAGACTGCAGACACCACACCATCCTTGGCTATCATTTCTCCATTTCTCTGCCAGATGAGAAGGGATTTCACGTGTGTTTGGGTGTGTAATTACAGTTCATGTGGAACAACAGCAATATGTTCTCCCTTCCTGCCAAAACTGGGCAAAAACTGCCAGGAGGACACTACTTGGGCAGATAATTCATGGTGGCTTTTGGTTCTCGTGGCTCAGACCTACCTGCAAGGGCGCAGACTCACACTCCAGTGAGAGAGGAGTTTGGGAGTGGGTTGTGTGCCTGCTGAGAGCCTGAATGCTGGAGCAAAAACCTTTCCCTGGAGGGATTTGAAAGACGTGGATGTGGTGCTTAGGGACAGGGCTTGGCAGCGCTGGGTTAACAGATCCAATGATCTTAACAGTCTTTTGCAACCTAAACTATTCCACGAGTCTCTGATCCACCAGAAACTGAAAAAGCCCCTCTGATTTTATGAATGAACTCATACACTACCAGAACTAACACATTCTACGCACATTCTGCTAATAAAGATTGGCTACCATCACCCCTTGAGGATGGCGTGAGGACTTTCTGTGCCTAAGGATCTGAGGGGAATCTCTCCTCTCTGTACACAACCCCACAGCCTGGCTACTCCAGAGAGCCCAGCTTTTCAAAGCAAAGCCTGTCAGATCTTTACCCAGCTTCCTCTCTTGTTTGTCAGATACGTGTTTAAACTGGATACCTGAAGGTTAAATCACTGCAAGCCCTCATCAAACCAGTAAATCACCTAATTCCCCACCTCCCCCAGCCAAACGTTTTCTCTAACTTGTTAAGCAAAATACAGACAGCATGGCCTGCCATTCCCGCAGAACTCACAGCCTTCCAACACCTGAAATTACTGGCAGACCTGTCAAAAATGACCTTCTTTGAACAACATCTCTCTCTTTTTTTATTCCCCCCACCTCCAGGTAGGAGGTGGGGGAGGCTGGAAAACTGCAAAGATCAAGCCACAGCTGCATGTGGTACCTAATTAAACAAGTGTAAGAAAGCAGAGAAAGGTCAGGTTGTCAAAAATCATTGCTGTATCTTTACTGGATTGTATTTAGAGACTGATAGCAGCAAAGAAAATAACTCAATACAGCGAATGAGACCGGAGTAACAAACTGACTCCAGGGACAAGCCGGCTTTGAAACGCAAAAGGCTAAAGCTGCCAGATTTATGTGTGTGTACATATATGTATGTATATATATATGTGTGTATATATATATATATGTATGTATCTGTATGTGTGTATCTACACACAGAGACACAAATTGAAGGGAAACAAGTGTTTGGAATGAAAGGAAAAGTGCTTGCAAAGAGTAAATAGATGACAACATGGAGAAGAAGGTGGGACAGGAGAAGTTCAAACAGGAAATGTGGCAAGGTAGCTTAGGAAGGAGTACTACTCTGTGAGGGTGGGGAGGCCCTGGCACAGGGTGCCCAGAGAAGCTGTGGCTGCCCCTGGATCCCTGGAAGTGTCCCAGGCCAGGTTGGATGGGGCTTGGAGCAACCTGGGACAGTGGAAGGTGTCCCTGCCCATGCAGGGGGTGGGACTGGATGGTCTTGAAGGTCCCTTCCAACACAAACCACTCTATGATTCTGTGATGGTTCTGTGATAGAAGGAGAATAAAATAAGTAAATAAATTAAGGAGTGGATAGAAAGGGGAAAATATACGAAAACAGAAAATACAGTCAGAGATTCAGAGGAGGAGGCTGACTTTATGAGGGCAGAGAGGGAATTCAGACTGGAAATGTCAGTGCTCCAAGGACTGGCTGTGCTTTGAGAATACTGGGGAAATTTTGGGGTCCCCAGCCCATGCAGACAGACCTCTTCCCACCAATTTCCCCCTTCCTTCCATCTTCCCACTGTCCCTTTCTTATCCAACCACACAGGCTGAGCTGTGCTGGTGTGGGCAGGATCTTGGTGAATCCTATGCCTGTGCCTCCGTGACCATCCTGACACGTGGCCTTTGGCCTGATGGTCAGTCAGTGCCACGATTTGTGCACTGTTCAGGGAGGAGAATCATAGGAAGGGAAAAGGGAGAAAGGGAAGAAAATTGTCTTCATGTGGAGGAGGAAAACAAAGCAAACCAAATCTCACCCTACTGCGTTACTTGGTGATGTGGTTTCATAGGAGCCTGAACAAGGTAAGGAGATCAGGAAGGTTGGAGTGCTCTCTGTTATTAAATATCTCTTCATTTGTTCTGTCTGGGCTGGGATGGCCTCCAAGCATTTGCTCCTGCTGGTTATATCTGCCTTCCTCTGACATCATTAAATGTTTTATAAAGCCTGCTCTGCCAGTATCTGTAGGCTGGAAGAAGCTGCACAGGGTTTAAGGGGAGAAGCAGATTTTTTCCCCTTTGACAGAATTTTTCCTCTTCTATCTCCCCACAAACAACTTGGAAAAAGACACACACGGTGCATTGCATTTAACAAACTGAAAATGCATTTAAATAGTGTACCACTGCAAGTATAATTGCAATTTGTTGTAATTTCTCCTCCAAATTCCACCCTGACACAGTTGATTTATTTTGCAAATCAGTGCATCTGGAGCGTGTGCCGTGTCACATTATGGGCCTTTGATACAGAACCTTTGTTTTATAACAGGGAAAATAATTAGCTTTCGGACAAGCTTGAGCTGTGATGTCAGAAGCTATCCATGGCTGCTGAAAGAAGTTATTAGTGCTGAGCTGATGAAGGCTGCCTGGAAAAGCTCTGCCTCTTTACTAATTTGTCTCTCTGGGATTTTAGCAAAATTAAAAAAAAATGAGGTACGTGTAAAAAAATGCATTCATTTATGTATTAGAGAGATCTATATTTGTATAGCATAAACGCCAGTAACATTGCTGCCGCTGAGATCTACAGACAGCTGAGAAATAAACAAAACAAAAGGCATTGCTTCGTTCCAGTAGCAGCAACACTTTCCTCTGAGCAGGGAAACATTTGGGCATTTTTTTTAATTAACTTTTTTCTCCCTCCTCCTGCCCCGCTCCTCGAAATTCACTGCGTTCATTGGCAAGTCTGGTAATTATCAATCATTAACAGCGTCAGTTTTCCTCCAAGTGCCATCAGCGGAGCCCTCTCCCAGTGTGGCACATGCCGGGGGGACAGATCCTTCCCTTCCTGTCCCTGGAGTAATTTCACCCAGGTTGGAGCTGTTTCTCTGCTCTGAAGAGAAAACACGCCTGGGGAGAAGCTGCCCCTGTCACTGCCCCTGAAACAGCCAGTCCCCAAAGTGGTTGTACTGCACGAGGGTAAATATTATGGGAAGATACAGAGTGGGATGAATTAAAAGCGTCTGCCTGGATCTATGGAGGGTTTGATTTCACCCAGGAGGAATGAATGAGCGCGGATCACTCCGAGCCTGGAATGTCCGAGGCGTAATCTAATTTCTCAATGTAGTCAACCAGTTGAAATGTGCAAAATATGGACTCTGCTGGGAATCTGGCTGAGCTGTGTCTGATTAGCATGTGCAACTGTTCACTGGCAGGTTTTTGTGAGCATTTAGTTTCTGCTTTAAACAGAATCATCACCAGCTGGTTATTTTTTACTGTTATTAGGTTAGAAAATAGCACTGAGGTATACAACAGTAATCACAAAGCTGTGATGCCAGGGAAAAAATAATCACGTTAAATTGACCTTCATGAATAAAGAGTGAGGTTCCATTTTGCCTCATTTCTGTTCATTTTAAAACCAGCATTAGCTTTTCTGGCACATAGTTTTTCATTGTTTGCTGAGCATGGCTCGATTAGAATGATTCACTGTCTTTAATATTAGTGATTATGGTCCATTTCAATTACACAATGTGTTGTAGTTTGTTGTATTACTCTCCTGCCATCTCTCTGCTGCCTTCCTTTGAGGGAAGCAAAAGAAGACAAGGAAAGAGATGCTGAAAGCAGGAGCTGGGGCAGTGACCCCCCTTTTCCTAAATGGAATCTCAGTGGATAAGCAGCAGTGTCTGTAATGTTTAAATATGGGGTTTCAAGCCCAGATGAAGTTACACTCTCCAACCCACAACTTGAGATTCTGCCTGGTGGCCACTGATGCACCCATTCCATGGATTTAAATAGAGAAAAATCAGCAAGGCAAGGAATGCTGCATGCTCCGAGCCTACTGCTGGGATTAGGGTAGGATTTAGGAGATTTACACAAGTGACAGATTAAGGGTTATTTGGACAATGCTCCCAGGGACAGGGTGGGATGGCTGGGGTGTCCTAAGGAGGGCCAGGAGCTGGACTTCATGATCCTGATGGGTCCCTTCCAACTCAGGACATTGTGTTCTATGCTGCTCTATTCTAGTCTAGTCTAGTCTAGTCTAGTCTAGTGTATTCTATTCTATTCTAGTCTATGACACTAAAGGGGTCATACAAGGATGAAAGATAAATTGGGCCTCCTGTGGTGCCCAACTGCATTGAGGGAGGGGACCCCCAAGCTGCTCAGTGAACCACGAGTGACCCGTGGACTGTTCCAGCTCACCCCTGCCTGGCGGATCCTGGTGTCCAGACTCTGTTTCCTGAGTTTGTGCAAACCAGAGTTGGAATGCAAAGAAAATATAGCATGGGCTTTCAAAACTGTTTTGAGTTTCACCACAGACCTTCCAGAAATACAGAGTGGTCTGTGAACAGTGGGTTTGGCAGAGTCACCGTTCAAGTGTTTTAATAGAGAGAGATGGTGCAATAGGGAGAGATAGCTGCTGGAGAAGCTGCAAGAGCTCAGAAGAGAAAGGTGAAAAACTGACCTGCATTTTCAGGTGTTCCTCCAGGCTCCAGGAGTCACCAATCATCTAAAACCTGAAGCATGAGATGTAGATCAAATTCAGAACCTCTTTAATTAAAAAGATCCAATTAACCTTCAAGTATTTCACCATCCTTTACCTATAGAGGTATTTCCAGTCAAAGTCAGGACTGGGTCCTCCATCAGATTAAATCAGCAAGGTTCCACTGAAAAGAGTAATCACAAAAAAACGGATAAGAGTTTGCTTCTTTCTTTTCCAGGTTAGAATATATTGCATTTAAAACATCATTACAGAGCACTTCTTACTCATTGAAGCATGAGAATGTGAGTGACAGGGGAAAACATATCCTCTTCATATTGCATCCTTCTTTTCACCTTTTGGTTTGGTTGTGCTTTCTCACTTGCCAAAGAAATTGCATGTGTGTGGAAGAAAGGAGGAAGGAATTTGACACATTTAATGGACATTTATATGGGCTGCAAAGCATTTATTATAGTACCAAATGAATTAACTAATTATAGGTGACCATTAAACTGTGGCTGCACTCAGAGAAGAAATCCTGTAAAATTAGCTCAGTTTTATTCCACTGATCTGCTCTCTTGACCAAACCATGTTCCCAGCCCTGTTGATGTAAATCCAGAGTAATTACTCTGACTTGGTGAAATTAGTCTTCTCGTTCTTTGGGGTAATCAAGAGCCCAATCTGGCTACTTCCACATGTTCCCATCCCAAATGCTCACTTCCTCAGGGAAAACAAGCGGTTGTTCCCTTAATACCACACAGCCAAGGAAGCTGTGGGCAAGGAGCTGGAGATAGCCTGTCTTTCTAATCAGCAATAAAGTTATCAATTATGTTCTAGCCGTAAAAGCTTAATTACTGAGGACTATGAAAGAGGCAGGAGAGCCCCAGTCCAGTGAGCACATTCCAGATGGAGAATGCCGCACTGGACCTAAGGGGAAAAACAGTGATGGTTTTAGTTTGGAAATTGCATGCAAAGACTACGTAGCAAGAGCTCATGGCATCAGGTGTCTCTGGTGTCTTCCCTCAGTTATCACAGCTCCTTACTGCAAGTGGTGATACGTTATTCCGGCTGGAGCTCTAAACCAGCTACAGATTAGAAAGTGGAAAACTGAAGATGCTCGGGATTTTAGGAAATTTTGGATCCGGAACTTTTATAAGTAATGCAGTGAATTTTTCTGTTACTGAAACCAAAGAACAAACTCCACACACTGACAGCTGTAATAAGTCCACAAGTCTTTGATGCAGAGGAGTTGTAGTAGGAACCACAGACTCCTGCTTTGCTCTCATGGGTTGCAGGTGACATAAAAATCTCTAGCTGAGTAAGAATCACACAGTGTGGTGGCTGGAAACAAAGCAAGGGGGTTGGCACCGAGGGGAGAGATCCTCTCGCAGAAACATCTTCTCTTTCGAGCTTTGCTCCTGTTTGGAACAAGCCTGGCAAGGTCTTGCTCACGCAGGGAGTCTCCAGGCACAGCCCTCACGATGCGAGTGTAGTTATACCATTCCTTCTCTACTGAATACAGAACAAAATGAGGTGATAAAAATCATAATAAAAGCACATTCTAAAAAAACCTCCTAAAAATAACAAAATCTGGAAAGAACAGCATGGCCAAAACGCAAAGAAGAAGAGCATGGTTTTATCTGAGACAGAGGATGTGAGCAGCAGGGAGGAGGGGAAAGAGAGTGAAATTATGAATGGCGATTAATAAATCCTGGCTTCACACAAGTTCTTCAGTTCAACAGGAGAAAAAACAAACCTATGGTTCTGTGCAGAAACACTTTGTTATGTCCCATGGCCAAATCCCAGCAAAGCCTATGAAGTCACTTCAGTGGGAATGATGCAAATGCTATTGATGAAAAGCATTGGGAATGATCAGGAAAAGGGCCTCTGAAGTCAACAGATCTCAGGCTTGGAGAGGAATACGTGCCTGCCGTAACACCATGAAGTTGCTTCCTTGGAGCAGGGTTGTCTATTCAGAAAGAGAACTAAAGAGGGGATCAATGCGGGGAGGGAAATACCCACCATCTCTGATGGAAATCTATTTTTATCTTGTGAAAAATATCTTAATTTTCACTTATATTCCATGCCTGTAGCTAAGGGCCATTAAAACTAATAAAAGTAAATCATTTGTGACAGAGCTTAAAAAACAGTTTCTGCAATGCACCACACTCTCAAATGCTCATTAGAAATAGTGGTTTTCTTTTCGGAAGAATGCTTGCTGAATGCTTAAAACATGTTGCCTCCAACTTTTGACAACTAGCACAGGCTATGAGAAGCTTTGAAGCAAATGTTTGACATAAAAAAGATGGTCTGATGCTATATCAAATAAGAGTGGGGAAGAAGCATCAAAGCAGGAACATTAGGATGAAATGCAGTTGGAGGAAAGAAAATCAACATACTCATTTCTGATTTTAGATTTTCTGGCATCAGTATAAACAACTGATTTGCATTTTCTGAGGACAGTACATTCAATTCTTAACAAATTAGCATTGAATGGAGTATCCTCCCCAAAATCATTTCTAGCAACATAGGGCAAGGCCAGAAAAAAAATCTTGGTTACACAATGATGGTTGTCAGGAAGAAAAATTATTGTCTCTGATAACTGGAAGACATCTGTTGTCCTCCTGAAACCTCCATCTTTAATGAAAACCAAGGATATCCCTGTATAACAGTCTCATGGTCCATTCTGAGCAAAATCCCTGCTGGAAACCAACACGGCTGAAAAAACACCACCACACTGTAAAACAACAAGCATGTCAAGCATCTTGGCTTAACTTCTTAGCGGGTTAGTGAAATAAATGTTTCATTTGTTTTACATGGTATTTTTGTTAAATACACTTTGAAGTCTCTTGTACATTGATCTAACCTGAGCAGTGTGATCTTAACCTCCAGAACAGGGCTGAGCCACTGCCAATAAACACTGGATTTCCTGGAACACCCCTCAATCATCTCAGCAAGGCTTCACCTGCCAGTTCTGCTAAAAGGACAGCTGGAATAAAAAGCGTGGAAACCTTCAGACAGAAAGGTGTAAACCCAGGATTCACAGATGCAGTGCTCAGGCAGGTGTTTTCTGGAGAGGTGCTCCTCAGATGCTCATCCTGGCTCTGATTTGCTCAGATACGGCAGCACTTGGGAATGGCTCAGGAGAATTCCAGATGGTTTTGTTTAGCCACTGTAGTAATGTTTTAAAGGAGGGGTTTGAGTTGGTTCCTAAAGTTGGGATTGTAAGAAATGGGCAGTAGGATTTTCAATGCCAAAGTTCCAAGAGCATGGAAGAATAGTTTTGTATAAATGCAGGGAAGAGGCTTCCACGCACCAGCTTGGGTCAGACACCAGCTTGGCAACCCTGTGCAGTTGCAAACCAATCCATTTACTTTGCACGTTAAATTCCAGGTATTCCATTCCAATTATACTCTGCACAGACCCCACTAACACAGTCAAGCATCTTAGAAGTCCTGCAATGTACGTTTCCCATCCATATTTTATTCCTCTCTTCCCTTCGGCCTGTAGTCTCTCTCCATCGCTCGATCAGTTTTCATGGTCATTCAAGTCGTAGGGGTGATTTGTTCAGGTAAAATGGAAAATTGAAATGGAACGGGTGCTGGATACAACCTCATCCGCTTTTTCTATTTTGTCAAAGTGCTGTGGCTGCTCATTTTTTCATGGCCATGAGTTGAAATAAATTAAACTTCCCAGAGGCAAAACTTCTCTAAGATCAAATTGGAATATATTGATTAGGCTCTTTGAGGCCTGATGGATTGGACTCTTATGCTTTATAAACACATTTACCAACACGCTCTCAGAAAGAGTTGCTTAGCACTCGGCAAACTGATCGTGTTTATTTAAAACTGTGACAGTGGCCTACACCTGTAGCCCTCATTCTGGCCCATAAAGTCTCACTTACTGATTGATGGAGACAAGTTGAGCTGTCTGGCTGCCTGACTCCCAGGACTGGTCCCAAAGGTTGGCTGGCTGATGGAGTCCAGCATAATGCATCACTGTCAGGAAAACAACTTAGCATGTCATTGAGAAGATCTGATCAGCATGAGCCCAGGAGGGAGGATGAAAGCAGTAAACTGGAAGAATTTTTGAGTGCTGATGATGGCAAGGGGACAAGGAGTCCCAGAGCAAGAGAGTTTTGAAAGAGCATGTGTACTAATAGCTTTAGATGCATGACACTGGAGATGAATGAATGCAGTTACTGGCCAGAATGTCCAGATACAAGAGTCCCAGGAAGCAAAGCTTGGATGTAATTCACTTGTATGAATAGCTGGGAATAAAATCATGGACTTCACACAATTAGAGAGAAATGCAGAATTGAGAGTTACATCCCATCAACCAGCTCCAAGTCAGGAGTGATGCACGATCCCAAACGACCCCAGCCTGCCTTGCATTTTCCAGCCTCAGTCTGCAGCCGTGATTTAGGAATTGTCTTCAGAACGAGAAATCTAAGAGAAACATAAGGTGAGCTTGGCAACGAAGGACAAAGATACGGAGGTAAGAACTGTGAACTGGAACTTCACCAGATGGAGATGAGGATTTGTGGAGATCGTGTCAGGAAGTCTAATAGTCCAAGGAGAAAAATTACTTTTCTAATTCCTTATGAGAAAAAAAATAAATTTTAACGTAAAAATATGATCTAGTGCTGTATCAAAAAGCAGCAGCAAGAAGAAACAAAGCAGAAGCCTTTAAATGAAAGAAGGCATCTTGCTCCCATCACTCTCTCAAGGTATCTGTAGCGTTTCCAGCCTCGGTTGCTAGTCAGCATCAGAAAATGTGGGTGGCACTTGAGTGCTTTTCTCCCAGTCTCTCATTGAATCTGCGTGGATTAGACCATGTGGGATGCCAACCTGCTCAGGCACATCTCAGTGACATCTAACAGGCTGTTTTATGCCACAGCCCAGAGCAGCGTGGGAGAGAGCGTTAAAGGAACATAAGTCAAAGAGCAGAATTCTGCCTTCGGGTTCCTGCCTGAAACAAACAACTTGACAGGGGGTGTGCTTTCCAAGAGGGAATAAGCAGCCACTCCAGGGAGACAGTGACGTATCTCATTTCCCCCAGTTCACCTGGTGTTACAAGCAGGATTTGTGGCCTGCTTTGGAATACCCGGGCTGCAGCCAGCGTGCAGAGACACTGCACTGGATATTAGGAGAAATATCTCTGCTATGAAGGTGGTGAGGCACAGACAAGATGTGGATGCCCCGTTCCTGGAAGTGTTCAAGGCCAGGCTGGATGGAACACTGAGCAACCTGCTCTAGTGGAAGGCGTCCCTGCCCATGGCAGGGGGTTGGAACAAGGTGATCTTTAAGGTCCCTTCCAACCCAAACCATTCCATGATTCTGTGATAAGTGCACATGGAGCAAGTCCCTGAGGGATCAAGGCACGAGAAGCCAGTGTAGGAGAGTTTCAGCAGGTCAGCATCTCCCACACAGCCTAACAAAGTGTTCTTTGCTGCGTTATGGTCTGAAGTGCTTCATTTCAGTCTAGCTTAGAATGACTCAAAGCCATACATTTTTCACCAACTGGCTTTATAGACTGTCTCCCTAAATCATAGATTTTGCTCTTCAAAATTTGCACCATCTTCCTTTGAGACTATTCCCCAGGCTAACAGCTTCGGAGACAACTTCTCAGCCTAACAGACTTTGCTTTTTTATTCCCGTTAGTTGGCCTAAATTTTCCCTTCGCTTAATTCAAGCCAATTATTTCCAGTGATACCCACTGGAGCACCCTTAACATTTTCTTTTTGCTTTATGGTGTTTTAGCTCTTCAAAGGCTTGCAGACATTTGTCCTAATGGAGAGTGGATAGAGAGTTATCTGACATGTCGGGGAGGAGAGGCTGCTCTGTTCTGATTCCATTACAGCAGGAAACACGCTGGATATCAAAGGGAAATTTATGTAATGTATTCCTGCATTGTTCACAATACAGCATCATGTTTTATGCAAGCAAAAGGAGCGTGAGGAGAGAGGGGAAGAAAACTCCATTTAACTGGCAGTGAAATGACAATAAAACAACAAATGGGGAAGCAGCAGGAGCTAAACCGCAGCTTTTATGGGCAGATCCCTCAGTCACCATCATGACTGGAAGGCATGGGGACATATGAGGGTGCTGAGGACCAAGAGAGTGATGCTGGGAGGGAGAAAAGGCTCTGGGGCGGATTTGGGGACTGGTTACACACCATTCAGAACTGTGCCAGGACCTGGCCTCATACAACAAGGCAGGCACGGGGACAGAGGACAGAAGGATCCCTGGCATGACAGAGCTGGCTCAGCCCAGTTCCCATCATCCCAGCTCTCAGGAATAACCTGGGCAAGGTTTGGAATGGGCCAGATGAGGTGAAGCAGTGCAATACAAATGCTGTGCCAGATGTGGCATTTGGTCCTGACATTTCTAGTCACGGACATAAACTGGAAGCAGAGTAAGACTGGGAACTGCAGACATTCTATCCTCCACCCTGTACTTGACGCCTTCCCCCAGCTCTCCTCTTACCCCGCCCAAAAACAATTTGGTCAGCAGAAAGAAAAAATTCAGATATTTTCCTCTGAACTTTAGAGTCCATTTTCAGTGCTCCCACACAGCCACGTCCATGTCCAGTGAAGGCAGAAGTGTTTCCTCTCCAGGAAAGAGATACAGTTTTGGGGGAGCCTGGTGTTCTGATTGCATCATTGATTTTCAGGTGAACTCTGATCAGTGGTGGCAAAGTAACAGGATGAAGTAACAGATATGAAGATATTGAGCACTGTAGGATAAAAAGGTGATAGGAACAGTCACAGGGAGAAGCTTAACCTGCTCTTTTGGGTCACCAGATCACCTTCCGTTCATTACATTTCCAGTCCTCTGGTAGAATGAGACATTAGTACCCTCTGCTAAAAAGATGTTAATCTGATGGCCTAAATACTAATATTCACTTAAATCAAACCTTTATGACAAAGGTGGGTTTTTTTGATGCAAGAGTTTAAAGAATTAACAAAAAACTCACAGGGTGAGAAGGTGACTCAGTTTAGGGAACCTGCCAGGAGATATAATTCCTTTTCTTATTTTTTTGTTGCTGAAAGAAACACACACGCACACACACATATATAAATAAGTGAACAGACTTTCAGAGACAAAAGAACATTTCCATTTTGCGGCAATGATCACAATGTAAAAAGGCTGCATCGCTATGGAAACGGCCCTAAGCCTCATCATATCTAATGGTGATTTTCCATAGAAGTCCTTGAAACATCTTTTGTTTCTTGCTTTGAAGTCAAAGGAAATGGTTGAGTGCCAAGAAGAGGGCTATCAGCTCCAGATCTCCAATCAGGGGCCTGGGCTCAGCTCCGCAGGCTCGCTTGGAATAATTGCCACACGCAAGTTAGCAAGGGGAGGAAAGCCAGAGGAAAACAGGACCAAATATACACATGCACATCTGAATGCAGGTGGCTCATGGAGAAAAATTTCTTCAACAAGTGGCAAACACACGATTTCCATTCCCCAGGCAGGATCTTCACCAGAGAGCTGTTATACCAACACTCAGAGCAGCTGGGCAGGGAGCAGGTCCTGGCTTTCCTGGCTGATCCCACTTTTCCCTCATGGCAGGGACACGCTGCTGTGGCAGCAGCTTTGGTGTGCCTGGTTTAGGAATTAATGACCTAATTAGGAGCTCTGGAGAGGGGGAAAGGGAGGAGGGAAGGAAGAGGGGCTTTGCCCCTGCTAATGGGGTTTCTCTCTGTTTGAGGGACTCACTGAGGGCTTTGAGCAAAGGGTTCACAGCCCGTTTCAGAAGCTGAGGGGGTTTGCAACTGCACCAGCAGGGAAAGCAGGCAGCTTGTGAGAGAAGCAGGAAATGCTTCTAGAAATGAAGGCATCATACTGCCTGCCCCAACACTTGGTGATGTCCCAGGTGCCTTTTTGTCATGGATGACAGTGCCAGAGTGGGGGAATACAGCCAAGACCAACGAGACAAGGACAGGAGAGTGTCTGGATCTTTTCAACACTGGTGGCCTGAGGCAAGGACTCTCAGTCTTGGAAAAAATAAGAGTAACAGACATGAGGCTGAAAAGGGGAACAGTGATCCCAGAAATATTGCTTGTTCTAGGAGACAAAGCTAAAATGACAGTCAGCCCCAGCTCACCCTGATGGTTTGGCCTATCTGCCCCCTTTCTCCTCTGTTCTCTTCTTTTGGTGTACTTTCTTGCAGAAGTTAATTTCCTTCAGACATTCAAGTGCAAAGGATCCTGACCTGAGACAATTTTTACTCATAACTGCTTCTAAACCAGCCATAAGTAAAATGAGAGGGCTGTTGTTGGGGTTTAGGAGTTCTCCTTTTGTTTCTTTCAGGGAATTTTCTCCCATTTTTGTTGCTGAGACAATAACGACCTGGTACTTAGGAGAGACAAAAGAA
>VZTI01002501.1:0-17123 GCA_013397865.1 Struthidea cinerea
GCATCACCGACCCCCACACCTATATATGACTTTTCCTGTATATTTTTACTTTTGTAAATGATGTGTAGCATCAGGGTGGAAAATTGATAAGAATGTACTTCATCAAACGTGTTATTGACTTCCTTTATTTCTGTAATCTATGGGAGTTATGTTTTATATCCACAAAATACATAGGTGCTGGCTTTCTAGACCTTGTAAGAACTTACAGAATAATAATTTAAAATACCTCACTATGTCACTATGTTGGTCTTTTGGCTGTGTTATCAAACATGCAGATGTTCTGTATTAAGAACGGTGTCTTGACATACCTGTGGTTACTATGAGTTTTAAAGCAGCTTTACATGTGTAGCTGTCAGAAGTTGACATGCCTTTTTAGAGATCAGCAAAATGCTGTCCCAAGTGGCTTGCTACTTTGTGTGCTCCATGTCTCTTGTGGTGAGTGAAACATATATACCTCTCCATGTTAATCACCAATGTGTTTAGCACATCCTATGTCAGGATTCTTGACTTCCTTGCTTTTATCAGGGGTACATGCCTCATAGAAGAGATGAGAAAATACCACCCCCAGCTGTGTTGAATTCAGTTTTAAAGAAGGCCTCTTGATTAAATAATACTATTACAGCTAAATGTGTAACACAATTTGCTGCTAAAAGCTGATAGTCGAAGTCACAGAAATCTGGGAATTAAGTAGCTGAAAATAGTGGTGTTGTCAGATGGACATCCAGTGCTTTTCTGCCTATAGTGTCACCATGCAGCACAGGATTTGGCATCCTAAAGGAGACAAAACTTAAATCTAATTTTCAGCTACATTAATTCCTTTATGTCTTACTCAGTTCAGTTTGCCATGTCTAATCCTTGTTTAAAAAGTAGGTAAGAAACAAGCTTTTAGGTGGATGCAAATTTGGGAGCCACTTGAAAGAATCCTAGGGATTGTGAGGACTTGTAGTGTCATGCAGCCTGCTTCATACCAGCACATGGGTGTTATCATTTGTTTCCAGTCTTAGTTTACTTGTATGTCAGACTTGTAATTCTGATCTGCTTTGCACACACTGGCTGTAGAAGACACTTTTCTAGGCAGTGTTCACTCATCATTTTGAAGTAGCAAATTAGGTGTGCCATCAACTCTGCAGATGTTGTATTTCGATCCCAAGAACATTTCACTGTTAGCTGAAGAAAGGGAGAAGGACAGTCACTACTAAGCTGATAGTATTTTACAGCTTATGAAAAAAAAACCCAAACAAACCAGGAAGACTACTTAAGTTTCTGAGGAAGAGAATTTATCTGGGAAACCTGATTTGTTTTCCAAAAGTAGTATCTAAAACGAGAACAGAACTGGTAAGGCTCCATAGTCCTTCACTAAATGCAGCATGAAAGTGCAATAGTGAAGGTACTTGTGTATATTAGATGTACTTCACTGCATCCAGTTGTAGGACCCCCATTACAAGAAAGGTATCAACAACCAGAGTGAGTTCAATGAAGGGTGACTGGCACAGTCATGGGTTGGGTCCCTTGGCTTGGAAGGAGAAGCTGTGCTGCCAAGGCAGTTCCAGCTGGTAGAGGGGGCAGCTTATGGGCTCCCAACAGCATCCTTGGCACCAATGGGACAGCTGAAGGAGAGCTGGTCCTTTCACAGCAGTGCATGCATGAGTAGAGAGCAAGAGGCAGTGGCACAAGCTGGAACACAAGAGGCTTAGGCTGGAGATAGGAGAAACCTTTTCCCCATGAGAATGGTGCAGCAGTGGGACTGGGGCCCAGGGAGTTTGTGCTGTCTCCAGCCTGGCAGCTTCGAAGCCCAGACTGGGTGAAATCCTGAACAACCTGTTCTGACCCACTATTTGAACATACTTTGAGTTGGGATCAGCAGTTCCTTGCAGACTGATTTATCCTCTGTTGGCTGTGTTCTGATTTGGTGTTTTGTATTTTCTGGAATGTTTTACATCTTTTTTATAATAGGAGGTGATAGCATCCGGCTTGTGTTATATTCTCCTACATGGACAGCTTCTTTTTCTGTGACCTGCATGCTTACCTTTGATACCTTTCATTTTTTTCCTATGTCTTGCAGCCTTCTCCGGAGCAGTGATGAAAACGTGGCAAGCACAGTCAAAAAAGGACTAAAAAAGCTCATCCCAAAGCTGAAGCAAAATAAAAATGTGAAGGGAATAGAAGCATTACTGGAGAAATTGACTTCCTAGTGTAAATGAACCTAAAATGATTATTTACATCAATGCAGTCAACTGAGATTTGATAAGATTTTGCACCATGATAGTTTTAAGAAGCAGTGTATGCATTTGTATATTAAATAATTTCTAAAATAACTTGTCTTTGTACTCATTCTGTTGTGCACAGTAGAATATTGTTCTCAGAGATTGAAATCTCAAGATTTAAGAGCTAATGGAAACTTCTGAACACGTAATCAAGGAGTTGAATCTTTCCTGATAACTTGCACAAAAATGTTTTAAACCTTGTTAAAATTTTCATGTGTTACAGTTACCATAGAAGCAGGAGCATCTGTTCTGGACATATGGTGTATAGGCAAATATATTTGTCTTAATCCTCTTTCTTCCTGGTTTCCTAAAAACAGAAGGCAACCGGGAAGTCTACTCAAGTTCCATTCTTACCCTGTGATGGAGGCTATCATCCCTAGGAACTAACAAGAATAGAATGAAAATAGTGTCTATGACTTTTTTCAGAGAAGGTTCTGAAGGAACAGCTGACTGTTTCAATGAACCAGGGTTTGGTTTTGTTTCACTCAAGTCTTCTAACTACACACTTTTAAGCTCTCATAAACCCAAGGGATTTGGAGATTTTTTTGGTTTCTTTGTGGTAATGGGGGAGGGATGAATTAACTTCTGCATGATATCACATCAGTTTTGTATTGATTTTTCCTGTACCCTGTTTTGATCTATGAAAATGAAGCCAATATTTTATTTTCTCTATTTAGAAAAAAGTCCAAAACTTCCTTCATAAGGCATTCATAGCACACCCACCCTGCTGGTGCCTAGTGTCATGCTAATGGACTGATCCAAGCAGAGAACCAGATCGATTAAATCTCCAATTTGTAGGAGTTACTCTCCACTGTTGCTTAGTTTGACAAGATGTGGCTCCATTTGTAATAGCAGATGGTGAGGTATTATTTCTCCTAAGATAGCAGTTTCCTCAACATGAAGTACAGTACTGCTACCAGTGATTGGCTGCCAGTGGTTAAGTAAACTGGTTTAAGTTCCCATGTTGTACATACTTGAAGTCAGTCTCCTAAATTACTGTGTTTACTGACAGAGGTCACGATGATCCACCACTACTCCTGCAGTCCATTGGGAACTGCAGTGCTCAGCACACATCACAACCAGATCACCCAGTGTGAGACTCAGACTTGAATGCTTAGCATGAGGTAAAATACTCTGGTTTTCTAGAGAGCACCTGTATGGCCGTGATGTTAAAACACAAAATCAAAGCATCAGATTCATGTAAGCACACATTCTTACTCGGCTATTTGCTATTCAGTTTGTCAGCACCTTCTCTAGCTATGACTTAATTTCATTGCTCCTGTATGTCTGTGCCGGATCCAAAACATTAGATTATTGCCCTCAATAACCTGAAAATTGAGAAGGGGATTTTTTTGCCCTCCCTGTTTTGCTGTAGCACTAATTGGAGCTACAAAGTTGATCAAGGAATTGGAGCATCTCTCCAGTGGGGAAACGCTGGGGGAACTGGGCCTGCTCAGCCTTGAGATGATTGAGTCAGGACCTCATCAATGCCTGTAAGTGTCCAAAGGGAGGGTGCCAGGAGGATGGATCCAGGCTCTTCTTGGTGATGCTAAGCAATAGGACAAGAGGCAATGGGCAGAAACTGCTGCACAGAAGTTCCCCCTGAACATGAGGAAGAACTGCTTTGTGCAGTGGAACAGGTTACTCAGAGAGGTTGTGGAGTCTCCTCTCACTGGGGATATTCCAGAACTCTCTGGACACAATCCTGTGCCATGTGCTGTAGGATGACCTTGCTTGAGCAGGAGGGTTGGACCAAATGACCCACTGCGGTCCCTTCCAAACTGATTCATTCTGTGATTCTGTACTTCTGTAATTATTCAGCATAAATCTGTTGCATATTTCGTTCAGGTTGGCTTTTTTGGCAGTAATGTAGACTTCTTAATAACAGTTCACTACCATTTAAATTCACTATCTGTTGCTAATTAAAACAATCTGGTTTATTGTCACGAAAGAAAATCGTGTTACAGACACTAGTGAGCTGCAGTCTTCAGTAACTGAGAGGATGTGTGTACAAGCAGGAACACTTAATACCAGGTCCAAGCAGGTCTAATTGGGATTAGCCTTTAAGTATTTACACCCCCTCATAAGCTCAGGTGGAATTAGAAGGGAGCACATTCAGCAAAGTATCCATAAATCAACAGATGCAAACAAACAATGTTAGAAACCATTTTCTTAACTATAACATTTATGTACTGCCCAAAGTAGCCTAAGTAAACTACAAATTGTAATTGGGTTTATGGTTTATTTGTTTTTATGAATTTGCCTATTTGAGTATCTTACAACTTTTTGTGAACTAAAAAATATTGCCCCCGGCCAGGACCAGGGAGAAGCAAGAGATTACTTATAAAGATGAAACAGTGCATTTCACTGCTTTAAACTATTTATACTTAAACATACACATCTAGAAAATGTACTTAATTCGAGCATCTGATTGGCAATGGCATTAAGTGTTCCTGCTTGTAAACACATCCTCTCAGTTACTGAAGATTGGAGCTCATTAGTTTCTGTAACAGGATTTTCTTTTGTGACAATAAAACAGATCGTTTTAATTAGCAGCAGATAATGAATTTAAACTGTAGTGAACTGTTTCTAAAGAAGTCTCAGCTGCTGCCAAAAACCCAACCTGAATGAAATATGCGACAGATTTGTGACTGAATAATTAATAGTAAAATAAAACAGGGAGCGGAAAAAAATCTGGTACAGCCCTTCTCAATTTTTTGGGTTATTAAGGGGAACTAATACTTAGAATCTGGCACAGACATACTTCCAATCAAGAGGATTACAGGGAGAAATGAAAATAAGTCATAGCTAGAGAAGGTGCTAATAAACTGAACAGCAAAAAACCATGTAAGAATGTGTACTAACATGAATCTGATCTGACGCTTTGATTGTGTGCTGTAATTATCGTTGCTTTAGCTGGATTTGTACCAGGCAGTTTATTTGCATTTTTGAGTCTGCATACATCATTTACTTTAAGTTATGTGTAGTATTTTGGAGAGACTGTTAGTTTTCCTCACCACAAGCTGAGAAATGCCACTCTTCATTAAGTAGACATCAGTTAAGGTTACGCTATTGTTGCCACTATTTTCCTACCAGAGATAGAACATAAATTTTACTGTTAAGGTGTGTCTTTAATGTCAGTTGAAAACAAGCTGTGAATAGCCTAAATGGAAGGAGAGGAAAAGCAGGTTATGTGGAGTACGAAGGATTGTTTCAATGGCTTAAAGGTACGTCAAGGACTGGCCTGGCTTTTCCCAGTGAAGAAGCCGGTTGAATGCAGTTCTGTATCTATCCCAGTCTCCCATGGGTCTCTGTGGCTGTGTGAAGGCTGAGAAGTAAATTTTTGAAAGATTCTGAAAGAATAGTGGAGTTTTTTTGGATTTGGAGGGGTTTTTTTAAGTGTGTCCTTTTTATTTTTTTTGTTATGAACTTTTTTGTCCACTGTAGATTATCCAAAGTGCTCAAATTATTGCCAGCATCTTAATATAGCTAGTAGTAATTTTCTTATTGCCAAGAAGACAACGGAAGTGCACAGGCAGCAAGTAAATTTTTTTGTCTGCTACTCACTCAGAAGAAAGGCTGCAATTATGACATATTTATTTTAAAGCCATTTTCCTGAGGTGAAATGTCTATCCCTTGTGACCAGTCAGAGCCAACACCTCTCACCTTACTTAGCAGAACTTGGGTGAGCCACCACTGTAAGTGCAAGGACAAAAAAGGTGGTAATGATTGTTTTATTTTTTGTTCGTAGAAGACAGAAGACCCATTTTCTTGGATGTATATTAGTGTGTAACAGTGTATTTTCCATTACCTTGGAAATAGGGGCATGCAGATGGGTACTGTTGTACCTTAGTAGCTCTAGGTTTAAGGTACAGAAGAACCAGCCTTCCCCTGTGCTGCTGGCAACAGGATCTACCAAGAGCAAGCAGTGTTTTGCTTTCCCACTGACTCCACTAACTTACTTTTTCTTCAAAAGAAAAAAAAGTACACAATGACTTTGAGTTTGTTTCTGAGTGCAGAACTGAGGAAAGAATGGGATCAGCAGAGAACACAGAGTGATTGACTTAGCTGGAAATAAAGGGGGAATGCCTGGGGACAGTATACACATTGCAGGCAGACTGTGACCCGTAAGCTAGGAGATTTTCTTTCTTAGTCCTGTCCATCTTTTGTCTAGTTGGGTTGTAGACTGTCAGAAATGGACACAAGGCCATGTCCACACATGCACACCACTTGGTACTTACAGAGTTCTACCATGTGTTCTCTTTATTCCTGCATTACGTCTAAAAACTAAATTGTAATAATCAAATATTAAATGTAGGGTTTTTAAAAATGTCTTACATCTTTAAAACAGATTCATGCAAGAGTTCATTGCATTAATCAAGACACACTGCCAAAACCCATCCATTTTGCCTCTGTGTGTACCACATTGCTCAGCTGCTTTGTGAAAACACCAAAGTTCATTTACCCTTAACCATATTACTCTTCCATCAGTTTCCTCATTTTCTGCTTGGGGTTTAAAACTCTTGCATTGAGTTGCTCCTTACATGCTCCATTATGTAGGTTGCACTTCTTTCCTCTGTTAATAAGTTTTTTGTTGTTTAAAGACCATTCTGTGGTTTTGTGTGTCTTGTTTTAAGATCCTGGACTTTGAAGATATGAAACTTTTGTAAAGATCTATAAATAGTAAATACCTTGTGTTAACCATCTAATAAAGAGGAACAGACGTTCCCGGAAAGCACTGCTATTTAAGAAATACTAATCTATGATAGTGGATCCTCCACCTTTTGTTTCACCCCTGCAACTCTACATTTCAGCAGTTCAAGTTTTCCTTGACATGATGTTTTACTTGTAAATGTATACAGAGGGTCTAACTCATTTTACTGTAGCGTCAAAGAAGCCAATAGGGTTTTTACTTACAAGCTGTTCTACGTGGAGGGACTGAGGGAAGGGAAAGCCACTGATGGCTGGAAAACTGGAAAATATGTGAGTTAAACTCAGGTATCAGCAGTAATTCCTTGCATATGCCCAAATTTACATTATGTATCTTTGTGATTTTCCTCTTGCAAGTAGTCATATTGAAGTTTTGTCAAGGGCCATACTGGTTGAAGTGGATTTAACTATCTTGTCATCTGCTGTCATGAAAGATGATTTTAATTGCTGGGTTTATGTATCTTTCAATCAGAACATGTCTTACAGATACACTTATGCTTTACACAATGCAAAAATCCTACAGATTCTCTAATTTGCACTGTCCTCCCCAGAGCTGGTTCTGCCTGTCATTCAGGTATCTTGTTGGTCTTGTGCTCTAATGAGAGTGTGTCTACATGGATTACATCTTTTATTAGAATTTAAAACCAAAAATAAAGCATACAGGAGGGAGCCTACAAGACCTCTGGGTATACAGGCATACATACAAGCAGGTGCTATAGGCATTGAATTAAGAAGTCATCAAAAAGTTTATATCTGTTTGCAAAACAGATACAAATAAAACACTTGTGGGGAAAAAAAGAAAAGCAAACCAAACCAACCAGCCATCACTACCACCACCAAAAAAAAACCCAACAAAAAGAGAAAACCAAACCAGGGTTTGTCATTTTAATGATAGACTAAATTATAAGCATTTCTGGGAAAACATTTTTTGTGGAAAAGAGTAATAAGATAATATGAGAGTTGGTTCAGTATGTTGTGGTTGATAAAGTTTCTGCTCCCAGGCTGTGGTGAGATGAAGAAGATCAGCTGCCACAACACTTGCTATGAAGTCATTTTCACAGCGTGGTGATAGCACCAGTTTTCAAGGGGTTGTTCTTACGGTTGAAAGCCTTTCAGAGGCTGTTTTACAAATTTATGCCACCCATTTTTCTATGCAGGCACTTTCAATTTTTATGGGTTTTTTTTCCTCTGTTTATCTGAACAGGCAAAAATATTTCGGGCCTCTTTCAAATTCCGTATCTTTTGATAGTGGACAGTGAAAAAAATTGGCAGTACCAATTAAAGACGTTTGAGATATGTCTGAACTATTTCTCTTCAAAAGTATTAAAAATGGTGGAACTTGTACATTATTGTAAACACTCCACCGTTGGTGACAAGACTTCAGGCTTTTGGTAGACCGCCTGAGGAGGATGCAGCACAGCTGGCTAACATGGCAGGTAGCAGGCACCAGATACTGTTAAGGAAAAGGGGAATCTGGCAGCCTGTAACCTCTGAGCGGCAGCAGTGAACAATGTTCCGTGCCAGGAGCTGTTCTTCCCACAAGGGCACCCACCCAGCTACTTTGCCCTGCTCTAAAGAGGCTTCCCATCACAGTGGAAGGTGCTGTCACAACCTGCCTGTGATTTACTGAATTTTCCTGAACTTCTGGAATGTACTGGTTTTGGGGTTTTTCTGCTCGTTTGTTGTGTTCTCCACTGTGGTGTGTTGTCATCATTGTTCCGTCTCCCCCCCAGCCCCTGCCAGACATGATGAAGGAAAAAGTGAACATGGTGGCCTGAAGAACAGTTATTAAGTGGTGGCAAAAGACTGGCTTCAAAGTACGGTACTTGCTTATCTGCTTATTAATGATGGCAAATTCTTTTGCTCACAAATCGAGCAAATTCACTTCAAGAGTTTGAATGACAGCAGAGAATCTTACAGAGTAGAACTAGACTCTGACGAGTTTTATTTAAAAACCTTGATAAACTCTGTCTCAGGACTTACTTGAAGAAAGCTCTAATTTTTCTCAGCATATTTCCATTAAAATACCTAAGTACATAAAAAAATCCTACCTCTGACCTTTCCCTATTTTAGTCCTAGATAAAGGGCTGGATTACAGTCAAAAGGCATGTAATTTTTATACTACCAAATAAAGAAGTCAATAAAAGTTTTGTAATAGTAGATAAGCATATTTTTGCATGACATAAAACCAGAATGGTCTAAACAGTTGAAGCTATTTTAATCAAGGTGACAAATTTTATTTCTTAGTCTTACTGATAGTAATTAGGTTTCATCAAAAACCATGAAGTATTCCTAGTTATTTTAAAAATTTCACTTACTTTACTTACCATATTTAAAGACTGAATACTGCTATTTGCCTTAGAAACCTGGGAACAGTACCAGATGCCCATTAATCTGTGGTGTACTGTAGCTATACCTTTAAATGCTATCTTTCTGAATGAGAAAAGCAAACAGCTCCTGAACTGCACTGAAAAAGTGATGTTCTTCTAAGACAGGATTTGTGCAGGAGCATATTCTAACTGGAATTCTTTTCACTCTCTCATGTAGGGACAGACTCTACATTTCTACATTTCCCACACATATTTTAATTTTTTTTTTCCCCTTTTTTTCTTTTTTATTTTTTTCCTTTTTACTTTTCTTTTTCATCCCCTTTCCCCTCCAATAATTCCCAGTCCTAAATTAAGTAGAAGAAACAATGTTTGGTTCTCCTAAAATGAAGCCATCCAGATAAACTGGCTGTTTCTTTGTCTTACAGAGACAGCATGTTTGCTAAGTCTGTGGTGAAACATAATGATAGAATACATTTTCCTTCTCCCTCTGGGTCTCATTAATATCTGCAATTAGTTAAAACAGAAGACTTTACCATGGCCATATTTAGAGAGAATTCTAATTTCTCAGTGGTTTGAGAATCCTCCACCCTGTTTCCCCAAAACCTTAGTTATGCCAAATTAGCATCTCATAAAACAAGACTGTCTACTTTAATAGTGTTGCCCATCTTTGTTGTGTTTAAGCAAGTTTTCTCTTGATGTGTTATTTCGAAACCTTTTGATTGCCAAAGCCCTATGGAATTCAAGTAACCAAGACAATCATGACTCTCCTGCATTGTTCTTGGATGTCATCATGTCTACCACTTGCCTGTTTCCTTTGAGTAATTTAGGGACACTGATGCCACTGAAAGTCTTCGTGGATGTGGCACAATAAATTAACCGAGTTCTCTGTGGGGAACATTGTGTCAACAACAACAACAAAAAAAGGCAAAAATGCTTCATCCTCTTTCAAAACCAGCTGATACAGGTTTGCACAGCCTTCTGCAGGTTCTCAAAAGTCTGTTCTGTGGGAATATGAACTTGTCCCTTCCTCTGAGCTGGCTGGAGGTCCACTTTGTGTGGTAGGAGCAGGAGAGACTTTGTAGGAGGACCTTGCTAGTTCCCGTCTACACGTAGTGTAGAAAGTTCTGGCACTGACAGAGCCTTGAGCAATCCAAGCACTATCTGGCTCCTATAAAGATACCTCAGATTTAGGCATAATCTTTCCTATTGAAATGCACAGACTTAAGCTTGTCACCCCTAAAATAAGAATAGTTAAGCCAAAGGTAGAAAGCAACCTACATCAGAAAATCCAGAGAAGAAAATTACAAACCTCGGGGGAAAAAGCCTTACCAAGCACTAACTTCTAATTTTCTGGAATGCACTTTACTCCACTAAGTACCCATTCACCTCCTCAATGCAGCAGGGCAGGGCTGACAGGTATTGCAAAACAAAACCCAGCAACTTTTTGTAGTCTTATGCTTATAGTCTCACTGCCAGAGGTGTGTCCTCTGGACTGCACACTTCTACCATGTACCTTGTGCCAGCTCTAGTGCTAGTCAGAGCTCTCAGCACTGAGCTTGGTCATGAGACAAGTGAGAATCTATCCCCGCTCCCGCAAAGAGTCACATCTGTGTGCCGAGTCAGTGCGCAGAGTAGTCAAGATGGTACCAAAGCCGTCTGAGAGATGGTGGGGCTGGATGAAGGATGAGGGGGCAAAGTGCATTGAGACAAAAGAGAGTTGAGCAGTTGCTAGGTAAGCTGAGCTGCCCAAAGTGTGATGGCCTTAGTGCTCAGTGCACCCAAATGGGACCTGGTGGTAGCGGTCACAAAGTCTTGTGCTTCTGAAGGGACAGAAATCATTCTCCTCTGTGGCTGGCAGTGTTTTGGCCCATAGCCATTAGCCTGTGGGGTACTCTAAGTAAGAGTTTTACCTTCATGTGGCTGTAGTGTGTGGAGACTCTGTATTCCTTCCAAACTAAAGCCATCAACTAAAGATTGCTTGGGCCAGAGGAGACTGAGTGTTTGGGAAGTATTTGGACTTTGCTGCTTGATCAGGCTACTTTCATAGCTCTTTATTGAAGCAAGACCTATGACACACTCCTTTCCACCCAGCTAAGTGCTGGAAACACCAAGCTGTATGGTCTTTCTTTTACTGTCACCTTGTGGGCCATTATTTACCTGGTGCAAAGTGGAACATATTCAACTAGAGGGGTGCAGGAGACCCTCTCCATTTGAACAGTTAGAGCTGCATTTGAACAGTTAGAGCGATACTGTGGGATTTGTGCATCGAAATCTTATTGAACAGATAAAGCATTTGCCAAGGACATTAAATTCTGACTCCTGATTAAGAGACAAGACTCCTTTTTTGTCTGCTCATGTTCGGTGTGGAAAACCTATTTCGTTACATCCCTTCAAAAATGTCTGCTTGAATAGGTCCTGCGGGTGAGACAAGTGGGCTGGAAAACAAACTAGTGATCTTTGTCAGGTCTGAGGCTGTGACAAAGTCCAGTCTCAGCAGAGTTAGTGCTCAGGCTCTGGATTTCTATAGGTGGCAAGAAGCTGCTGAGCCTGCCATGCAAGGCTGAGCATCTGCATCCCATCTACATGGTCATGCAAGTACGAATTCCTTCAGCAAATAAGTTGATTTACAGTGTCCCCTTTTTTTGAATTTAAAAAGATTTTAAATCCTTTTAATGGATCTAACTCAATTTGCATGTTGAAAATAAAGCATAGTTGTGTTTTTGCATGCTTGTGACTTGTCACCGCACTGAACTGCAGTAAGAGGTTTCCTGTGGCTCCTGGAAGCTTCTTGTCCTGTTGTTGCTGTGCAGAAGTGCTATGCAAATTCCCTAGAGCCAAAGCAAAGCAGCTATTCTTCTCAGTGAGTGCCAGGATTGTGCCTGCTGCATTGTGTGCAGTCCAGAACAGCAAACATCTATCACATTGAACTCCCAGGGCTCTGCTGTGCCTTAAAGACATGGTTTGGTTTAGCTTTTAACAGAGCTGATCAGCACACACTGTTCTGACTGTCATTCCTAAAGAACAAAATGACAGATGGGCTTATGATACGTTTGTCTGGAGGTAGAGAATGAGAAGAGCAAGTTGGTTACTAATTACCTTCCCACCACTGAAAGGAGAAACGTCCCCGTGCTTGACACAATTCGCATGGAAGTGTCAAAATTAACGAACTTTTTCACCCTCAGCTGTCCCAGAGTGAGCTTCACACCATTGTGTCCCATGTGGCCCTGAGATATGAATGCAGCCATTTGCATTCATCAGGGCAGCATAGACACAACGTGAGAGTTCAAGAGTTTTAAAATGCATCTCTGTCATCAGGATGCTTTGCAACAGCAGTGCTGCTGAGTAACAGCCATGGGTCATATCAGTGCATTGTCACCACTGATCCTTTTCATTAGACTTTTTTTCTTTAAGGTCTTTGCATCTGATTATCAAAAAAATTTTTTTTCTTTCAGATCTGTTATTCCGATTACTGTTTCTGAATTGGTATGACTGCTCTTATGTAAAAAGAATATTCCTGATAGTCTCTGAAGTAATACATAAAACTGCAATTCCATTTAATTATTGTCAGTTTTATTTGTTATTTAAGTTTTGGGGTGAATTTAGACACATGAGAAATCCTATCCAGCTGTGCAAGAAGACACAGTAATCTTAGGACACAAGGTACTCCTGGGGATGAGATAAGTGTCAGGATTGTGTCCCTAGTGACTGTATGTACCAGACAAGTTATCTTGATTTTAAATTATATTTAAAATTGGTTACAGTTAAGTGCTGATAAGATCCTTTGTATAAACATGTCTTCATGAGTTACTACCCATTACATATTTCCTTTGATTATTTTTTAAATACTGCCTTAACACTTATGTCCTATGACAGGTCCATTATTCTAACAATTCAATCAGTAGATATATTAAATACTGCAAAATAAGTTATCACTTAATCCTATACCTAAAAAGGATTTGGTTTGGAAATGTTTTCAAAATTGATCAATGAGATTTATCAACTCAGACTCCAGAATTCTTCACTAGTTCTTGTCATACTGAAAGATGATTATAGAGGTGGGATGGGGGGAAATGCTAAAAGCAGTGCATTGCTTGACTAGGCATGAAAGTAGGAATCTTTTGCAGGGCTCCATTTGAAAAACAAAATTGGAACAATGAAGCATAGCTATTTGGCAAGGAAACAGAGGCTGACATCTTAAGGAGTCTAGCTGCTGCTAATGTTTAGATAAGTGCCCGAGGCCATTTTCCCTGTTTGAAAGCTGATGCAAAACCAATTTAAGTGATGCAGTCAGTATTGTGGGTATTCTATTTGTTTAATTTTTGAGACTGCCTTGACAGCAGTAAGGTGGCTGACCCTTAATGACAGCAATTTGTTTTCCCTTTGTACAATTAGGGTGGGTCTTTATTGGCAATCTAATCAGTTAGCAGGGGCTTAGATCTTCGAGTGGGACTAATTCAGAGTGCTTAGTCTGAAGGAGGTAATTTCGGAGAGTTGATGAGCACTTAAGTGCTGCTCACAGTCTATCAGAGTTAAAAAAATATCTGTTGTTGTAATCTGAGCCTTTTTAGTTTTGAAAACAACCGCCTTCAAAACAGAATTCAACATCTACTTTTGTTACTTTTGGCCTTTTTCATTTATCTTTTGGCTGATCTGTTTTTCTTCTTTCTCCTCCAGCTTCTCGGTTGCCTCCCAATATCCAAAGCACAAACTATCATTGCTGTGACAAAGGGTGGGATGCACCTTCACCACAGCACTCAGATATTTTCCTCATGGCTCTCCGTGTGAAGTCGACCTTCCCTCTTTCTTTCTTGAGAGCAGTGTACTCGTAGGCCTTCAGCTTGCTGTAATAGTCTGAGAATTTATTGTAGAGGATGGAGATGGGCATGCCATTCAGGATTATTCCAAAAGCAATGCAGAGGAAAGCAAACAGGCGACCCAGGTGAGTTTCTGGACACATATCTCCATACCCCACTGTAGAGATGCTGACCTACAGGCAAACCAACATACACCTTATTAGCTGAGAAGAAATACATAGACAGATACGTTCACTGATCAGGGACAATGTTAAAGTTAGCTCTTTTGTACTTTGCATTGTAAGTCTGAAATACTCTGTGCTGCTTTTTGGGTTTTTTTTTTGTGTGTGTACCATCTATCTCATGCAAAATATCCTTAAATAAAAAAAAAAAATTAATCCCTCTCATGAAGTAAAGAAAGACAATGGTTTGACACCATTCAGGAAGATTTTTAGATTTTTGCCCTGCTGAGGGAATTCCCAGACGATTTCTACACCAGCCTGTCCAGAAGGTGAGTTTGCTTGGCTGTAGGGAGAGGAGACATCTGGCTCACTGACCATGCAAATCCACTGATAGCTGCAACCCTGCTCCCTCATCATGTCACTTGGAACAGATGTCCTGTTTCTAAATCCAGTGTGCTGATAAAACCCTGTATTTGGGACTTGTTCTGTGGGTTATATTTTGAGTTTTACCGTTGTTTGTCATATATATTTTAGGATGGTGTTTAGTATATTTGTTTTATATGAATCGCCATCTCATTGTGTATGTAGCTTCACATTTTTCCTCTCAGCCAATATAATTTTCTCTTTCTAGCCTATGGATACCTGAGGGAACTATGTTACGGATCCAGTGCTACACCAAGTACTGAAATACCTTCATTGTAAAATTCAGATCAAAAATTAATGGATGTTTGATTATGGAGCTGCTACATATGAAGGGCGTACTCCGAAATAGTCAACATAACTCCTAATTTATATAGTTCCACTGCACACATCTTGATATTTTATAATTTTTACACTTAGTAAATATAACTTACTTTTCTCTGGCAAGTAAAACTTGCAGGTTTCTGTCACCTGTCACTTTCTAGTCTGTGCAAGGGATCTTTTCAGCCAGTGAATTTTATTTAGTTTTTTTCACAGTGTCTCAACACTGTGTATCTGTTAACAGTAACCTAAAACTCGAAATAAGCCACAGACAGTAGGAGTTTCACCGTAATGCCCTTGTGGCTTTAGCACTGAAATAAGTCTTCAGAAGGTCACTGTGTACAGTTTGCTATCCTCTAACATGCTAAATAGAATGATATTTCAAATGAAGAAAGCATTAGGGTACATGAGATAGCACTGGGTGAGCACATTTTTAGGATGCACCTGGTGCTTCCTGTGGAATAAAAAGGATTAGTGATTTGGTTTAATGGAAATTAAGTCACTGGATTTGAATGATAATACAGGATAAATATCTCCAAAAATAAATACTGAGATGAAGGCAAGATGTTTATCTCCACCAGCCAGGACAAAAATGTTATCCTGTGATAAGGTACTGTACCACTGGCATAGACTTATACATTGCCTGTAACAGTTTAGGAGGGATACTTCTCCTACATATGTGAGATGGTGAATGCTGTTAGATTTTTATAAAATTTGAATGATCTAGATATTTTAATTTACAGTCTTAAAGAACTAATAGGCTTTAAAAATTGTTTTGTGCTTTGAAATTGTAATGTGCGTGATGCAGCTCCCGTTCTGAAGACATTTGCTCAGCTAAATAGGCCTTTTTCACCTAGTCATACAAGTTTCTTAGGAACGTCTAAATGATTATGGTGTCACCAGTTTGTAAAAATGAGCGCTAAAGATTTTGCATATAACCTGCATGCTCAGAAAACAAAATATTTTAGCAATGTATGAATCACCAATGTTTTCATTGCCTATATATATCACTGACAGATGATTGTGAAGGTCACATTACAGGTCCCTTTCCTTTTTTCACTGATTTTTCCATCCTTCCACGGCCCAGCTTAAAGGATATTCAGCACAGTTACATAAATGCATGTGTACATATAAATGTGTGTATCTATGCTTGTCTGTAAGGCTTTTTTCTGCCATGTGCTGAATCACTGCAAATGTGTGGTAAACCACCACACTTCATTGGCCGTGGCTGAATCAGAAGTGCAGACCATGGGCTCCGGGGTGGCTGGCCAGGAGAAGTGACCTTGGATGGGTTGGGATTACTGTCTGGTGGGCCCCGTATGTAGCTCAGTGCCTCCAGTGTCTGTGCTGATCAACCAACATGAGATGTTCTTACTCCTATCCAGTCTACTTGCATGGACTTCTTTCGCCAGGGAAGTCACTGGGACAGAGCCAGACCCATAGCCAGGCCCAGGGGTCAGAAGTGCTCCTGAGGCCCTGCATAAAAATGGACTGTGGAGGCCAGCATCAGCTGCTGCAAAACAAAATGTGTGTGACAATAGTCTAGGACATGCCTTAGGGTTATGGAGAGCCAAGATATGGGTCCTGTGCCTTCCCTCAGCATCTACAATGTCTAGCTACATCTAGGATGTTATAAATACACACATCTTCTGCAGCACAACAGAACACAAACTCTTGTGTGAAACAGTTGTTGGTCCTAATGGATTTTTAACAGCCGGAGTTCTGGGACAGCTTTCACTCTTAAAGTTTAAGTGATCTGACTATAATTAATAAACCCTGTCTTACAATCTTGCAGTTGTGTGATGGGTCACAGAAGATCTACAAATAGCTTAAGAATGAAAGCCCTCAGTCCATCTGTAACTGGATAGCCTAATGCAAGCATTTTTTCCCCTATTGTTTTGGCAACACTGACAACGGCATTAAATAGGGAAATGCTTTTCTTTCCTGTCTCTTTGCCCACTTCTTCTTTAAAAGTGAAAATACTTTCTGCATTTGGAGATATGAGAATTTCAACACTGTCTGCCTGATTAAGCCTTGATTTAAGGTTACAGAGAGGTGAATGAATGCATGTGGGGGGGGGGGGGTGGGTGTATGTGCATGTGT
>VZTI01002501.1:17128-29300 GCA_013397865.1 Struthidea cinerea
TGTTGTGCGATGGGTGGGGCGTGAGTGTGTGTATGTGCATGTGTGAGCTTATGTCCTGTAAGCTCAGAATTCAGAGCAGATGTTCACTGATCTGAGCCTGTTGTTTTCAAGACTGTCAGCAACTCCAGCAAGGAAGGGGAGGGGAAGGAAGGGAGGGTCTCTGGCTACCCAGCAAGGTAAGATGTGTTTACTTACGGCAGCCCACCACCAAGCATGAGGAATGCTGGTGAAGTTGGTACTGGAGACATCGTGCTCCACTGTGTAGACCATGGCAGAGAAGGCAAAGATGCCCATAGCAATGAAGAGCAAAAGGCAGCCCACCTGCTGGTAGCACTGGCGCAAGGTAAAGCCAAAGGCACGCAGCCCTGTGGAGTGGCGGGCCAGCTTGAGGATGCGGAAGATGCGCATGAGGCGCATGATGCGAAGCACTTGTCCTACCTTGCTCACCCGTCCCACCTTCTCGATATCGTGCTCGTGTTGGGAGCCCCGGCCCCGGGGCTGGTCATCATCAGTAAAGCATTCAAGCAGCAGCTGCAGATAGAGGGGCAGGATGGCAATGAGGTCTACTGCGTTGAGGGCACTGCTGGCAAAGCGGCGCAGGTCTGGGGTAGAGACCAAGCGCAGCAGGTACTCCAGCGTGAAGAATGCAATGCACAAGGTCTCAACATGCTCCAAGACAGGCCGGCTATCCCCACTCTTCCAGTCTACCTGCTGCATCTCCTCTACTGTGTTGAGTGCCAGGGCCACCACAGAGATGAGCACAAAGAAGCTGGAGGCCACTGCCATCACTTTGGCAGTGACAGAGGAGAAGGGCTTCTCCATGAGGTTCCAGAGGCGCCAGCGCTGGGGGCCGTAGTAGCGCATGTGGTGGAAGAGATGCTCATTCTCCTCAGCCTCTGCCTGGGAGCGCAGCTCCCGCTGGACCTTCAGCTGCTCACTCAGCTCGTCCCGGCGCTCCTCGAAGCAGATGCGGCAGCAGCGGGGTGTGTATTTGAGACGCACGCCCCAGTAGCTCAGCTCCTCCAGGAAGCTACGGGGGCACAGCTCATCCCGCACCCGCAGCACCCCCGAGGCATAGAAATTGTACACCAACTGGAAGACAGCCGGGTCCCGGTCAAAGAAATACTCATCGACCTGGGCAGTGTAGTCATCGCACAGGCCCAGCTGGCAATGACGGTCGGTGGAGGTAGCCAGGCGGCCCAGGCGAGTCTTGGGATAGATGGCCACTGCCTGGTAGGTGAGGCGGTAACTTTGGCCACCAACGTTGATGTTCAGCATGGATGGAGCAGATGCTGAGGCTGGGGCTGTAGAGGAAAGAGCAGGGGAACAAGGAATAAATGATGAGGTCTTGCTTTCTCCCTTAAATGCATCTTCATGTGGCCATTTTCCTTGTTCTTTCTCTTCATCTTCCTCATCTTCATCATCCACATAATAGTTGTAATTCCCCTCAGGTCCAAGTTGCAGTAGGGGCTGGGCGTTCAAGGGAGTGGTGGCAGAGGAACCACTCCGGTTGTCTACATGAATGACTTCCTTAGGGAGGATGTTTGGTGCTTCCATCTCTCTGCCCTTATGTTTTAGGAAAGGAAACCCTTGCTGCCTGTTAAACTGCAACATAATATTATTCCTTGCTCTTCTCCCCTCTTTGCATTCACCCGATCAAACAGTTAATACCAGTCCTTTCCAACACTGCAAAAGCTGACAACCTGGTTTTCTTCTCTCTTTATCTCAGTAGTATCTTGCACAGCAGTGGTTCTGCATATTTCTCCCTGCCAGCTACCACTCCAGTTGTTGTGAAAGCTCTGTGTGGGATATAGACACATGAAGACTGCTGTTGACCGTTTTAATCTTGCTGACAGCAAAGATCTGAGTGCTTAGAGGAAGGGATTTAAGGGCTATTATCCTGTTCAAACCTCGTTTCCCTTAGGCTGTGACGTGAATGATTATGGATCCATAAATCTATGAAAAATCAGTTGGGGGAAAAAATCCCTGAAGTTTTATTGCTAATAAAATGCACACATTTTCCTATTTCAAGTACATATGGATTAAAAATAATCTCAAATAAAAATGTATGAGGGGCATAGAGAGAGAGAACATTACAGATTTCTTTCATCCTCATGAGCATAGCATGGCTTGGTTTTCTTTAATGAAAATAATGAATAATAGATATGCAGATAAAGGGTAGGAACTCACTGGAGTACTTCTTAAAATGTTTTCAAAAGGTGAGCAAATAAAAGTAATTTCATTTTATTCCAAGTTAGAACACCTCCACTTGGTTAAGAGCTGAGGAATACTGTGGTCTGTGCCTGAAGCTTTGGATGTCCTCTGAGAGTGCAGGTCTAATGCTCTGCTGGGCTCAGTGGAAGCGAAGGGCAGGGGTGTGAAGGGGTCTCCAGCTTTAAACTCTTCATGAGCTGCTGAGAAACAGCATAAAGCCACTCTTGTTTCTCTTGCAGATCATGTTAGAGTAGTATAAAGCTGCAGTGGGTAACTAGCAGGACAGGAGAGATGCTTTCCCTGTGTTTGAATGGAGGTTTCATCTTCAGCTCTGGTTGAGCTGGCACCAGCAATTCCTGTAACAGTGAGCATCCCAAAACCAGGTTACTTCCCCTTGTCACTGGGAGCACTTCAGCTAAGCTGGAGGTCCTGTAAAGCAGGGGACACACACAACAAAATATTGGTTCCTTGTGCATGCTCTTGCATCTGACTTATAATTTCTATGCAGCAGCTCATTATTCCACTTGTATCCAGGCTGGTGCAGGAAGGGACAAGGCACTGGAAAACTACCAGCTTTGGCAACACCCTCGCTGGTCTGGAAGGCCTCCCATTTGCAATCCTGTAGCCTGCCTTCCACTTGCAGCTCCCTACCCTTCCACATAAGTTTCTGGGACAGTGTCTCCCAGAGCCCCTGCAGCAGTGTTTTCACTTTGTTGTCCTCAAGTTCCTGTTCTTCTGCACTGGTCTCATGTTCTTGCACCTGCAGACCCCAATATTGTTATTTTGGTGGTGTCCCATGTGAAAAAATTGCTGTTGCTATGAGAATGTCTCCTTCTTTTTTCCTGTTTCCCTACCTCCAGCTGTAGCTTTTGTGTTAGTATTTACTAGTTCTTGATAAAATGGAAGATGCCACAGCTGAGCATTTTGCAATACTTCTGTTCTCAGGCTGTATTCTAGTGAGTGGATCACACCCAATTGTTCAAGGTTTCTTTGAGTCACACGGTTTAAGGCCTGAGTTACTTATAATTTGAATTTAACTCTGCTTGAAAGTGAATTTGTCTCCACTGCCCGTTCTCTTTCTTGATGCAGAAGGTCCCTATTAATAGGGATTGTCAGTACCTCTTTGGAGATATCAACCTGCTTTTCAGTTTGCTTTGAGCATTAAACCATACCATGGTGAGTCCTTTGTATAGCAACCTTAACGCAAATTCATGTCCAGTTTCAAGGCTCTTTCTTTCTCCTAAGCAAACTAATTCGGACATAAGAAAAAGGGTAATTTGCAATGCCATCACTTTAGTACCAAAAATTCTTGAATATTTCTTCATCAAGATCCAGGGTAGACTATAACCATATTCCTCATGCCAGCCTTTGCTGTAGCATTTAAATTTGCTTTTTGTCAGGCTCCCTGGTCTCACTTCTGAGAAGTATCCAGTAAGGCTTACTGCTCACTGTTCGAGATAATTTCTTACACCATACTGCAGTAGCAGGAGCTTCTACAGGATGAACTTCATGACTATCAGGCACCAGCTCCTCATGCACATGGACTCAGATCTTGGACATCATTACTAAGCAAAGCAAGGAAGATCACTAGCTTCTGTCTGCTCAGACTAATCTCTTTGACCTAAATATTCATGGGAACAGAGCTCTGGGGCAGCTGCTGCACTCTGCTCAAACTTGTCTCTAACTGACAAAATAGCTAAAATAAAATTGCTTCATATATGTTCTTTATTTTGGGGTGGGAGTCGGTTCTGAGCTGCTAGATCCTCGGTCTAGATAGATAAGAAAACGAAGTGACCAGAAAGGACCCACTTTCCCCCCTTATCTACCTCATTCACTGTGCTGCTTTTCTTCATAAATGTCATTAGTAAGAATTGCACATCTTATATGGGGAAGAGCAGACTATGGGCTGCTTAAAGAGCTAAAGTCTCTTGGGAGCCTTCTTTTTTTTAAGTTATTTGAGTCCAGATATGCTTGTCCCTTTTCAAGAGCTGTCTTTTACAAGTGCAGGAGCAGACAAACAGAAAGTGTTGAAAGCCAAGTCAATGGGGCAGAAGGTTGGCTTGGCTGAGTGGTGAACTTAGATGGAGAAGGAAAGTGTATGAACACTGGAAGCAAGGTGACATGGGAGGATGACAGAGATGCTGCTCATCTCTGTGGAGAGAAAACCTGTGTGACTAAAACTCAGATAGAATTCAAGCTGTCCAGGACAAGCTGTGAAGGAAAGCAAGAAGAGCTTCTTTGGTTTTTATATGTTAATAGAAAAAAAAGGATAGAGATAAAGAGATAACATTGGTCCATTGCTTGATGAGGTTCAAATAGGATTGCAGACATGGCAGAGAATGATGCCACCTTCACCTCTGTCTTCAACACCAATGGTGGGCTGGGATCCTTGGAGCCCGGTGTTGGAAGACTGTCACTTGGGGAATGGGAGATTCCCAGGCAATTCTGAAATTGTTTGAGACGTGCTGTTTCAGCTGGATGCACACAGGTGTATGAGGCCAGACAGGATTCTTTCCATGAAAGAATGATGTACTTGGCAGGCCCTCTCTCCATTATATTTCATTTGTCTTGTGAGTCTGGAGATGTCCCAGTCAGCTGGAACCTGGCAAAATTTGTCCCAGTTTTCAAGAAAGAAGAAAACTCTGGAAATTGTAGGCCTGTTATTTTCACTGCAGCATGTGGTAAAATTATAGAGAAGGTTTTTCTGGGAGTTACTGGAAAACATTTAAGACACAATGCAGTCATTGGTCACAGACAGACAGGGGTTCAAAAGGGCAAAGTCCCATTTGACCAATTAAATTTTCTTTTATGTTGAAGTAACCCATCTAGGTGACCAAGGGAAGCCAGTAGATGTGGATTTTTTTTTTTTTAAATTTCAGCAGAACTTCTGGTACTGTCTGCCACAGTACCCTGCTGGATAAACTGCCTGGCACACAGCTAGTTGAGTCCATAATATGTTGTGTGAGCAACTGGCTGATGTGCTGAGCTCGAAGGGTTTCAGTAAATGGTGCTACATCAGGCTGGCAGCCAGGTTCCTCAGGGCTCTGTTTTAGGGCCAGTGCTCTATAATGTTTTTATAAATGATCTGGATGCAGGGATTAAGTGCACATGAAGTAAGTGTGGTGATGATACTACACTGGGAAAAGTTGTGGACTCCCTTGAGGGTAGAGAGGCTCTGTAGAGAAATGTGGGTGGATTAGAGATTTGGGCAACTACCAACCATTAGAAATTAAACAAGATCAGTTGCAGGAATCTCTGCCTGGGATGGCGTGATCCTGGAGGTACATGCAGACTGGAGGATGAGAGGCTTGGGGAAAGCGATCTGAGGGTTCCGGTTGGTGGCAAGTTGAACATGAGTCATCAGTGCCCTGGCAGCCAGGAGGGCCACCCATGTCCTGGGGGACATCAGGCACAGCATCGCCAGCCGGGCAAGGGAGGGGATTGTGCCGCTCTGCCCTGCACTGGGGCAGCCTCACCTCCAGTGCTGGGGGCAGTTCTGGGTGCCACAGGGTAAGGACATTGAACAGTTATATTGTCCAGAGGAGTGTGACCAAGATGGTGAAAGCCCTCAATAGCAAGACTGAGGCCACTTGGTTTCCTCAGCTCAAAGAAGAGAAGGCTGAGGTGACCTCAGGGCAACCTACAACTTCCTCAAGGTGGGCAGTGGAGTGAGAGGCACTGGTCTCCTCTCTCTGGTGGCCCATAGGACATGGGGAAATGGAATAAAGCTGCATCGGGGGAAGTTCATACTGGACAATAGGAAAAGGTTCTTCATGGAGGTAGTGGTCAGTGATTGAATCATGCTCCCCAGGGAAGAGATCACAGCACCAAGACTGCCAGAATTCAAGGACTGTCTGGACAACACTCTTAGTCATGTGGTTCAATTTCAGGTAGTCCTGCAAGGAGCAGGGATTTGGATTTAGTGATTCTTATGAATCCCTTCCAACTTGAGATATTGTATGAGTCTATGATTCTATGGATAGAAGAAGAAATGTGAAAACTGAGCAGTCATTAACATTGGAGAATGCTGTCCAATTAACCAAACAGTGCTCTGGGTACCAGCTTCCTGAGAACAGGATTTTCACAAGAGAACACTGTAATTAAAATGGAAGACAGTCATGAGCAGATGAGTCTTTGTAAGCCTTCATTTCTAGGAGTGCTGACTTTTCCAGGATAGGGGGACTGCATTGTTGTAATGCTCTTTCACTGAGCAATCAGCTTCAAAATTGAGTACATGTGCTTTGTCTTGGTTTACAAATAGGATAATTTTAAAATTAAAATTAAAGAATTTATATGATCCTGTAAGACCTCAGTGGATTAGTTCCTGCCTCATGAGGAACTTTTCATAGATCAGTAGTTTTTTAAGGTCAGGAAAGGCCTGTAGGATCATTTTTTCTGACTTACTTGAACAATAGCCCCAGAGCTTCACTCAGTAATTTTGCTATTCTGCAGGTTTCAAAGGGTCCAGCCAGGTTGTTTCCTTAACATCCAGTGACTTCTGAAGCTAAGTTGACCATGTGGAAAATACTGCTAATGGTTATTATTAATAATGTAATAATTAATTATGTCCTGTTTATCATTTTAGAGCACTCAAGAAGCATAATAGCGCTGAAGGTAGACTGACTGATTGCAGCGTCTGCTAAAACTGTAGGAGGTGACTCAGCAAGTAAGAGAATTAAGATTCTGTTCTGTCTGCCTCTCCACATACCAATACTTTGGAAAGAATGATTGCCAAAAAAAAAATGAAAATAGAATAATTTTTTTTTTTTTTAAATCCTGAGTTAGAGCTTTTCCAAAATACTAGATCTGCACAGTGTTGAAGCAACATTCACTCTCCACTTCGTTCGTTCAATTAGTTAGATACAAATGCAAGCAGGTGAGCAAGAGGATCCTTTCTGCTCTGTAATTTCAGGTGTCTTTGCACCCTACCATCCTGGCAGAATTTCTCAGCCATCAGAATGCCATACTGTTGCTAAAAAAATGCTTGCCTGCTCATTGCTTACTCTATTTCTGCTTGTTTGGTTTTCTTTTTCCCTCACTTGCCAGCCCTGCTGCCACAGCCACAGCCACACAGACAACGCTTAGAACAGATGAGTAAGTGGGAAGAGAGGGTAACTGAGGGGTGAAATAATCAGCATCACCTAGTTTACATCTTCCTGTTTCCAGGGAAGAGCTCACACGCCTGTGCAATCCCCTTGTGTGGGGTTCAGTTTACTTTGTTCCCCCACCTTTGCCCCTGCCCCTAGTCCTGGCCGCTCCCTCGGGCTCTCCCTGTTGGCTCCTGTACCCCAACCCCACCCTTGTACCGCCCCTGAGTGCTGGGGAAAAGGGTCCTGCTCCCTGGCCACCAGGTCTCTCTCGCTCTCTGCATCGGGGGGCTGCATGGACCAGATGCAACGATTAAACACCTTCTAATACCCCATGGAGAGACCCTTCTCACCTCCTTTGTCGTCGCTGTGTTTGTAAGGCTGACAGCTGGCCGGAGCAAAGTGCCGAGCCGTCCAAGGTGGACTGTGGAAGGGCAGAGAAATTCTGCCCTGTCCTAGAAGCCTCGGCTGAGCTCTCAGGGAAAGCTGCAGCTTGCTAGACAACACCCAAGCTCTTACAGCACCCTTCCTTCACGCATCTGTGTTGCCTTCATCTGAAAGAGAAAAGACCACAGAGTGCCAGCTACAGACGCAGACATGAGGCAGAGGGACAGACTGAGGTTGTCGTCTTGCCACCTGACTATTTAGGCTATGTCATCTAGGGCAGCAGCACTGATGTGTGTCCAAGGGCTGTACCAGCTGATAGCAGCAGTGCACCAGAGACCCAGAGTCCTGAGACCCAGGATGAATGACATGCGCTCCCACTGCTGCTGTGTATCGGTGTGTCCTTGTTGGTATCTATTTCCACCTCTGCCACTCTATGCTACCACTTTCCTCTCCCAGTGAACTTCTGCTTACTGTTGTAAATTACAACTTTGTTAAACAGATAAACCCACAGTGTTTAGGTGCTTCAGGAAGTCAATGCATTACAGCAGCAAACACACATGAAAATGTGGCACTCACAAAAACAACAGTGCCATATTCCTCTAGCTTAGTGAGTTCATAACCCTTTTGTTACAGATGGCATGTTGAAGAACAAAGTGATTTAACCTGGAAACAAGCAGGAGAAGAACAAACCGGTATTTTCTGCATTTTATATTGCTGAGCTTTCCACCGGGTCTTGCTTACTGTATGTGGTGGCTCATTCATAAACATTAGCAGCTCTTCAGATGCAGGCAACTGGTGCCAGCCCTGCAGTGAACACAAGCAAACAGAAAAAGCACACAACAGCAGCAGCAAGAACAAATTTTACTAAATGAGTGGGAATGAATATCAACTATGTGTAGAGAGATGGGAAATATGCTGGAAGCAGAGACCAAGTCATGACAGTAACACATTGCTACAGGTATGGGAGGAGCGACTTGTGCGAGCAACAGGCTTTATGTTTTCTGAGCATTACAGATTTATGGGAATAAACACTCGTCTTGCTGACAGAGTTGCCAGTTTTGCTTTGAGAATCTTTTTCATACCACTGAAAGGGAGGAAGTATTGATATATTTATGCAGTGTTTCCACTCCTCTCTCTCCCAGGAATTTACATTTCTGGGTTTTTGTTTGTTTTGCTGTTTCTTATGTATGATAGAGGCAATTTTGCCTGGCAGCATGTAGTAATACAGTGCTTTTTTTCCAGTGTGAAAGAACCTTGTAAAGTAATAGTGCCACTATATCTACAAAAAATCTAAAAATCAACAGCAATAAAGTCACAAAATGGAAGCCACAGATGAAGGTGTGACCTGAGGAACAGCAGTCCCTCAAGCCCACACAGCCCTTCCTGGCACACTAAGAAGCATGACATACATTCCCTTTTCAGATTTCAGGATCACTGGTGGGCCGGACATCGATCTGCCCCACGAATTGCAAAGAGCCTACTGAGGTTGTAAATGGTATCATTCTGGCACTGTTCCAGTCACCACTTCCTCCTTTTCACCCTGTTCACATCCCACCCCTAGCAAAAACCAGCCACCAGGAACACAAATCTCAATGCGACATAATTTATGGTGATCCAAAAATCAGGATCTTGAAAAACAACAAACAGACAAAAAACTCCAACCAACCAACCAACCAACTCCCCTCTGCCCCACCCCACCTTGCCCGGAAAAAAAAAAAAAAAAGAAAAATAAAGGTGCAAAATAAAGAGAAATGGGAAATATTTCTCTCTATAAAAATATATATAAAATATATAAAAATGGGAAAACATTTAACCTTGGATTCCTTTTGGTGGCATAATGGTGAGTTGGGTTGGACTCAGGTACAGAACAATATGATAGATACATGTGTTGTGGCCTCTGGATAGAATTTTGGTTTGATTTATGCATTCTGTCACACACTGTGCTGAAAACTGCTAGTTCTTTACTTCGACTTTACTGAAACCGTCTAGCAACAGGGCTAGCAACCCAGCTCATTCATGCCCTTTGCTTGTGACAGGATCACACAGACTTAGAAAGGACTTAATGCAAGGCATATATGCAGGAATAGTCTTTTCCAAGTTCTGTCCCTTAACAAACATATCCATCATAATAACTTTTTCCATAGTTCCTTCTTGTTTCCTTGGGTGTAGCTGCCCATCCTGAGGCTTTCTTATACCAGTACTACTGGTGGTAGTAAATTAGCACAGCTTACTTTTCTCCTGAACATTTACCTGCTGCTTTGCAGCTGAATTACGCTTGTGTGCAGGTCTAATGCTCCATCCCAAATCTGAAGAAACAGCCTGGCATCTGCCAGATTCTCCACCTCAGTGTACTCAGAGACATACCCAGCTTCACAGCAGCATTACCTTTGAAAAGGGGAAAAGGGGTGCCACACTTCCTGAAATGAATTTTCTGACCCCCTAATTTTAAGTCCATAATTCATAGTGGGTTTTTACAGGCTGTGCTGTTGTAAAATTTTGTTTGCTTCATGCATATGCATGTCACACCTCTCCCTCTCCCTCTCCCTGTCAGTTTGGGACTGCAGCTGAATGGCCTCTGCTTTTCTGACATTTATTTCTTGCTTCCTTCTCTGGCCCTGTTTTATCTGTGCTGTATTGTCTTTGTCCCATATGTCTGCCTGCTCTACAGCAGCATCTCTTCCTGTAATATCAGTGACACAAGCATTCCTCTGAGTCAGATGTTTATATTGCTCATGAAGACTTCTCTATCCACAGCACGCTTGAGGGCTCATCTCTCAGTTCATTATGAGAGCTTAATATGCTCTGTCATGATGAAGTTCAAAGACTACAAAGTGCATGCTTTTAGCATACCAGCTGAAATGCTGCAAAATTATTAGTGTTTCCTTATACACAGGAAAGGTTGGCTAAAAATAAACAAGCTGCTCCTTGAACTTTTCAGAGCAATTTAGGTAACTTTGTGAAGTGGAAGAAAAGATTTCAGTTGTTACTGAGATGCTTAATTCAGAGCTAATTGTGATTTTAAATTCTGGGGGATATTTTCCAAACACTATCACAGATTTATAATAAAGATCTCTAGCTATAAAGCTGCATACCAAAGAACAAATCAGTTCAGGGGTAAAAAAAGCTTTTGCAAGCCTGGATTTTAGCCAGTTTTTGTGTATGGATGTTTGCATACACACATATTTTACGCATATGTGTGAAAATCTGTCAGCAAGATTGCTATCCTTATCCTAACCATGTGCCATTTGCAAACCACTTTAACACAGTGAGCATTTTCGGCATATCATGGATATATAGCTTAGTGATTTGGACAAGTTATCTTTTATTTTCCTGCTCTGGCAATACACTGCACTGCACTGTCTTGATTTATAGGCTAAACTTTACTAGAGTAGAAGAATTCAATTCTCAACTCTGTACTTCTCTGTTCAATGCAAGCAATATCCAAAACTTTTTTTCTTTGTTGTTCCCAGAAATTGTCATTGTTCGAACAGTGAATAAGACAGAGAAAAGATCTTTTGCTGATATTGCCTCTGAAGAAGTAATGAATATATTTTTGAAAATATTCCTTTGATTTTGACTTCTGGTAAAAACCAAATTCATTCCTCACCCTACCCTCAAAGGCTGGCAAGAGAAAGAAATATGTAGAGCTGCAAAACTGGTGAAGGTTTTCAAATGTGATGGAGTAACAAGTGCCTGTTTAAGCTAATCACTGCCTTTGTCAAATACTACTTTAAAAATCGTCCTGAAAATTGGTTCTTTTAGAAAATACACTGTGCTCTGCTGTTTTAAAAAATGGTCACAAATCCCTATTTCGTAATTATGAATGTTAATTTTGCTATAATGACAGGTCAGTTGTGGGATGCTTTATGTCAAACTGGAGTTGCAGTGTCATCTAAGACCTCTATACAGAAGACGGTCTCTTGAGATTTGCTTGGAAGACAGGATTTAGAAAATATTCTGCAGAAACATGCTGTCATCACTATTGTGAATAATCATTGCAGAAATAAAGGATCTAGATAGCTTAAAAACCAATATCAGCAGACTTGCAGTTTATGTCTCTAAGTAGCCTTAGAAGAGTAAAAGATATTAATGAAATGTGATTCACAGTAACATTAATTTGGATCATGAGTGACTTCAGGGAATCAGAAGAAAAAGTCCTGACTTTTCCCTGATGCAAGTGCAAGTGAGTGGCATAAGTGGTGAGACATGGTTGCTCGAATTATACGGGCTTCACTGCAGCTCAAACTGGGCTTGCTGAAGCTAATGTTCAAAATGTAAGAGCATCCTGGTGTGCGGATGGCTTAGCACTAAGCTATCGTGAGGGAAGAAGGGAGGGAAGCAGGAAAGCAGAGAGAGAGAAGGGAAGGAGGGAAGGAATGAGAGAGAGAGGAAGAAGGGAGAGAGAGGAAGGGAGGGAGGGAGGGAGGGAGGGAGGAAGGAAGGATGGAAGGAAGGCCGGAAGGAAGGAAGGGAGGAAGGCAGGA
>VZTI01002501.1:29373-42264 GCA_013397865.1 Struthidea cinerea
AGGAAGGAAGGAAGGAAGGAAGGAAGGAAGGAAGGAAGGAAGGAAGGAAGGAAGGAAAACATTTCCTAGAATAAGTTGGCACTGGGTGACCTGAGGCAGCAAAAAGAGGAATGAGGAATGCAGTTGGGGAAGTACACAGTTCATTCACAAATGAAGGGGAGTTGGGAGGAACAATCCATACATAACTAACTGGTAATAGCTAATGTAGATTCTTGGAAGGGTAGCAAACAGTGATTCGCTGAAATTGTCAGCACACCTGTTTGAAATCTATTTGAGGAGCTGGAAAGCACAGTACAAGTGCAATTATGCTGCACGTTTAATTTTTTTGTATGGGTTTTGGTGCCGCTTACAGGACCACGGGGATGGAGTTAATGGCCAGGAGGTCCCTTCCAGCATGATCCTTGGCTTACGATTAGTCAGTCATTTGTGACGGGTCAGGCACACATGCTTGTGTGATATTTTCCTGCCTCAGAGACCATACAGTCCAATAGTCATTTTCCTGTCCTGTCACTCAGTGATTTCCTTAATATGTTCAAAACAGATTTCTTTCTCAGTAACTTGCTAAAATCCTCCACTAGGACAAGTGGATCCTGAAGGACAATTCTCTATCACCATTCTGCTTCACTAACTGCATTAGGTTATGTCTTACTTCATTAACTGTCCTCCATCCAATGTTTTGCTTTGTTACCAGCTTAATTCTCCACTGGCTCATCACTGCAGTTTTTACATGTGTCTTCACAGCAAATCTTGGCTCTGTGGGGTCAAGGGGTTCAATAATATGCCAGACATAATTTAGCTATGAAAAGTGTGGGATGCCATTGTAGAAGGAAATAAGTGTGAAATGGTAGGGAGCACTTGCAGATCAGAAGGACCAGAGGAAGCAAGGAAAGAAGGAGACTTGATGTAAAACAACACATGCAGGTGTATTAATCTTTAAACATTTAATAGGAAGTCAGTCAGGGAAGGCAACAGGGAGCGATCATACCAAATTTCTCTAAGACTCTAGAGAGTGATAAAGAGGGTGTTCAAGCACAGCATTCTTTTCCTTACACTTTCCATTTTTCAAAGAAAAAAGAAATGATCCATTTTGTGAAAGTTTACTACTCTACGGTGTAAAGGCAACAAGTTGCACTCAGGATTTTAGTTACTGCTGAGGACAGTGTAAGCAAGCATACTACCAGTAACACAATTGCATCACCCTCCCGTTCTCTACTTTGAGGTAGAGAACAAGACTAGGAAGAAACATTGGACTGCTGTCTTTCCTGGTTGGAAACAGTAAGGAAGCCTACACCCGGCGCAAGCCCAGGAAGCTGCTTGGGCTCTGTACACCGGGGCACAGTAGTGGAGGGCATCAGCACAGGAATAATAGTTTATGGCCGAGGGATACTGAGGTACTGAACACTGAAAAACAAGGAAGATGATGAAGAAGCACCAGATCCCATTCTCGCTGAAGAACCACAGGACATACAAAAAGCAACGTGGTTCACCCAAAATTAATTAAGACTGGAGTTTACAGCAAGAGGTGAAGTAACTAATGCACATGTGGGAGAAGGCTTACAGTGGGAGTGAAATAGTTGTGATCCTGTCATAACCAGTAGTAGTCACAGCTCATCTGTTATCTCACCTTTTCTAGGACCATGGTGGGTTTTGTAGACCTTGAGGAGAAAGCCTAACTTTTAAAAGATAATAGATGTTTAAAGAGAAAGTTGCTCTCTGAACTTTTTTCCTAGTATTTGCTTTTCTGAACTTTCACAGAGGTAGCTGCCAGAGCTATTTTTATTGCTCTGGCTCTTCCTCCATGTCTCCCCATTGAGATGAACCAACATGTTCACACAGAGTCTGCTGGAGGCAAGACAGTGCATGGTAGTCATGAAGTATCACAGGGCAGCTCTGAACTTGCCACATATGCATAGGACTTCATATAAAGTTTTTTTCTTAGAATTAGTTCACCATTTAGCACTGTTGGTTGAGGTGCTGGCTGTTCAGATGTTCCCACTACTTTGCGTCTCTCCAACCCTCTTGCTCCTGTCTGCTGCTGGTGGCTGCAGCCTGTCCTGAAGCCTGTGGTGCTCCATTGCAAATGATGCCTTTTCCTGGTCTTAAAATCAAGAGACAAACACGGTTAGAAAGGGAAAAGGGATTTTACTTTGGTATTTACTTTAAGGATCCTTAGGTGCACTACGTTCCGGTCAAATGCGCCTCAATGCCCACTGCAATGCACACCCCCAGAAGATCTGGTATATCATTATAGGTCTTACTAATTAGCATATCTATCAAAAATTCCCCAGTGAGAGGCTTGAGTGAGCCCCTCTCCCCAAGGAACCTTCCCCTGGATGGTTCTATCTTAGTTTACAAAATGTGTTCTGGAGAGGACCTTGGGGTCTGGGGCCCACTGATCCCTAACTACGAAACCTCTAAAATGTTCAGTCTCCTAGCTTGACAAACAAGTCCAAGAATGTAGGCTAAAGCACTAAGAATACAGAAGATGTAAAAAGGTATAAGGGGGTATAAAAGAAAAGGCAAAAAAATCATCATGGCATCACAAACAGTGCCTTGCATACATTTTGGGGGGATGTATGTTTCCCCTTGGCTACCCTGAGAATAGGAGGGGACCTGGCGTCCATTACAATGTCCTAGGTCTCTGTTTTCCTTGTGCTCAGAATAATGAACTGCAGTTAGTTTTGTTTTGCCATGAACTATGCTTTAAGCTAAATCTTGATCTTAAATTAACCCAGCAATGTATCTTTGGCTCATCGATTCCTTGCACTTTCTCTTTTTATTCTTTTTTTTCTGGTTTTCTTTTTCTTCTCAGACGTGAGCAATTGCATACCCATCCTAGGCTGGCATAAGTCTGGAGGGACTAAACTGTAATGAGCACAGAAAAGACATTATAGCCAATTTGATAAGTGAAGCAGTACACAAGGAATACCACTTACTTGACTGCAGCCTTATTTATAAATTAAAGAAACATACACACATAATAGATTTAACCACAGATGGCATAAATCAGTCCACTTGGTTTAACTGTCCAAGTTACAAGGCACTAAAGGGGGAGTTTGGGGCACTAGGGCCTGTGGCATGAGCACAGGAGAAGCTGCCTCACACCGCCATTACCTCCCCCCAGCAACATGGGACTGCAATCTTCTGCTTCCCAGGGAGCAGTACCATGGGATCACCAACCCACACCCTGCCTGGAATGCTGCTCTCAGGTTTCTCTGGGGGGCCGTGGCCTAGCCTGGGTGCCTTTATCCCCAGGTATCCCTCGGGATGGCCAGGGATAGCTTGATCCCTAACTTGGTGCCAGGGGAGGACCATGGATTCATAAGCCAGGTTAGAATGAGCTAACTAATTTAGGTGCTCTGTTAGGCTGTAATGGAAAGTAAGTGGGTTAAACTGGTCCTTGAGCCTCAGCTGAATTTCAGGCGCATAGAGTCCATCCTTGATTTGATTTAGGCAAGCTAAATGTGCACCCCCACATACTCAGCTGTGGTAGAAGAAGCAAGTCTTCTGCAAGCATGATCCCCTGTCTGAAGAAATCAATGTAAATCATTATGATACTGTGCATACCAGAAGGGAATTCTGCTTTAGCTGCAGTTCTAACAAGTTATAGTGATGAAGAATCCAGGTTGATGGATTTTTAGTCCATTTGAGATTAACTGATGCCTTCATACCCAGACAGAGTAAGGCTTAAGAAATGCATACTGAGACATGTTTTAATAGATGTTAATAGGTCACTGCCAGAGAAGTCCCTTTTTAGCCTTTTGTCTATGCAAGCTTCCAGTGGAGTTCCACCTCAAAAGATAATTATTGAAAAGAACTTCCAGTGGAGAAAGCATTAAGCATTCAGCATTGCGTGTTGTCTCTGGTTTGAAGTGAGTACTACACGTTCAGACTGCAGATGCAGCACCCTGGGAGCTGTAGAGGACACCTGCATGAGCAATGCAAGCAGGACCTGATGGCTCGTACATGCTGATAATGATGACTAACAAACAAGGAGGCGTTTTGTGTTTTTTTTTCCATTTGTTGTGACTGGATGCCATGGTGATTGGAAGTATAAAGAGGCAGAGGGTTTAGTTGGATAGAAACATTGGTTCTTTATGGCACAAAATATCAGTCCAGCTGAAAAATTCTCTGCACTTCAGCATAATGCTTGCACAGCACATTTATCTACCTATGAGATCAAAATCTTATTTTTTATGAACCAGACTTGGTCTCCTGGGGAGGAGCAATACCTTGGGGTTTTAAAGCATTTCCAGGGATGACAGCATAATGTCAGAACCCCAATATATTTTGGGAAGGAAGGATCTCCTAAGAGACTTTAAGGATAAAATTTTCCTTAGTAGTTTGGAACTGCAAGGTTTGGGGATTTGCTGACAGAATCTCAGCAAAGTGCTAGATAGAAATATTACACTTGTCATTTTTCATCAGTAATGCCCTAAAGGGAAGTTCCATTTATCAGGCCTGTTCACAGGAGAGTTTATGTCCTGTCTAATGAACCAAAAAAAAAAAAAAAAGTTTGTTTCTCTATTTTAATTTGTTGTGTTTGCTGTGAAGTTAAATTGTATTAATTTTTTACTGTGTTTCTGGGAGCTGGAGTACCTTAGGTAATTAATTACCCTGGAGTTACTGCTGCTCTCGGTGTGCTAAGTATAATACTCGGTATGCTGATGAGACCAGACACAGCCTTGCTCCCAGCCTTAGTGGATTCAGCAAGGCAACTAAAATGCAAGAGCTTGCAGTGTCCCCAGCCAGTATGTGAAGGCACATCTGTAGGTGTGGATAGGTAGGAAACAGACAGCTTTGGACATGACTTGGCACGGTTCAGTTGTGGGACAGGTCTGTGTGTTGGCGATGCAGCTGAGCAAAGGCTGAGCCAGGTCACTGGGTGCAAGCACACCGAGCTCAGAAATCCAAGTTGCTCTGTTACAAATCCCCTCCTGTCAGCTTCTGTGGAGAAATGCACAGCCCGAAGCTGTGGCCTTCCCTGGTTAACCTTCCCCCAGCTTTGTATCCTGAGCGTGACACCATACGGTATGTTGTATCCCTGTTGTCAGTTGGGGTCAGCTGTCCTTCTGCATGCCCAGCCTGCTCTCTGATGGCATGGGGTGAAGAGCAGAGAAGGCCTTGATGCTGTGTAAATGCTGCTCAGCAATAATGAAAATATCTTCATTTTATCAACACAGTTTTCAGCAAAAGTCCAAACCACAGGCCCATGCTAGCTGCTGTGAAGAAAAGCAACTCTACTCCAGCCAAAAACAGATCGTCTGTGAAGCCCCTCACACAAAGACACTGTATATGCTAAAGTTTTCATGGCTTGCAAATGAGACTAGATGAATTCTTAGAACCAAACATGAAGGACAGTTGTGAAGGAAGACGACTGCGTTTAAGCGACAAAGTATTCTGTCGAAGTGTTCTGTCAAAGTATTACTGTATGATGTCCTTAAATTCTCCCTAGGCACCCACAGATGGCTACTGCCAGGGAGCAGACAGAGATAGATCTGTGATATGCCCTGGCACAACTGGTATTTTCTCCTCATGTGATGACCTTGTCCATCTGCTGTAACTCTTGTCTGTAATCTGCCCACTGACAGGAAGTTATGAGGGCAGAAAAGTCTTGGTATTCTGTATTTATAAAATCAAGGGAATTTGATTAATACTTGGAATTCCTGGGCATACAAATACGATAACAAATAACAACGTTGAGAGAAATAATAAGTGGGTAAGTGTTGCAGCACACACACTCTTTTGTAGTTGGTGCTCATACAGTGGTGCCAGCTCCATTTCTGCCTGCATGACTTTCGAATGTACGGTATGCTGTGGTCCCACACTCAGCAACGGTGTTGCATGAGGTGGTTTAAAGGATTAGTTTAAACAGAAAGCAGAGCATATTGCTCTTCTAAGCCTGCAGAATTTAATTTTTTCCTGGGGCTGTTAATCTGCTGCTACAACAGGTTGAGAAATGGTATGGGAAACCCTTTGCCTTTGCCTTTGCCTTTGCCTGATAAAACTGATTTATACCCAAGGCTTGCTCCCTGGATCAGAGGGGATGTTTTGCAGGCACATCTGGAATCAGAACTACAGAATGTAATTGTGATTGACTTGTCCTTCTTATGGCATTTTTCACCTGTTGCATTGAGAACGCAGTTCTCCCCAATGGTTTTAAAACACTAAAGTGACTAGGTAAAACATCTCCAGGTGTGTAAAACCTAAACCATGCAGCAGTCCAGAAAAATGAAGCACAATGTCTTGCATTATCCTACTGCGCCATCCTGTCAGTTGCTATGTGTACCACCAATTCAACAGCCAAGCTGAAGTAACCTCATAGGAGCTGGCTATCATGAGGCTCCATATGGCCCTTCCTCCTTCTTGCAGCACATAACCTAAATATGTAACAACTCATTCACCATCACACTGAGAATCTGTTACTAGAGTGACACGATTGCTGGGGAAACAAAAGGCAGTTTGGAGACTTTTGCATAATGTTCCCCTCTGAATTTCAGGCTCTCAAAAATAAAAGGTTTTATTTCAGCATGACTCATGGTATGAAATAAGTAATTCACAGGAGGATGTGCCTTCATCACTCTACACCTTAAAAATAATAGAGGCCACTCTTCAGGAAAGAAATTTTCACATGTGGAAAGAGACAGTTGTCAGCCTTCCCTCCTGCCATAAGGTCATCTTTATCCACTGAATGCTATTTAATGTTATTTAATAAGCTTCAGATTTTTTGGCTGATGAGATACGGGAGAAAAGGCAAAAGGCATTTCAAAAAGCAAAACTGAAGAAAGTAGAGTGATCAGTGCCTCCCACTGCAGGTGCATGCTTGTCATTTGTGTGCCTCAGGGTAAGAGGGAGTCAGAAGTGCTTTCAATTTACTGCATTTGATTTCACTTCTGAGAGTAACAATCTGTTCAGGGACTCTAACTGTGACGCTGGAAGTATGTCAGATTCTGGGTTTGCATTCATGAAAGATTTGTAGAAGAGAACAATACAGTACTCATCCTATCAGTGTACTCACAATAGCCTGCTACAATTGTCTGTTTGGCACAGGATTTTGAATGCAGCAATTCTTGAGGTAAAATGTTTCATGAGCAATTCATTTACTTGGGCCAAAATGTGATGTTCCTAATGTAATTTGGAATCAGGAGAGTGGATAATGACAGGGCCTGCAGGGCATAAGATAACCTGAAGAATCTTTATGGCTGCTGTAGCGCTGAGCAATCTTCAGACAAATCATTAAAGATGAATGATAAACCGGTTGAAGAGAACAAGGATTCCAGTAAATGTTGATGTATCAGCCAGAGGAATTCAGCTGACATCCTCTCCTCAAGTATCCTGTTGTTTGAGAAAGGATTTTTTTGGCTGTGAATTGCAGAATCATTTAAGTTGGAAAAGACTTCTAAGGTCAAATCTAACTTTGTCAACTGGCAGATGGAAAGTCCTTGAAAGTGTGTACATTTTTTTAACTCCCTTGAGAACTGGATGGATATGCAGAATTTGACATTACCAGGCTTTCTTTATCTGCAGCATCCAAGTTTGAATCAACAGTTCCATAGACAACAGGTTAGTACAGGAATTACAACACACTTTACAGCCTTTTCCTCTCAGGGCAGCTAAATGACTGAGAGTTGTTCAATCTGGTTTCTGTGAGGTATAAAAATATGATGCCATTAGATCTCATTAATGAGCTGCTGAGAGCCACACTCCACAGTAACCAACATCTCCATTTTCCCAGGCAGTAAATCACCACTACTCCATTAAGTTTAAAGGGCTCCAGATAATTTATACCAACTGAGGATATAATGCTGTAAACTCAGGCTCCCACAGTGTACGGGTTGCTTCATTAATGACAGAATCACAGCTGTCTCCAGCTGGCAGCGAGCACCTATTCAGATCCTTAACACTGCACAACAAAGCACAGTAAAGCAGGAAATGAGTAAGAACATGAGGCCCTTGTGGGAGTGTATGGTGCATGTATATTTTCTGAACATCATATGGCCTTTGGTCAGGGTCCTCATGATTCAGCCACTGTGCTGGTTGGGGTAAAAGAGATTAAAATCTCTGTAGGATCTTAAGTTATATATAATGCATGATATATCTAACATAATTATAGGACAGTAGATACTATGCTAGTCCATTCATTTGTGCAGTCTTTGAAATCTGTCAGAAGTTTAGTATAGAATACGAAACATTTTAAAATGCAATATCACATTTCTGGCTGTTGTAAACCTGAAATGAAGAATCATATTAAAATTGCAGCTGAATGAGAAAGCGTTTCTCATTGGGCTTTTTGTTCTCCTGTAGCTTTTTCAGAGTAATTTAGTTATGCTCAGAAGAGAAACAAGGAATAATTCCAAATTTATATTAATAACAATTATTTCTACTGAATTAGGGCATTTCTTCCTTAGACAGTAAATTTTTCTTACTTTAGTGGGACTCCTGCTTTTAAAGATCAGCAGCTCTACCCTGAAGGAGAAAGCCTTAATGGAATTTAGAAGTCTTTGTATAGACCATTTAAACATCTGTGAAAGAATACAAATATACACATTGGCCAACCAAAAATTTGACTTTTTCTTCCACTCTGCCTAAGTTTCAGAAACCAGTTCCTAAGAGAGCTGTTGATGCTTCTGTACCCATTCTCAGCTTTCCAGAAGAGCTGGTATCTGCTGCTTTGGTCATCTGTGAGAACAGGGAGATACTGCCTTGTGGGGGTCGGTGATGCCTTTGTGTAGGGGCGGCCCGAATCTCCCGGTTGGCTGTAAGCCTCGTCATTCCCCTGGCATTCTCCCATTGGTCCCCATTCCCTAATCCCACCTTTCTCCCTGGCCCCGGATAAACTGGGGGCCTTCGAGATCGAGTTTCAGATTTGCTTTGGGAGTTCGGCTGTACAGCGTGGAATAAACCATCCAGCAGGATGAGAAGCGAATCTCCTTCCTGCCTCTTTGCCACCTGACTGTATTACCGAATATGCCCCAGGTTCTGTGGGCTTGCGGGAACCCACAGAGCCGGGCTACAATTACGGTAATACTGCCTGGATGGGAAGCACTCTTAAGTAGGCAAGAAAATTAATACACTGAGCGTCTTTGGCCATGTCCTTGGTATTGGTTACACAGAATACATATAACCCAACTATTGGGAAGTTAGTTAAGAGAATAAGGAAAGGTTCAGGCTGTGAGGAGGAAAGAACTATTTCCTTCACTCTTTTTTTTTTTTCCAAAGGCAGCCCCAGAAAAAAGTTGCCCAGTTTTTGAAGAGTTTTGAAGGCTGAGATTTGTGAGAGGAAAAAAAGGTGAATCCTGACAAAGGGGTGGGGAGGGTGTAAGACATATCTACATGTGGAGCTCCTACTAGGCAGTTCTTTGTTTGAAGAATGAAAAAGTGGAGTGGCTGGTATCTCCAAAACCAAGGTTTTCGACAGAGGGACTAACAGCACTTTACAGATGATAGTAGCAGGGAAGACAGAAAACTTACGTGGAATAATGCAACAAAAACAGTCCATTAGGAAAATACTATGTGGCATACAGCATCTGTGACCTTAGTGTATACCCAGGAAGCTTAGCAACAAATCTCAGGCTCTTAAGTCTAACACCAGTAGGCGGACTGTCCTCAAGGGGCAAATCTGTTCTAAGCTCCAGAGATTCCATTACAAAAGGAAAGAGAGGATCTTGCTGCACCTGCAGGTAGATTCCCTGCTTGAACAGCAGATGATTGTGAGAAACGTTCTTAGTCGTTAGCTCGTTACCAGTTCTGTTCATTAAAATACAGCTGCATCAATACAAATATGGAAAATCCATTATTTGATTGTGCTATGGACTCTTTTGGCCTAGTGCTGAAAAATTATTTTCCAACTTTAGTTTCTGATGATTCCTTCAACACTGTGGCTGCTTTGGCTCCCATTTTGCCTGTTACATTTTGACCAAAAGTATGCTAAACTATGAACTCTTTAAAAATTACCAGAAGTCTGCAAGACTTCAAGGGCACTATTTTCATGTTTTTGTTGGGGCAAAGCAGCTTGGGAAAATCCTAACATGAATACCCAGGTCTCCCCCTCCCCTCCTGTTTCGGGAGGAAGTATTTTAATATTGCTCAGGGCTCTGGTGTTTGGAATGATGCCTGAAGGCTTCACTTTGTGGCTCTAAGGATTGTGATATGCAGTTCAGTTAACAGATCTAATCCTGAGTATGGAAAACATGACTATTATGATAATGAAAAAAGCATTTTTTGCAAGAATGTTATGACTGTATATTTTACCTGAATGTTATTTTTTATATTACACTCTTTCCCCAATGGACTAGAAATTCTTTAGGGTGGGATCATTTTCCTGTTTCTATTCATTATTTAGTGCAATGCAGCCTCTACTTTTACAGTGGATTTGGGTTATGCTAACATGTCAAAAATATTAAAATAAAGGTGATATTCTTGTATTCATTTTCCCCGCTATTGTGCAATGAGTTGTGCACTCAGTTGTCTACATGTCCTAACTACCTAATTGCTGATTTCTGTCTTGGAGTGAGCCTCTTCAAATTTAGAGACTTCAGATATGCCCCAAATAAAAATGTACAGTGGCCACACAGCACACAGCAACATTATAGTGATAGGAGGTGGCAAAACACCAATCATTTTTATTGAGGCAGTTTGTAATGATTAATGCTGAATTGGATAGGAAAAGCAACTGTGCCCTGCTACAAAATTCTCAGTGATATAACTTCATTTTGTATTAAGAGGAATTCCAGTGTGATTTCCCAGCTCAGACTGAGATTTTCTCTGCTTGCTGTGGGAGTAAAAGGTGTACTCTGACCCCGGTCACTGAGACAGGCGTTCCTCTGCATAACTTTGTCAAATGTGAATTTCTCATGTGAGATCTCCCATTCAGGAGCTGTTTGGACATGTTATTGAGTCTAATTAAAGCATAAAAGGACTGGCAAGACAGGGAAATGAATGAGAGGAAAAAGAACATCCTCTGTTAGCTGTTAGTAGGAATGGAAATGACCCCTGGCTCTTCAGTGATTAGACAGTACCCCAAACAGACAGACTGTACAGCCCACGAGTTCTGTTTTGGGTTGTATCACTAAAGCAGATCTATCCTGACTCATGATATTAACACACCTAAGATGTCACGCAGCCACTGGTGCTCAGATTCTTGCTGCTGTTTCTACAGTTTGAACCGCCCCGTTCATCCCCCATTCCTGGTGCCCAGTTCTGCTGCCCTCACAGACAGACAAAAGTGTGTGAAGGCACTGGGCCTTGCCTTTCTGAGGCTATAGGTGCTGGAGATGTGGCACAGATTACCAAATATTACTTATTATTACATTTACCAGGCAACAAAGGCTAAACTCACGATGCTACGCAAGAAAGTCTGATAGCTATATAGATAAATTGGATTGATTGAGTTCTGTGAGAAAGATAGATACTGACTTTAGCTATATAAATATGTGGTCGGCAAAATGGCTCAATAACTTTAAAAATAGCTCTGTACAAATGCCATATAATCTTCCTTTGCTTTCTTTGATAGCCACAGGCTGTGACCTTAGACAAAGAGTCAATCATAACATTCTTTGGGATCCTAGATGTTCTTGTATGTGATGCATCCATAAAATTAAGTTTCAAGACCAGAAGAATTGTTAGTGATCAGCTTTTCTACTGTGATAGCAGCTGGATGAAACTCAGCTGAGGAATAGGGGGCTCACTGTGCTTTCTTAACATTTATAAACCTTTGGTTAGAGATACTTTTCAGTTCTATATATAAGTAGCTGTAAAACTGTGATCTGCAGAGGAGGAGGAAAAATTTAGATTACTTGATACAAGCTTTGGAATCTCTTTTCCTATTTTCTGCTCTATGGTCAATCGTGGAGTAAAAAATGTTATTATTGCTACTACTGTGGTTCAGCCATCACTGTGAAAAAACAAGTCAGCAGCATAATTCCTTTTATTTGTGATGGTGCTTCAACACTCCAGCATTCACCAGAAGGTGCAATAATGGGCACTGACAGCAGAGACCCTGAAGGTTTGGCTGCCAAATCACATCACTGGAGTGATGAGATGAAGTTTACAACAGAGGAAATAACTACTTTTTGCAGCTACAATTTGGGCTTTTTTTTTATCAGCCTTATATTTTCTTGGTAGAAAAATGTCTTTTTAGACAAGAAATTATAGCCTGCAGAAAACATCTGCTAGTAAGTCGATTAATTAAAGACTACATTCCCTGAAAGCAACTGTCATGTCTGTCAGACTGGAAATTAGAGAATGTAGAAAGTATGGCTGAAAGGCTGGGGGTTATAATAGATGGTAGATATAATTCGTGGTAGTAAAGGTTTCTGAGAGGCGTGGACCTACTTGAACAAGCCATGGTGTAGCAATAGGCCAAAAAAATTGGAGGCTCTTCATTCTTAGTAACCTGAGGAAGTTTAATTCATTAAGACACAAACGACATAAAAACTATCCTGGGTATACAAATGTGTAATTTTCCCCAGTCAACTGCCTGCCAGACAGAAAGACAGACACCAAAGGCATGTGTGTTACGTCCCACTGTGTGCCGGTTTGGACAAATTTGGAGGAAAATATCCTCTGATAGAAGGCAGGTTACAACCACCCCTCCCCCACCAGGTTTGGGGAAAAAGAAATTTTCCTTGGAGGAAAGTGAAAGAGATAAAAGCTATTTATTTAAGAAACACACAGGAAAAGGATAACAATGCCAAATAACAAAACCTCTCGCTGTGGAGAGAAACCTGGGAAGATTTCAGAGTCCTTCTGCAGGTGTGGTCTCTCTCCACCTCCTCGGAGCTGTGTCGGTGTGGGCTCACCTCCGGGGCCTTGGTGGAAAATTCTCCTGATGTGGTCTGATGTTGAAACAGTCCAGAAGAGAAGAAGGGAAAAACCAAAGTCCCAGGAAAA